>VWZK01013824.1:401507-554715 GCA_013396935.1 Baryphthengus martii
AAAAAAAATGCAAGGGAAAAAAAAAAAGCTTTATATTCTTTCTCTTCAAGTCTTTGATCCTGACTCTCCAGTCGTGGGAACAAGGAGAAGTCATCTTCCGTGAACTGTGAGTAGGAAGCTGCGAGGGAATCGGCGGATGAGTTTGAACGTTAGGCCTTGTTTATACTGGGGATTAAGTCATTTGTGGTCAGTAACCAATGCAGCTGGGCTGCTGCAGGCTCCCAGTTCACATCGGATGACATTACTGGAGTGAAAATCGGGGGCACACATGGCTGCTGGGCACTTCACTCCCCACCAAACTGGGGTGAATCTGAACCACAGCCAACCTGACGTTCTCGGTCCTTGTGTTTCCAACACGTCAGGTTGGAGCAGCCCTCCTTGGGACAACGGAAAACTTCAGAAGAAAAGGGTTCTGAAGAGGTTGATCAAAACCATAATTTCACGGGTGTAGCAACAAGCCAGCCAAGCCAAGCCTGGGCTGCAGAAAAGAGCCGCTCAGAGCGGCTGCTACTTGGTGTTTCTCAAGATCCTACAGAAGACAACAATCAGAAGATAGGGAAGTGAAGGGGGGGGGGGGAAATGCCTAAATTGCTGCCATGATCTGTCTGTGTAAACACTTCAAACATCTGCCTGCATTTGGAGATACGCTGGGTTGTGCTCTGAAAGTATTAAGACTTTTTCCAAAGGTGATTTTATTGTCAACTACTATTACGGCAGATTTTTTTTTATTTTTTTTTTTTTCTAGGAGGCACATGGTTAACATCTTTCCGTGCTTCTAAATATAAACTTGCTTCTCAGTAGTATTATCCAGGTCTCATTCCTTCTCTATTTCTCTTCCCCCCCCTGTTTGTTTTTTTTTTTTTTCTTGCTCTTCTCCTTCTGTCACTATCTGTGTGCATTTGATGAGGCTCTGAGTTACAACCGGACTCTGTGAGGATGGATTCCCTTTGTGATCTGTGCTGACTTACACCAAAACTTTACAGAAAGTTTTACTTTTGTGGAGTGCTATATAGTGACTTTTTATGTGTCTAAGAAATGGAAACATTTCGTCTCGTATAAAAAAAAAAAAGAAATATTTTTATACTGTGCTCCATTCACAGACCACATCAGAGGTATTCTAAGAATAGAATAGATCAAATATATTTTATGGAAATATAATGAGAAAAGGATGTGTTCCCAAAACTCACTCTGAACAAAGGAATGCAACATAGTCAGGAATACTTTAATGCGCCTAACAATTTTCTCATGTGAAAGGCTGAAGGAACAGTCTTGGTTTGAAGAAATCTTCCAATTCTCCCCAGGCACCCTGAACTTGAAATCAGAACTAGGAAAGCTATATATTACAAAAAAAGAAAATGTATGGAAAAAGTGACTGAGGGCATTAACCATAAAAGACGTTTTGAAAAGAAAAATAACATCAATATGAAACATTTTGTCATGTTTCATTTCATTGATCATATATTTATTTTATGTGCTCTGGAGCGCTGGAGCTTAGATGTAACTACATTTCAGGAGCCTCGTATTAGACCTGTCATTCTCTTTGTGGTGAAAACTAACTGGCGAGGTAAGGGGGGTGGAAATAATAAAATAGATTGCAATTATTAGATTTGGGTTGGATTCCATCGGATTGTGCTTAGAAATTCCGAAATTGAACTTGGAAAATGAGACACAACATTAATGGCTTTTAAAGACACTGCCTGTGCGACAGATAGAGAAGTAGGAGGTACACCTACAACGTAGAATAACGCCTCTTTTTCACAGTAATGCAATATGTTCACCTTAAATAGCCTTGTAATTAAAACTGCCAGTGTTGATTAGATCAGCTATGTAGGAAAGATGCATTTGTATTAGTTCTGATTAGTTCTATTTTAAACAAGTTAAAGTTACAGACTGGGTTTTGGTCTTTGGTTTTGATTTTTTTGTTTTGTTTTTTTTTCCTCCCCAGCACAATGTCATGAATTTCAACTGCTGTCTATAGCTCCCAAATGGTACAGAGCTCAGTTTAAAAGGCTCAGTCTTTTCTCTGACTGGTCTCAGATCCCAGTTTATTTCTGCCTCAGGTCTGAACTTCTTTCCCAGGTAAAAACTGCGATGATTTAAAATGGAGTTGTTACAGGAACATGATGGATGGGATCAGGCCACTGTTAGAACTGTCAGAAAAATTTTGTAGCATTGGTAAGGAAAAGAAAAGCATTTATCATCACTCAAGACTCTTGAGTTACTGGTCTTAACGTGTTTTCCAATAAATACAATATAGGCTTAGAAGCTGCTAGCAGAGAGGAGTGGAGTAGGGAAAGGGACGAGCTTGGGGAGCTCTGACAGTCCCCAGCACATTCTTGCAGCTTTCTCTAGTGCTGGTGGCATTTCTCACATCAGGCATCTTTGAAGATTGCTGGTATAAAGCCCAAGGAGATACACCGCGCTTTCAAAGCTCCCTGTTGGGAGTCTGACACCTTGTTAGAGCTGAATGTTGTAGTCTCCTCGAATGGAATAGAACGAGGATTTGGCCCTAAGTGGGAATTTTCAGATGTATCAAGTAATGCAATCTAGGAAGGATAATGAAGTCCCACCATAGTGGTAATGTATGCAGTGGCATTTTAGGCAGTGCAGGTCTCTGAACAGGCTTCCAGAGGTGTAATTCCAGGGAAAGAATATCAACTTCTCTCTTGGTTCCTCATCCGTCCTCTCAGTGTGGAGCAGATCATGGATGCAAAGTGAAAATGAAGCTGGATGAGGCTCTTAGTAACCTGGTCTAGTAGGAGGTGTCCCTGTCCATGGCAGAGGGCTGGAACTAGATGATCTTTAAGGTCTCTTCCAACTCAAGCCATTCTACGATTTTATGGTTAGAGCTTTTTGGTTCCTCTTTAAGCGCTGGACCATGCTGTTGGGCTTTCTCTTTCTCGTGGTCCTTCTGGCTTTGAGTGGATGTATGTGAAGACCGTTTTCTCCAAGACAAGGATGTGCCTGGAGCACAAAAGTCCATCACTGGAGAGGTCCCCAGAATGGGGTGATGGCCAGAGATGCTGGTTTACCTGTGGGCAGTGTGGCTCTGCTGCTTCAGACCTCTCCTAGCCAAGCAGGTCAGGATTAACGCTCTTGGTCCTGTTCATGACAAATTTAATTTTGAAACAACCTGACTGCACGGGAAACCTCCAGGAACCTGGAGTGCTGTGTTTCAGCTTGTACCACAACTGGAGAAAATACGTTGAGCTATGTTTTCATATTGATTTTCCTTCTCCTAGTGCAACGTTTTCAATTTAAATGGCAGCAGACTGAGGCACAGAATGGGAAAAAATGTTCTGAGCTACACAACTGGGAAAAGAGCCTGATTTTCTGATTTTGTGTCCACATTATCCAATTAAATTTTGTCACTGTCCTGTGATTTCACATCCAGCACAGTATTGCTTCCACAGAAGAGCTAATTATGGAATAAGATAAGTACAAAAGTGCCCGTATTTAATTAATATTATATAGTATATCCAGGAAGAAGATTTTTTTCCCCTAAAATTGTTTTAATTAACATGAAAGAAAAGCTTCTGCTGACTTTTTATTGTCACAAGATAGAGAGAAAATTATTTCATGCTAACATTGGACTATATTTAGCTTCCATCTCTCTATCTACAGAAGAAAAATTGAAAATTAGTTTGTTAGATTGTATTGCTCCTTTTTATCTCACAAGAGTTTCCTTCAAGTACCATTAAATAATGATATAATCTTTAGAATATTAGTTAACAGATGATAAATATTTAATTTTTGTTGTTTGGTTTTCTGTCCTGTCCTTTTTGTATTTCTTAGCTGAGGAAGAAAGCTTCTACCTTCCAGAAACCTGATATTTTGGACCAGATCCCTCTCTGAACAGGTTGTATGCTGCCCTTTTTTCAAAATCAAGCTATCAGAAGATGCCCTTCAGCAGAAGTGTTAAGAGGACTTGGTGAGCTTAACATGTTTCGCCTGCTTAATTTAATTTGGAAAAATTCAACCAGAAAATGAAGTTATTAACAGGTTGGTACTTTCAGAGATAAGATGATGTCACAGGAAAGCAGTCAAGTGGGCTGCTTGTCAAAATATAAAATATGTATCTGTCAGAGTCAAATGATAGATAAGCTGTGGCTGGGTGTAGGATGCGGTGAAAATAGTGTGCTAAAAATTGAAACCGAATCCCACTAGTCTGGAGTACAAGCTTTTAGGAACTATTGTGGTGACCAGAAATGTAACACTTCTGGGGACATGAACTACACTGCTCCAACACGGGTACATGGAATTTCTTGGCACTGGTAGCCAGAAGCGTGTATCATCAGCACTGGACCTCAAACAAACAAGAGAGACCTGGAAAATGTGGCTGTTTCAACTGACGACTTTAAAACTGGGACGCCCCATTAGCTCCGATACGCCAAAATGAGGATGAATAAATCTTTCCCTGGGTAACTCGGGGAATTTTCAGGCCTTAAAATGTGAAAAGAGAGTCTGTCTAGCCAATGCGATGAGCCTTTTGGTGTTAGAGAGGTTCAGATCCAAGAGAGAAGCCTCCTGTGTGTTCTCCAGGAACACGGACGTGTTGTTTCAGTCCCAGGCTTCTCCCTGCCTTCCGGCTTGTCGTAGAAAATAACTGGCACTAGGAGTTTAAATTTAATAAACTGGGGAATTTTAAATGACAATTTGGAGTCTCATATGAGCAAAGCAGAATAGACTACTTAGCAAGGAATGCAGTCAAACTCCCGAGTACTGAGATGGCAAAATGAGAGAAGTACCGTCGTAATAAATGTGGGTGTTGCATTATCACTGAATTTGGGAAAATGGTCCCGCTTATGTGGAACTTCGTTCCCTGCAAGTTGCAAAACTGAGCTTTAAGACTGTAAACTCCTGGGGATGGCCCGTGAAATCTTCTCTGTTTGCTCAGGATCTTCCATGATGCAGGGTTTAATTGTGACTGGGAACTCTCAGGACTAACAGAACACAAATAAGAGCAGGCCTAAATAAAATGCTGCTCTTAAATTTAAAGGTCAGAAGGGCCTAGTCTGCCCTCCTGATCTATAGGCCACAGGGCTTTGTTCAGTAATACCACCATGATATTTCTAATTTATGCTTTGGCTTAAATAGTTCTTAAAGCCTCAGCTCAAGAAACATTTCCTTCTCAGGAAAGAAGAAGTTTTAACACTTTGTTCTGGTGTCCATTTTTTTGCAGTATTTAAACTATTTCTCTTTTGAATTTCTTCAGTCTTAATGTCTGACTTTTGGCTTTTTATTCTTCTGCGTGCTTGAAGAAACTTGAATCATATCAAAAGCCTTCTGTTTTATAAATGAAATGGGAAGAGTTTAGGACTGTGAGGTGGGTTCTTAAAAATGTTTTTGGGGTTTTGTTCTAAGTGAGTTCCAGGGATTTTGCCACATATTTTGTGTGAAAGTCAGAATTGAATGGTTTGATTTGGTGGTGGGTTTTTTGGGTGGTGTGCTTTGTGTTGGGGTTTTTTTGTGTTGTTTGTGTGTTTTGTGTTTGTTTTTTAAATGACATCCCCAATACAGTACACAGAGGGGATAGCAACTCTGCTGCAACGTGTTATCCTCCATTTTATGTACTCAAGGTTCACATTCACCCCTTGGGACTTCATGCTGTTGGGATTATATGTGCTCTGCTTACTCTGTATCATGCTAATTTTTCATTGAGCAGTAATTGTCGTGGTGGAATAGAATGATCTATATAAGTTGATACCATCATAGATGTGTATCAACTTCTAAAGTTGAACACATAATCCTTTTTTTTTTTCCTTTGGTTAAAATGTGAGTAGAAATGACAAATCTAGCACAAGGAACTTGTATAACAACAATAGCCTGGTAATTGAAAGAAAAAAAAAAGGAAGAAATTTGAGAGACTATTAGTCTACATGTGGTATACTTTTTTTCCTAAATTGAAAATAAGTAAAAAAAAATAAAAAAATCCAATGACACATTTGGGCTGAAAAACTGTTTGCCGCACATGTTTTATATGTGTGGTTTTTTTTACACAAATCATGTGTCTTAATTAGGTAATTTATATTGTGTTATCCAAAGAAGATGTTCTTCTTCAATTGGATACACAATAAATGTTTCAAGAAAACTTATTAATCCTGTATTTACAGAGATCAGCGTAGGGATACAGAATAATAACAAATAAATCTCTCTATGCTGGTACAGTTACCTACTAGGTTACGTTTCCTGGAGAATCAGTGTTGTTTCATTCATATATATATATATATGTATTTATATAGAGTATAGGCAGGGATCAGTTGCATTTTTTTAGAAGGACTTCTTTTCAATTCTCTTTCTGAAACTATATACATTAATTTTACCCATTGGGCAGTTTGTAAGTCAAACCCAAAAAATTAATGATAAATAAACCTTACCCCAGTGCGAAAATTTCTGTTATTCTGCTATTTGGAGCAATTTGGCCCTCTTTGAACAGTGATGTTTTGGAGGGGTAATGGCCACCTGAACTTGAGGTCTCCTGGCCTTTTTTTCTCCTTTCCACAAAACCTTGATATTTCCTAAAGGAGTGTTTTGTTTCCTTGTACTAATCTGATACTGTACACCCAAAAAACTCAATCTAGTTATCTCTGGTTACATTAACTGAGATTTCTTAGTTTCTCTTCCCCTTTGTCATTAAGCTGGATTTGAGCTTCACATACCCTTGCAATTACTTTGAAATTCCAAGTCTCCTTGCAACTACTTTGAAAAATCTGAAAGCTAAATGATTCCCAAGTTTAAAATATGATGTTCCCTAGTTGAAAGGCAAGAAGCAATATTGTTATATTTGTATTCTGATGAAATTCATTATGTATAATATAATTTGTGTCTCCAAAACAATCTACTCTTCTTCAATTAGGGATTAAGCCAGATACTGTATTTCCTCCAGATCTTTGTAGTAACTTTTTTTTTTTTTTCATTGAGAATACAGAAGGAATTTGAAGTGTGTGCCACTGGCAGTAAAATACAAGTTTACAGAGTTTTCCTTCTGTTTATTGTAAATCGACTACAGAACAGCAATCCGTGGCATTAGTCCAGGAAACTGAGATTATGAAGTTGGGAAGTAAGAAAGACGAACAGAAAAATCATATTTATAAATCTCAATGAACATCTTCCTTGCTGTGCAGTTGAGGACCTGCTTCAGTTCTCTTTGAAGTCCATGGGAAAACTTCCACCAGCTTCCAGCAGGAGTTGGCTCAGACTTTGATGACTCACATGTGCTCCCAGTTTGGAGTTGGGCACGGTGAGGTGCAGAGAACCATAAGCTAACGGAACCTACCCAAGGACCTTGGATACAGCGGGAAATGAAGGTGAAGAAGTGATTTGTGAAACCTCATCAAACACTGACTTCCTTATTCGTGGGAGCCCAAGAGCGTTGGAAATGGTGCTGTACTGATGGTCGTGTTGATGTGTTAGGAACCCTAGCTGCTGTCCACAGCTCCATTCTTCTGAACAATATTTGAAGTGTAGCCTGGGAGAAATCTGTTGTAATTTTTCTCTTCTCCTTTCTGTATTTATAAGCCTACAATATCGTAAGTTTTTGCTGTGGGTGGACAAGCAACATCTACTCATATCAAAGAAGATACAAGTACAGATAAATATAACTTTATACATTCATTTTTATATAACTTATGCAAATGTATGCGCAAGTTAGTCACAGTCCCCAGGCTGGCAGCAGATAGCTGATGTGGCCATTGTTGTAGCTTCGCTTGGGCACTTGTGTTGCCTCATGGTCCTTCTGCCTTTTAGCAGAGATTTGCAAACATACATTTGCTCTGTGCCTGCTACAATCATTTAGGTTGGAAGAGACCTTTCGGATCATCAAGTCCAACAGTTAACCCAACGCTGCCAAGTCATTACTAAACCATGTCCCTCAGCACCACATCTACATGTCTTTTAAATCCCTCCAGGAATGGCGGCTCAGCCACTTCCGTCACCTAGAGCAAGGTTTGACTGGGAGGAAATGGCAGGATGGGACAGAGAGGGGCACAGTCCCAGCAATTGTTCACCTTAACCATCAAGGTAGGGCTTGGAGAAATGGCATGTGGAGGCCTCTTGTGTTTGGGGATTTTTTGTATGTTTTTGTTTGTTTGGTTTTTCTAATGGTCGTTTTGTTGTTTGTTTGTTTGGTTTTTTTTTCCTGTTGAGGGAAAAAGAAGGATTTAAGTCTGAAAACTGAGGGAAGAACCATGAAGGGTTAGCATGTGCGTGGACTGTGGCCTTTAAGGGCATCCATCTCCTTGCTTAATGCCCCAGCCCACCTCTTGTGACAGCAGGATTGTTGGTATCAAGCTTTTAAGCGAAAAAAAGCCATCTTCCTTTCCATCACATCACTGTGTGCTCCAAGAACAACTTATTTTACCCAGCATTTGCTGGTAAGTGCTAACTGACCATCTTAAAAAACAAATCGAAGTGTATAGACACAGTAGCTTATTGTGTTTGTTTTATGGGAACTTATCTGTTGTTTTCCAAAGACTAAACAAAAGAAAAAGGCCACTTTTGGTTTGCTGGGTTCATTTGTCCACATTAGTATTCTTCACGTTCATCCTTATTTTAAACACCCATGAATAACTTGGTCCCTGCTGCTTAGATTATAGGTTTCAGTGTATGAATTTTAATAATTCTAATTAATGGTGTTATCTTTATTATATTGCTTTGTACTTGTGTTCACTCTTTCATCATGAGATCTCAAAGCGCTCTATTAAACTGCACCAAAGCTTTGTAAAGTATATGAATTTTAGCCTATTGAGTTTATGTATCGAGTAAGTGTAGTAAGGAGGAGGAACAGTTTTTTCCAAAGTTAATTTCAGAGCTTTGCATTGATTCTCTGCAATATTTAAACACTGAGAAAATTAGGCTCCAGAAAACTTGACTCCCACTTCTACCCACTAAATTATGGATCTCTTTACTCCTCATTCTGAATTTCAAGTAATCTTTGAAAAAATTTGTATTCAGGAGTCTTCAAATATGAATAGTGATAATTATATCAATATTATTAATATGCGCTATTAAAAGACATAAATCTACATTTGCAAAGCTTTGATGTGCTTACAAAACTGAACTTTTAAATGAAAGTATGTTTTTAAATCATGTATGTATTACAGAAATCTATGAAGACTAGTCTCACAAAGATCTGCATACACTTAGAGCGGTGATTCGTGTGCTCCTGCAGTAGTGCCCTGGGAGCACCGTAGATATCTGATGGAACAGACCTGCTCAGCATCTCACAGGTTGTCTTTCCATCCATTCCTGTTGCATTTCCTCTTCTTTGCCAAAAAAAAAGCTTTGTTTCCTGTATTGTTATATTTATATGTGATTTTTATGGCACTGCGGTTGTGAACTATGAGGGTTCACACCTGGAGAAGCTGTGAGCGAAATTCACACCAGACCTTTCTGGTGGATTTTTATTTCTCTGATAATCTTGCCTTTCAAATCCAGACACATTGATTACTGTAGATAACAGTGTATTTTTTCTTAAATTACATAGGTCTTCCCTTCCTTTCCCTCTGCTGCTGAAAAAAACGAGAGCTGGTTATTCACTACATGGATTTCCTACTCCTAAAGAGTTTTCATATTTCAGCTTTGTCAGGTAGCTCAAATTGGAAGATCATTATGGTTCTATTTCTACGAACCATTTAGTATGGAACTGTTCTATGATTCCATGATTACTCTTTCCATTTGGACATTTTAGGACTCTTACTTAGCTAGTTTAAAAATAATAAAATTGGGACCTTTAGTTGACATTAGAAGCTTGCATTTTGAAGGCCGTGCTTTTATTTTGAGGTTGCTGGTAAAGAAAACCAAGACTAACTGAACCGACTGTAGTTCTGAACATTTACCTCCTTTTAATGCCTTTTTTTTTTTTTTTTTGATGTTGGGAATTTTAGTCTCAAGGTTCATGCTAAAGAGTCACTCTGTGACCCAGTTGCTGAAGGCAGAAAGTCACCAACAGAGAAGATGTTTTGAAGAGCAGGATTGGTCTCCTTGTCTCTTCTCTTCTCACCACCAACGGCTGGAGAACAGGCAGCAGAGAGGATCACATCTCACGGACGCGTGGGCATAGGCTTGAGACTGAGCAGAGTTTCCAGGGGAAAGGTACAGGTTTTCCTTGCCTTTACTTGCATTTCTGTAGTTACATGGGATGGAAGTTCTTAAATGCTAGTACAAATCTTTGTAATGTATATGAATTATAGTCTGTTGGGTTTATGTATTGGATAAGTGGAGTAATGTGGTTTTTACTTTATAGCTATTTTTACCAAAGAGCTGAGCAATGTGACTAACCAGCAACAAGGAGAGGACCTAGTTGGGGACATAGGAAAAGTGGGAAAAAGAAGAAGGGATGTTTTTACAAGGCCAGGGAGGTTTCAGACTTTTCAACTATGACTTCAGACCCTGGGATCACTGGATTCTGTCCTTTTCAGCAGGAAGTGCTGGGCAGGGCAGCAGTATATGGGAGCATATCCCCTTGCAATCTGTGGCTCTCAATGGTGATGGGACAGGACTCATATCTATCTGGCCTCAGGTCACATGTAGTTGGAAAATGTTTGATCTCCTTCAGAAGAGAATAAGTATCCCACAGCCACCTTTATTTTACCCACTCTTGCATCTACTGGAACGTCTGGTGATGGCTAGTGTTGGAGACTTGACAGTAGACGTGTTGTGGAACCAGTCTGGCTCAGGATAAGAGTTTTTAAGCTTCTCTGTGCTGCATACCATTGGGGCATCTGGAAGTCTTTCATGCTCTGGCCTTTAGGAAGTTGAAATATTCAGAACCGGGTTGTCATTGAGTAAACAGCATTTCCTGCTTAAAACTTCAGAAGACATATTTTTATTTTGCTCACATGCATACAACCGGTGATTAAAAATCAGGTCTTTTTAAAACTTTTACCTTAGACTGCCAGTATTTTAGTATTAAAAATCCCCCCCTTTTTTCCTCAGTGGCACACTTTTGATGAATGCAGTCACATGGGAAAAGTGTTGACTAGCAGTTATTTACTTGGTCAGACTGGTTAGTTTTCCTTCAAATGAAGTACTTCATTTTAGCAATGACATCTTCTCGTAAATGCTGATTTAGAGAAAAGCTACAGAAGATAGCAACTTCAGAAGAGGGGGTAAAAAAAAAAAACCGGCAGCACCCCAACCCAAAAAACCTAACCGTAAATAAGCTGGAAGGGCTTAGAATTAATTCTTGCGTGTCATTCTACGGGAAAATCTTCCCGTACGAACGCTGCGTTGTTCGCAACGGGAGTGCCAGATCCATTCACTTCTGCTTTGCACTTCTGTCGCCCTTATCACTCATGAGACGATACTTCTTTCCTGTAAGTGTCACCCCCAGCGGCACGGATTCATTTCTAGGACTCACATACTTATGCTGAAGTCAGACACTCAAGAGGCGTGGGATGGATCGACAGTATAGGCAGATGCTTTCAGCGGAGGAACCGGGATGTTGAAAGAGCTTGAGCGTGGTTATTGTTTTGCCAGGCAAATCCATGTACTTGTCACCAAGGTGTTCGGGAGTATTTCAGCCTCGTTGTACAAGCTGAATACATGAGCTGTAATCAAGAGTTACATCATTTGGTGAGACAGGACCTTGAGGAATGCAGCGGAGGGAAATGTGCATAATTAGAACGGTTCAGTTGCAAGGGAAAAGGGCTTGGATAGCCTCAGAAATGCGGCTGAAACACGCAGTTTCCATTGCCCTGTCATCAGGCATTACGTGGTATAGATGCCAGTGGGCCAGGGAGACCTCAGGATCCACTGAAGGGGTGTGGGGTTCCCTCTTTGAACCTTTCCAACCCTCAGGAGACACCTAAGGTGACCATCTGCCGAGCCATGAAGCCTCTTCTCTGTCTGCGGGCAAACATCAGAACAGAGATTAAAGAAAGCGTCACTAACTACAAACTTAATTTGAAAAAAAAGTAGTTTGCTTTAACAGTTGGTCAAAGAATGCTGAGAAATAAGAGCACGACCAATTTCCCTTCCTCCTTAATTCCCATAAAGGAAGACCTTGATGTGAAGAGGGGCCAGATGTGATAGCCATGGTGACAAGAAACCCGTCATAGGCCATTAAATACGTTAGGGACGATGTGCTTCCCATGGTGCTTTCCACACCGACATTTTTTGCCAAAACCCTTCCTAGAAATTTCACTCGGGGGAGACGGGACGTTCTCCAGTGACACCCGTTCCGAGTATGCAACATCCAGCATGCTTTATTTATATTTTTCACAAAATATTTATCACTGCCATAGTGATAACTAACCTAAAAAAAGAGACGACGTTTCAAAGCAATTTGACCTTCTCTAGACCCTATCTAGAGACATCTCTATTCTTACATGTATATTATTGGCAAATGTTTTGAATTTTTGAGTTTGGAGAGGAAAATGTTCAACATCTCAGGGATTCTCAAGCCATGGGAGACAGCTTTTCGCCCAGCACTAAGTAGGTTACCAGACAATACTTAATTTTTAAGCGTCAGATGTGCTGTAGCTATCCCTGGACCTTAACGTGCAGTGAACTAATAACATTACTCCTCTTTCCCTTTTCATTATTCTATTTATTATAAGCCAAAAGCTGGCAGTTGTGGCAGTGTGCGAGTGGGTGACTTCCCAGAAACACCGTTCCGGGAGCGCTGAAGGAAAGGACTTGGGTGCAGCTGCAGAGCTGATGCTCCTCCGGGACTTCAGCACCGACCGGCATCACCGACATTGATTCTTCAGGTGAGACTGTGGCTGGAGCTCCAAAGCAAGCACCGCAGCAGGGCTCTGCAGGTGAGCAATTTGAAAAATAACTAGTTTAATGGTACCATAAAAGTCACAGTTAGACATTTTTTTCGATGGAGGCTGCTGTGGCTGAGCGCTGCTGGTTGCTGTGGAACATGAGCAGCGCTATGAATATCAGGAATGCTAATAATGGGGTCCCATTTCTAACTTGGGAACGAGAGTTTGATGGCGTGCATATAACTTGCACGGGCAAGCATTCTTCTTGTCTTGCTGGATGGCGGGGTGTGGTTCTGCGTGAATAACCCCGGTCCTTTAAAAGAGGGCTGGAAGACGGTCAAAGAATTGTTTCTTTGCCAATAATCATAGCGTGGGGAGGCGCCAGGCTCAGGTTTTAATCCTGCAAATGACTCCAGTGCAGTGAAAGAGGTAAATATAGAGTGGAATTCGAGATCTAGGTCTTGGTTGGATTTTGGGCATTTGTTGCTTGGAGGTTTCTGTTGTTTGTTTTATATATATATTTGTTTAAAGAAAAAAAAAACACAACAATTTATCAGGATTTTCTCTTGGAATATTTGACAGTTGGTAATATTGCTTGTTAATAAGATGCTAATCATCTCTTGAGTGTTTAATATGGAATGTTAAAGCCGATAGCAGAGGTCAGAGGGCAAGTATCAAAAGATTGCACATGTAAGCATCTGCATGTTTGATTTTGTTTGCACCAGATTCCTGGCTATCGCTGTCTTAGGGCTACCCAAGAGGCTCGCAGTTGTCATAAGCATGTCTTAAGTGGGTGCTTCAGGATTGTCCTAGGATGGTATCGAGCCAATCCAAAGGCTTTCTTGTGTGAAGTATGCGCAGCGGAAGACGGAGGAGGAATGCGTGGTATTCCCCTCCGTCTTTCTGGCACAGTCGTCCCGGTGGTCCTGTTTCAGCTGGTGGAATCAAGAACAGCCCTGTGGTGATGCTACAGCATGTGAAGCTGCTTTTTCTGACCTTTCTATGACACTCAATTGCAGCTCCTTTTCCTCTTTGCTCTTTTTTTCGGCCGCCACGAACACAAATTTTGGCGTGTTTAGGAATCCGGCCTTATATTATAAAACTCCATGCAAATACGGTAATAATAACTAAACTGACATTTGCTTTTGCTTCTGTATAGTATGTCTTTAATATGATTACTACCCTTAACATTTAAAGGAACTTTGACAGTTATGTAATCCCTTCAACATTTAAGTACAACAGGAATTTATTATTAAGTGCAGTGGCTGGAAATGGAGCGCTTTTTTTCATTCACACTATAAACAGTTATGTTGGATTAGTAATCCTACTTGTCAGAGCTGTTCGCCGTTTGATATTAATCAGTAGGTTTATGAAAGGTGCAATAGAAGGCAGAAATGAGCAGTGAAGAAGTTGTAAACCTCGGTTCCATAAAGTCAGACTCTATCTAATCCTCAGGGTTTCTTGCAGTGACCGAGGGAAAAGGAAGGTGCTGTGTTACGGTAGGGGTGCCCCTCACTATTTTTTGATAAATATAGATTTAGTTTCTCACCATATAAATGCAAGAGGTGGTGATGAAAGCCAAGACTTCTGAGAGCATTTTCAGGTTGTTTTGTAAAGAGTATGTTTTTCAAACTGTTGCATAGATCAAGGATGATAGAACCTAGCGAAACACTTAACGATCAAATATAACACGACAAAACAAAGAGCATCTCCTTTTGGTGCTTATCCACTATTAAAATCATGTGCAAATCACTTCACCTGAACGTTTCTACCTAATTTGTAGGTTGTTATCTTTGAGCTGCATAATTAATTTTTGTGTCTCGCGAACTGTGTTGCGCTGTAGGTTTGGGTTTCGGTTTTTTTGGTTGTTTTTTTTTGAGCACGTCTGGATCTGTAGTGCGTGTTCATGCAGCACGTACGGAGGAGCCAGGGCCTTTGGTTACGAATGTCATCCTGCGAGATCGTGAGATGATCAAAGTGAAAATGACACCATTGTGGTGCAAGATGTCTTGAAACAGTGCATAATAAATTGCCATGATTGGTTAATGAACATACATGATTAATGAAACAAAATATAGACATATACTAAAGGCTTTTCTTGTAAGTGTCACTCATCCTCCTTGTTCAAGTGCTTCCAGATACACCTCTCATACACCTAACTTAATAGTTGACATGTATCCATATGTACATAGTACCTCTCCATTAAAAGTGAAATTAAACTTTAATGACCTATTTGAAATGTTTCTATACCTAGGTTTGTTTCAAGTAAATTTTCCCCCTCTTTTATTTAAATCCTGCTTCTTGTAGTTTGGTTTTGAGGTTAAAAAAAAATAAATCTTCATTGAATAGCAGTAGTCTTGGTTAAACTATGTTTATCTTTCACTGATCACTTTTAAAGCAACGTGGCATTAGTATTTTAAAGTCTCATGTCTAAATTTAACGTTTGCTTGTGGTGGGATCAAGAGTGTCAAAAAAATCTGCATCACTGCCTCATTATCAATCACTGTGATATTTTTGGAGAAGCCGTTTGATTTGCATCGTCGGACCTCCTACCTAGCATCACAGAAGGCTGCGTATCAATAAAATTAACTTTTGTCACTCAAACCAAATTGAGCTGAGGAACTCTTGCCAGAACAGCTAATGCGTGTGCAAGGAGGACGATTGATCCCCGGAAACGTTCAGACCTTCTTTGGAAAGGCAGAATAAATTAATTAATCCTCTCCTGGGTGATGTCCCAGAGTTTTCCTTATGTCTCAAGCAAAACCCAACAGGAAGGCAATAGATTACCCCCCTCACAGATAGTAAAAGGAGAAAAATGTGGTCTAACCAGAAGTGCAGAGTGATGGTGATGGAGTGGACCACACTCTTGCTTGCAATATCATAGAGTCACAGAATGTTTTGGGCTGGAAGTAAACTTTAAAGGTCATCTAGTTCCAGACCCCCCACACACCACCTGCTGTGAACAAGGACATCTGCAACTAGAGCAGGTTCCTCAGTTTCACCCAACCTCACCTGAAATAGTTCCAGGGATGGAGCATCGACCACCTCTCTGGGCAACCCAGGCCAGAGTCTCACCACCCTCTGCGTCAAAGATGTCTTCCTTCTTTCTAGTCTCAATCTATCCTCTTTTAGTTTAAACTTATCCCCCCTTGACCTGTTGCAACAGGCCCTGCTAAAAAGTCTGTTCTAGTCTTTCTTTATAGACCCACTTGAAGTACTGAAAGACCTTCTTTTTCCCAACATNACATCATAGAGTCACAGAATGTTTTGGGCTGGAAGTAAACTTTAAAGGTCATCTAGTTCCAGACCCCCCACACACCACCTGCTGTGAACAAGGACATCTGCAACTAGAGCAGGTTCCTCAGTTTCACCCAACCTCACCTGAAATAGTTCCAGGGATGGAGCATCGACCACCTCTCTGGGCAACCCAGGCCAGACTCTCACCACCCTCTGCGTCAAAGATGTCTTCCTTCTTTCTAGTCTCAATCTATCCTCTTTTAGTTTAAACTTATCCCCCCTTGACCTGTTGCAACAGGCCCTGCTAAAAAGTCTGTTCTAGTCTTTCTTTATAGACCCACTTGAAGTACTGAAAGACCTTCTTTTTCCCAACATTTCTTCACAGCAGAGATGTTCCAGCGCTTTGTTCAGTTTTTGGGCCTCCTCTGGCCCCGCTCCAACAAGTCTCTGACTCTCCTGTGCTGAGGGCTCCAGAGCTGGTCCCAGCACTGCAAGGGATGTCTCCCCAGAGCAGAGTAGAGGTGTAGGATCCCCTCCCGTGACCTGCTGCCCACGCTGCTTTGGATGCAGGATGCGATTGGCGTTCTGGGCTGTGAGCTCAGGTTGCCGGTTCATGTTTGGTTTTTCATCCACCAGTACCTCCAAGTCCTCCTCTGCAGGGCTGCTCTCAGCGTGCAAAGCAATCCTCAGCTGTGCCTCACCTGCAGAAGCCTTGAAGCTGTGATTTAGTGTTCGGCTGCTCTTTGCCCGAAGCTCCCTGTTGCTCCGGAGGAAGTTGCTACGGCTCTTGGCAGAGTACAACGTACCTCTCATCTCCTGCCAGCTCTGCAGAGCGGAGCAGTTCCTCACGGCAGGATCATCACCCTCATCGCCTCCTCCCTCGCTTGCTGAGTGGGAGCCACTCTCCTTCCAACATCTGGAGGTCTGGTCCGCAGCATAGGGTATGTGGGGTTCACACGCTCCCCTTCTCCCATGGATTCAGTTCCAGCCATACTGGGTGGGAGGCTTTCCCAGTGAAGCCCAGCGTGGCCGGTTGTCCTTGTTGCTAGCAGGCCACTGCAGTAAGGCAACAAAAAAAAGACAACAAGTCTCAGCCTTCCTACAATGTGTGATATTTTTTACTGGATGTTGTATCAGAGCTAAGGGAGGTGGATGTGACCTACCTAGCAGGAAATGCACCACGCAAGAGAAAAGTTGGCTTTTCTTGGGCCTTTTGGCCAAAGAAGCAATTCAGCTAAGTTCTATTAACTCTAAAAACTGGTTTTAAGACAGAAAGTTGAGGATTTATTGGACATCCATACCTTATTTTTTATAAACGCCAGCTCATTGTCCGGTTACCACAATTTTCCTTTGTCAAATTGAGAATCATAGAACATTTTGGGCTGGAAGAGACCTTTCAAGGTCATCTAGTCCAACCACCCTGCACTGAACAGGGGCGTCTTCACCTAGAGCAGGTTTCTCAGAGCCCCGGCCAACTTGATCTCGAATGTTTCCAGGGATGGAGCTTCTGTCACCACTCTGCAACCAATTTGTTTCAGGTGCTCTACACTTTGCTGTAATTATCCCTGTCATCTGCTGAAGACAAGTACTGGGTGCATCCAGTCCTCCTTCCCCCTATGAATCCATCACTAGCCCATAGATATGTCCCTCTTCCATATTTACTGAAAGATTTTGGTATTCTCTGAATTTGTGTGGAAGGATGGTGGGATTTTTGTGCATTTCTAGGATTTTTGTTTGTTTCTTTGATGCTTAAGCTCTTCCATAGCTGCATTTTGCCACAGGAATCACCTGGTCCTTTTTTTTCTTTTTTTTTTTTCCCCCTCTTTCTTTCCTCACTGGTGAATATAACATGACAAAGCCCTCCAAGAAACTGAAGAAACCACTGAGCTTTTTATATCCCCTTAGGAAAAGGTAGCAATTTATGGAGAGACAGCAAAAAGGCAGGATTAGGGGATTTTAGGAAATGTAAACCTTTTTCGTTTTTGGGTTGCGTAGACCTTTCCCAAGACGTCAGTCCCGAGGCAAATGCGCTACTGTAGCATAGATGGATGTAAAGCTTAAACTCAAGTTTGTATAAAGTCAGTCCATGTGCACTCTAATGTGCTCGGGGACGAACATTGTCAAATCTCTGTCTTAGTCGTTTAAAAGACTGTTTCATTATTGTCTCTGATACAAATATTTAGACTTTGATCTACTTATAAAGCCAGACAGGTCTTGAATATTTTCATAAGTATTGCTCCATTTCCTGAGCCCAAGGAAAGGATTTTTTTTTTTTTTGTTTTAAAGCCTGAGTCAGCTTGTTTTATCTCAGAGGAAATAATGTTATTTTAGTGTACCTGGTGAGACCACTGGAATATGTGCCTTTCAGTGTGAGAATACCTCAAAGGCTCGTTTCTTTTCAAAAGTTTCTACAAACGGAAAATTCAAAAAGGGACAAAAGGATTTCTTTTAGACCCTTAAGCAAATGAAATATATAGATTTGCACTGTCTTTCTTTATAATATTCTCCAAATTCTAATTAAAAAGTAAGACCGGCCACATGCAAATTCAAATGAAATTTTATTAAATTTTATCAAATTAATCGCATGGGACATGAAAGGAAATGATCTTAAAAAAATCAGCAGAACACTGGCTGGTAATAATGTTAATTGGCTTCTCTTTGCTCCTATACTACTGCGGATGCTTGGATAAGTCAGTTGGAAAGAGAGAGATAAACATGTATGAATTGCACTGTGTGCTGGATGAGAAATAGTTTCAAGAGGCAGAGCTGTTTCATGGCAAGATCTGGGCCAAAATATTAAGAATGACAACATTTTGTAAGCCAAAGATCATCTCTTCAATGCTTAAAACAATCAAGTGTCAGTTTGACATTAAAAAAAAAATTTGCTATTTTTTCAACCTTTTTGAAATTTAAAATTGCTTGTTAATTGCAAGAAGAAAGATGGGGTAGTCCAACAATTTAGTAATATCTTGGAGAAAAAAATCTTGAAAATAAACCTGATTCCTCAAACAATTCTTGTGTAACCAGGCTGTGTATGGGGGGAAAAAAAGAAGTCCATTTGATTTAATCTTCTGCTGAAATAATTGTCCCCATTTTTCTTATAGGCCTCCTTTAAGTACTGAGAGGTTGCAACAAGGTCTCCCCAGGGCCTTCTTTTCCCCAGCATTTCTTTATAGGAGAGGTGTTCCAGCTCCCTGATCACTTTTGCGGCCTCCTCTGGCCCCTCTTCAACAGGTCTGTGTCTTGCACTGAGGAAAAAAAATAAAGCACAGTTTGGATCATCTTCTTTCTATTCGCTGCTGGCCTCTGACAGCTGTGGTCCTGGGGTAAGTCGTTGTGTCTAACCATGGGATATACTCTGTTTTCACTTCAACTTCTAACTGAGCTCCAAAGCTGAGTTAGTGACATCATCTTGAAACAGATTTTACAGCTGAAAGTACATAACCTGTGAAAAACCTAGTCCGGAAGACAGTAGTAATTAGTATTGAGAGCAGGCAATCAAAGCATCTGTAGAAATAAGAAAAGCCGATCACTTCTTTGAAACGGGCAGTTCCTTTCCCTCCACTGCTTCCCCCTTTGAAACATGAGACATTTTTAATGTTTTCGTAGTGTAATTTTTGTTTCTAAGTTTATTCTTTTGTGACTGACTCTCCATAGCCTGTCTGGCCAACAGACGATCGTAGTATCACCTAATTTCTGTTTCTTCAAGGTTGAGAATCTTGGCGGGTATCAATCCAGGGCGTATTTATTCAAAGGCTAGAAAGTACACCAAACTGTTGTCTAGTGTAGGCTTTATTTTAGGAGCAAACATAAACACGAAGAAACTATAATCCTGGTGTAATGTAGGAATCTAATTAAGACTAATGAGGCAACATTAAATTTAATGTATGATGCATTTTATATGCCTTACCATTAGAGCTGCAGCAAGCTGTTCATCAGAGCATCGAACTTTGGTGAATAAGCCCCTCAAGGCATTGTTAAACAATCTGGGCTCAGGCCTTCTCCTGCCCATTAGATTGTGTTGGGCTTGCAAAGATCTAGATATAAATGGGAATTTGGATGGGAGAAGGGGGGGTTGGAGAGGAAGGGGGAGGACACAAGGAGTTCTGACCATCTTTGAAAAGCTCAGGGAGCGGATAAAAAGGGAAGGGAAATGTATGGCTGGGTGGGACACCTTTGAGGAGGTACAAGGCTGGGATAGAAGGGAGGAGGGTGAAGGATAATGTGTGAACTGCTCTTTCAGAGGTACCTATAGCAACGGGAATGTGAAAAGGCTGGGATTTAAGTGACACAGGATATCAAGAAGCATGGTCATGGTGATCATCGCCTAGCAATTTATTAGTGGTACAGGTGATTTTTCTTTCTTTTTTTTTTGTTAGACTCGCCACGTTCGGTATGTACCTGCCTTGTCTTTAACTCTGCAGAAAAATAGTATAGCTTCAGATTTAATTTCACTCTCCGGATTCCTTCACCCCAGTACAAAAGACAACTCCTTCCATAATATGAACCAAATTTTTAACAATGATTTATCAAACAGCACTTCATAGGCTCTGTTGGAGAAATCGATGTTCGATATGTTGTCATAGTGCACGAGCAACGGCTTTGTAGAGTAGCTCTTGAAGATGAAGGATTTGGATGGCTTTGAGGTAAACTGAGGGCCAGCATTTACCTTGATGAGCAGGGAGGTATATGTGGCACCATGAAGTTAAAGATGAGTTTGAGTGAAGAGCAGGTGCCTGAGGAGTGGAGAGATTTTTGGAGGAACACGTAATGAGTTGACCTCATGGCTTTGCAATATAAACTGACACTATGGTGATGGGAGCACACGGGTCGGAAGTGCAGGCTGAGCTGTAGCTGGGACAAATTTGTGGGCTCTGGTGTCAATCGGTGACTGCCAACTGCTGTCAGATGAGGCCAAGCATGAGAAGGAGATGAGGTAAGGAAGAGTTAGTGGGTGTGGGGAGGAGGGGACGAGAAGGGCCGGTGTCAAAGTACACTTCAACCCTGCCTCTCCAAAAGCTGAGTTTTAGTCTGCTACCTCCTGAAAATTCATTCCAGTCCATATTATTGCATGTGTTAGTGATGGCTTGAGTGTTTGAGACTTTGAAGTATTTAATCTACACATGAAATTGGAATGATTTTTTTTTTATTTCTATTTTTTTTTTGTTGTTTATTTCCTGTGGAATATAGCCATGGAAACCTGTAGTCTGTGCTGGAAAATAAATGACTGGAAATGTTCCTCGGTGACTAACTTGTTACAAGGCGTTATCATAAGTGCACACGCAAAGTTATACTTTTAACAACAAAAGCCACGTGCTAGCTCTCAATTATAGATTCAGCAACGAAGCTGGTCTGAGGCAGAAGATACTGTCAGAATGACAGGCAGTGGTATGGTGGGAAGACCAAAGGTACCTATTTGGGCTGGAGAAACGAGTTATTCCTTGCAGGAACATCAGAGAACACCATGAAAGCTCAGCTAGGGGCAGAAAGGAAAACAATGCTGGGGAGAGGTGGGAAGGAGCGATGCGGCGAGCGACGTGTTCACAAGTGTTTCGGTATTGACCTAACTCCGCTGCCGTTGGAGCGCGGGTGGGAGGGGGACAACTTCAATGCAAGCAGATGTGGGCCGGCGCTGAGAGTTTTTACAGTCCCCTGGTGCGTGTGTAACATGCTGGGACCACCCGATTGTACCTGACCCGCGCCGCCTGAGACGCAGAGAGAAAAAACACATGTAAGGGGGGGTTGTTTTCCTACTGTAACCTGCTCTGCTCTTTCCCTTCCCTAAGGACGTGACTCTGTGCGTCTACCTGTACAAACTTGCTGTTCTCACTCGTTTCCCATTCAGTGCTGAGCAGAAGGCAGATGAAGGATGCTTTTAAACTGGGAGCTGTGAGGGTTTATGGAAGTAGACAACTCCTGTGACCCCTCCATTCTTCATCCCCTTGCTCATCTATTTCTAGATGATGACCCCCTTGCCCATCTATTCATCTATACTCCCTGCTCATCTATTCGTAGAAAAATCCATGAGGAAAGTGTAGAAAGTGCAGATTTATTACTAAATGGATTCATTAATTTATTTTCATTTTCCTATCCCTTCTCTAACCTCTTTCTCCAGTGCTTCAGCAGGATAAAGGGTTTCATTAATGCTGAATCCTGACCTTTCTCATGCCTGAGATAGAACCGTGTGTGGGTTTTTGTACCATATGTATGGGTCCTATTTTTTCCCTGTAGGATTTCATCTTTTCCTTGAAGACACTCTCTGTTCAGCTTTTGCCTGCTGGATGCTCTCTTCTGGGGCTCTTGTGTTTGGGTCCTGTGGACCATGGTTTTGTAATGCCCCCCCCCCAGAATGGGTTCACTGACCTATTGGCTTCCACACTGGTTGACAGGGTAGCATGTGTTTGAAGCATACAGATTTAAGGACACGTCGCCACCAAAGCAAAAAGGGCTAAGACGTTTGCAAGGCTCTTAAAATTCCATCTCTTGATATTTAACCGAATTCTAGGGAAAGTGTCACAGATAAAGCCTACCTGACTTTCCTGGTAGTGTATGAGTGTTGTTTGGATTTAGGTCAAATTCCTTGAAGAAGCTAAACATCCTTTTTCTCTGTGTCCTGTTGTAAATGGCTTTTCCTTTTGAAATGGGTTCTCACCCTCCTTTGCAGGCAATTTCCTTCTGTTCTCCCTCTGAAACAACCGCGTTATTACCATAGCTTGGGATTTCTGTCTAGTAAGTTACCACAAACAAACACGGATGGTGTAAACCTCGGACTAAACCCAAAGTGTTTGGTCTGATAGAAAACCACCCAGATGAGCCACGTACAGGATTCGTAAGCTGCAACACGGATCTGGCGGCTGTCAGAAGTCCTTGGTTACGTTTGCTGTCAACGTGGCCAAGGATGTAGTGGGAACCCCTAGCTTTGCTAGTGCTGCTGGTATGGGTTGTGTTCTCAAAATCCATCGGGCCGTTGCTTGTTTCCTCATTGCAACAAGTAGTCAAGGTGGGTTTTTTTTACTTAAGTAGCCCTCTGAACGAAGAAAATAGGTGGGTTTTGCCCAAGAGCGTGGCAGGACTTTGTACACCTCCCTCCGTGGCCGTGCTTGGCTTCTGTAGGCACCGAGCTGGCAGAGCTAAGGGTTAGTTTTACTCCATTCCCTTTAACCTCCTCCCTCCTTAAGGAGCTTCTCTTTTAAAGAGTAAATTGCAAGCGATGATCTGGGAGAGACTGATACTCCCCACCTCTTCAATAGGTAAATTGCCCTTTTAGAATAGTGACCCATGCTCCTATCCTCATTTTTCATATTTCACTCAAAAAGACCAAAAAAAAAAAAAAAAAAGGAAAGAAAGAAAAGAAAAAAATAATCTTCCAGGGACTCTGACTTAAGCAAAGGCACTTTAGAGTCTTTTTCTAATGTCATTCTGAAGTTAAAAAACAATTTGACTTCAAGGGAGATACGGCCCAATTTTTTAAAAACTTAATAGGATTAGTCATGGGAACTATTTTTAGCAAAAGTTCAACTTTATCCATGTATTTTAATGTGGGAAAAGTGTGTCCTTTTCCCTCTGCTAATGTTTGATGTATTCCAGCCCTCCTGCGAGTGTGTTTGAGTATCTTAGGGGCTCTGGAGTGGAGGAGAACTTCCTCTCGGATTCTCTCTGTTTTCTTTCGTGAAAATGACATTCCTAAGCTGTTTCACTTTCTGACAGGAAATGGAGCCTTGCCAAAAATGATTAAAGTCCAAGAAAGCATAACAGTTCCAAAGCTGCAGCAGTTCTTTAGGAGTCCCGAGTTTGACATTGTGTCAAACAAATGTGAAATATTGTTTAATAAATTTGAATAATACAGGGAAAGGGAAAAATGGTTCTTGGCTTATAACGCTGGTGCTCTTTATTAAGTCTGTAAAGGACTGCCTAGCTCTAATAAATTGAAATATATACATAAATATACTTGTGCATGGATAACAGTTTAATATTGTAATATATAATGAGCGGTGCGCATGCCCCCCCCCCCCATGTGCAGATGTTGATTTATACATATGTGTGGCCATATATATATCTTGATACGTGTGTGTAGACCCCCTCACCAGTTTGTATGTATTTATACACGGAATTACCATTTGCAGGCAACCCTTGTGCCTGCTTCATATAAGAAATATCAGAAGTATTATTTATAAGGTGTGGCGTGACATTATGACTTTGTAAAAATACTAATCCAATGCTAGATAAAATGCAATTTGTTAACAAGTTCTCAATGGTTTTTAATTCAGCCTTTGTTTAAAGGCCGTGTTGTGCAGTCTTTCCTGGTGCAGAGTAACACCTTATCAAGGAATTCAGGCGTTATTAGATGGGACGTGACGAGGCTCATGAAGAGCAGTGAGAATTACATGGCACCCAACAGCCTGGCTCTGCCACCTCTTCATGTTTAACAGTCTCAGAAGAGTCACTGGCCACTGGAAGCTTGGCAGTTTTCAATATTGGGTTACGAACGTAACAGCTCTAGGAAAATAAGCCAGACTTCTAAGAAGCTCCTGTGCTGTTAAACCCAAGTGTGAAAAGTCTTGCCGGGCTTCTGTAGTCTTAAGATTACTTCTTGGAACCCCCCAAAAACAAAAGCCCCTCAGCATTTTTAAGTTGGCTTTCAATTTCTTCCGGATTTTGGTCGTTTTGGGTTCACTGAAATCACACTTTCAAGCTGTGCTCCCTGACCACAAGGCCAGGAATTTCCTTTTTTTCTTTTTCATCTTGATTTGAATACGAAAGCTGAATTAAATCACCACCAGATTCCAAGAGCTCTGAATTTAAAAAAGAATCTAATGACTCAAGGCTCAATAAAAGCAGGACAGTGGGCAACCTCACTAGAAAGGGTGAAGCCTTGTTATTGCCGGTCCTTGCAAGAAAACTCTTATTTGTTTCCCCTCTACCAGATGCATTACTTCTCCACCAAAATATATCAAATACTCAGGAACTTAGAAAAGAACAAAAATATTCTGCAGACGTGATCTCAATGCATTCATTAAGTGCGATGCGTTTCAAAGCAAAGCTATAGGAAAAGTTGCTGTTTAAAATTCTTTGTAGAGGACTGTGGTGCTGCTTGTTTAAAGGGAGCCATCTTTATCGGTTTTCTAACGGCATTTGAGATTTCACATTGGTCAAGTCGTAGCGGGACTGTTCAGACTGTCATTCAACAAGGACAGCAATTCACGGCCACTTTTCAGACAAGCTAAATTGATCAGACAAGTCAGTCAATGTCATTGAGCACTATTTGTCACTTCATAAGCAGCTACAATCTGCTCTTACTATAAATGCAGGAAGGACCGTCGAATAAATCACATCAACCAGTGGGAGTAGATAGTATCCCTTCATCCATAATTGGTGCGGTCCTCTCCTGTCACATTCGCTCGCTCCCCGCCATTCCGGCGCGGATTGACGCTGACAAAGAAAGAGCGGCCGCTGTCAAAGGCGCTGGAGTCTGTCTGCTACTCCGCTCTCTCTGCTAATAGATATCTATCATAATATTGCATTAACATCACCAAAAAAAAAAAAAATAAATAAATAATAAAATAAAAATCAGACTTCTAACTTCGCTGTCTGGGTATATCGCTGACATATGTAGGGGTCTCTCTTAGGTGACGGGGAAAGCTGATTGATGCAGAAAGAAAGCTTCTGATTTAAACTGCTTACCAAATCCATCGGTGATAGGAATATTTACTGCTGTGTGAGGAATATTTACTGCTGTGTGTGTGCTGCGGTTAATTTCACAGATAAAAATAAAGTAAAAAAAAAAATAAAAATAATGAGGGGAATACGATGATTTTTTGGTAAACAGCCCTTCTGAAAAGTTGTTTAGTTTTATTCTCTGCTAGTGCAGGGGTACTTTATGGACTTTGTTCCTCTTAAGTGATCGTGTAGTTATATAGTTACCAAAACAATTAAGGAAACAGGACGCTTTGAAAAAGCATTAATGACTATTTAGCATTCAAAGAGGACCCCAAAACTTCCAGCTGATACTTTTGACCAAGAAAAACAAAAAAAAAGTCTTTGCTACGCAAACAGCTGAAAATAACTTATTGCAAAGGTGTGCCAGGCCACAAACTTTTTTTCCTAGAGAAAGGCTGGATGGTTTCTACCAGGAATATGTTAGATTAATCAGCTCGCTTGGCCCTGGCAAGAAATCGCGGTGGAATACCCAAACTGCTGTGTAGTCACATGTAAATCTCTCTGACAACCTGGAGGCACGGATCATTTGTTCAGTGCTTGATTCCAACAACATGCTCGTGGGGGAAAATACCTTGTTTGCTTATTCAGCTACAATCTTTTTATATGTCATTTCTAAGGAGGGAGCACTGGGATCCTCAGTCTTCCAGGCTGAAGATCTGGAGCTTTTATCTTTATTTTGTGGGAGAAAAAGTCTTAAAGTCAGTTTGCTTATGTGTAAGCAAGGCTTCACGTAGCCTGTCATGTGGGAGAGTAGGGAAATACTTGCTTTTTAAAGGTGCTCGGTGTAAATGTCATGTTCCTGGCTGGGAGTCTTTGCTAGGCCTGAAGGCAAAGCTTAATATCAAATGATTCTTACAGTTTTCAGCCTGGGACGTTTCTTGACCCGTGTGCACAGATGATGAGCAATTTTCCTTTCCGTGTTGGTAGCTCTGCCTCCTGGTGCAGAAGTTGTGCTGAAAGAATGCCAGAAACCTAAGTCATAGGTAAGCAGTAGAAATGATTTGATCTGTGGAAAGCTTAATTCTGTTAATATTCATATAAATTCTGCTACGAATACAGCCGATGTTCAAAAGAAAACTCAAAGCGCTAGATGATAAAAGAATTCCTCACTAAATACAAGACTTTGACTGGTTTATAAATGAACATAATAGAAACGTTAGGCCTAAAACCCAAAATGTGAGACAAATCAACGGGCAACGGAGAACTGAACAGCATTGAAAGGAGGCAGCTTACATAGGAGCGCATTCATTGTCAACATCTGATACTGAAAAGGTCAATAGTTAATTAAATAATCCATCACCTTAGGATAGAGAGCAGTCCTCACTTCTGACAATCAATGACAGAAATATTAAAAGGTCAGAAAATGAGTTACTATATATTGTGTTTTCTTTCTGTGCATTATAAAGATGTGACTTGGGTTGAGCAGCACGGGCATGAAGATAGGTAGGAAGAAATATTAGCTGTTGCCCAAATATTTTCTGAAATGCTCTTTTACCAGGCTCCTGTATGTGTGGGCTTCTGAAATGATGGGCCTCAGAGATGTAGTAAACTTTTAGAATGACAGGTTGAGGCTATATCGTGGAATTTATAACACTCTTTATTTAACGATCGGGGTGTTGATGGGGAGCATCTTTCTTTCGTGCTGCTTGAGGTTATACTGGAATAAACTGGGTGAGTGTTCTGATATTCAGGGCTTTTTTAGATAGGGGTAGAGTGACTTCAGGAACATGAGAGGCAGGGGTTTTGGTACCTGTTTTCTAGACTGGTTTTCTAGACTGGGTAAATGAAGCCCACCCGCCAACTTCTCGGTCTTCTCGCATTGTTCTGCGAGCGCACGGCGGGCACCTGGTTCCGGGTTTACCTTTATGAACAATTGCATTATTTAATACAGGGTCGGATTTTGGCCACTGAGTATTTCTAAATAATTTCAGTTAAATACAGTAATGCTGTTGCCATAAAAAGTTTTTGTTCTGCTGCCTGCTGTAGACTCTTTGCAGAAACCTTTCCCTCCCCTGTTGCAGGGCTATTCCCATGTTGTGTTTGTCAGACGATGAAGGGCAGCGACTTGGTGCTTACTTTTTTGTTCCTTTCTCAAGATAGGCTGAAATTCTCTCATTTTCTGAATGAAAAAATGTGCTTTACATGTGGGGGGAAACAACTGACTCGTATTTCTGTACCCATTGCAGCTGTAGATGGGTCTTCCTTGTCCCATCCTGCAGCTCCAGTGCTCTCACTGTGCTCTCCCTCCTCTTGGGACCCTCCCGCCTAAAGGAAGGGCTCTGAACGCGACATAACAGGGATCTACTTCCCTCTTCTCATTACTATACAGTGTGGAACCCATGCATATTTATTAATGCACTCTAAATTCTCTAAATTTTACTTTCTTTTTACGTAGCTTTTACCCCGAGTGTATGAAAGTCACCGTACTGAATTCTGGCAAGTGTTATACGATTATTTTATCTCTCACTATAAAGCGTTTTGAAAGACTTTGTATGGGAGGCAATATAAAAATAAATTGAATTGAACTGTGGCTTCACCTTCCCACTTTTTTAGTGCAGAAACCTTTAGAGCAAAAACTGCAATATAACAACAAAGGAGGAGATTAAGACTGTGTCATGAAAGAGGTGGCACTGGATGACAGGTCCGACCCTGTGTGAGCTCTTTTGGTGGGTTTGCAGTCGGCTGTCTATTAATTAGATTTTAGGCGTGTTCACAACTGGGGAAAAAACCTGCTTGTATTTTTAGTGGGAAGGTTATTTTAAGCCATGAGAAAGGTACTAGATATTATCTGCTGTGCTGTGTTTGTATCAACAAAGGTCTACCTGATGGTTGTGGAAACATCTGTT
Source organism: Baryphthengus martii (assembly GCA_013396935.1). Classification (NCBI taxonomy): domain Eukaryota; kingdom Metazoa; phylum Chordata; class Aves; order Coraciiformes; family Momotidae; genus Baryphthengus; species Baryphthengus martii. Next base: position 430,021 of record VWZK01013824.1, read on the forward strand.
CTGTTGTTACCCAGCGTTGCGCGGTTCATTAAAACTTACCCTGTTGGCCTCTGTAAAGCCAGTTCTGGAAGCACATAATCTTGCTTATAGAATCCAAAATTGCAATAATTTGTCTTTTACAAGAAAATAATCTTAGCTTAGGGTGATGGGGGTCTTGTTGGTTTTGTTTTGTTCTCGTCTTTTCTTTTTTTTCCTCCCCCTGTAGAAATATGATTTTATGTTTTACGATGCAGGCTCAATAAACTACATTAATAAATGACTCTTGGTTCATGAGAAGTGCTGTATTTTGACAATATCAGCCAACCTTTCCATTTGTTTAAGCAGGAAAAGTGGGGAGCCAAAATAAAGCTGTTACAGAAGAAATCTCAAGAATGTTTATGAAACTCTGCTCTAGCTCCATTTATTAGGAGTTGAAGCATAGTCTTAATTTGTCATTCAGAATTCCAGGGGAGTGGGTAATTTCTAGAGCTTCTCTAAATGCCAGGACTTAACATTTTTTTCTAGCAATCTGTTTGTAAATACGGATTAAATTGTATAGGTTGCAATGTGACGAGAAGGTATCTAGGATTTGTCATCTTCTGCTAACAGCTGGTGGGTTTATTTTATAGCATCTCATGGGGTTTTTCAGATAAATGCGCCGTTGATGGCAAGCGAAAGCACCCTGAGGATCTCTGATGGTGGGCAAGCACAAAGTTTGACTGCGGTAAGCTGATTGCCAGGGATTTGATCTCCAGTGGATCAGCTCTCCAAGGTTGCCGCCATTCCCACCAGGCTGGCTGTGCGGCACCTTTGGAGAAACCCGCGCTGAACAGGAGGCACGCTCCAGGCAAGGTGGGAATCTCCCTTCTGGGGAGGACGCTCCTAGCATCGTTCTTCTGATGTGAAGAGGGAGAAGCGCAGCTACCTGGGGCTGATTTTTAAATGAATGCAGTCCATAAATTTTACTTGCCAAATTCCTCAGTGCTGCAGAAACCCTGGATAGCTGTCCCTCCTCTTTCTCATCTGTAGTTCTGAGCTTTGGTCTTTTATTTAGTGGTCTAACGCTACGTCTGTGTTAGTGAGCAGTTAAACAGGAGGATGAAAATGAAGAGGAGAGCAGCTGATGCTGAGGGCCTCAAATTTACCTCATTTATACTTTAGGGTTAACCTTGGACTGAAACTAGTGTGATCCCATGGACCTGATTCCCTGTTAGCGATTGAACTGCATTGTGTCTGCCCTTGGTGTGCACCTGAATTTTAGTGCCATTCAAAAAGCACCCAGTGCATGATTTCTAGACAGCTCTTTGCAGTGACTCCTGATGAAGAAAAGTAGAAGAGGGTAGAAGAGACTGGAAGGGATTTTTTCGGAAGCTCACTCTGAACTCAAGTGAAAATGCTTGAAGGAACACACACCTGAATGTTAGGTGATGTTCTGTGGCCCTTTTTATGTAGCATGATGAGTCGTGTTCTGTGGATTCTTCAAAGTTAGATGTTTCTAGCTGAAGATCTCTGCCACACTTCCAGGCCCTCATTCACTCTTCATGTAACAGGAAAGTGAACACCTCTGTAAAGACCACCAATGCTCTGCCACTGCACCCCTGGACTCAATATGAGCACATCAGCAATCCCAGAAACCAAAGTTAATTCCTGGAGCCTGTGTTTGAGGCGCACGTTGCCTTGGGAGGGACGTGATCCTGCCTCCACTAGACCTGTGCGTTCTCGTACTCTTTTGGAGGTTTTCCATGGCTTTGAATAATGTGGCAGCAACTACTTGTCTGAACCAGCACGTCAGTTCTCATGGTCTCCTGCTCACCAGATTGATTACACCGTGTCAGGCAAACACAGCAGAAGTCATCGTCTGAGGGGAAAACCCACTCGTTTCTCACTGCATTCCCAACCACTTCAGAACCTCTGCCAGGACATGTTAGCTCCGATAACATTTTAAGATACTGCTTTGATGAAACGAGGGCCTTGCTTGCAAGGCCACATTGTCTGACGTTCTCCCATCCCTCATTTAAATCCAACATAATTAGTCCAACTACAGACTTTGTTGTTGTACATGCTGAAGTATAATGGCTGCTATTATAGCAGCTTGCAGGAGCAAAGATATACGATATTGAACGATACGTCAAGGAAAAATAAACATGTTTCATTTCTTCATTAGATAATGTTTATTTATAGCACAATATATATCCACCTCCACTGTACCATTAAAGTTTTGACTGCTTTTTAACTATAAAATTTGATATTGTTGTGGCAGCTGCACTACCCAAATGATTGCTATAGTACAGCTGCTATCAAAGAGTGAGATTTATAGCTACGCTACATGGTGTAAAGATATGTGCATATTTACTTTGTGTTTTACTACTTGTGTCCTATGTTTTCATGACACAAGGTGAGATGAAATAGTGAAATAATAAACTCTTTTTGCTGCTGCAAAAGCGAAAGGCACAATTACTTTGAAGTTTGGCGTTTAATTTTCTATTGTGCTAACGATAAGAAATGTTCTTTTCTCTGCTGTATTGTTTTACTTAAATACAGTTCACATGTTAGTACAGATCTTTTTTTTTTTTTTTTTTATTCTGCTTTTACTTCTCAGAAAAGCGCTCTGGAACTGAAGTGAGAACCACGTGCTTGATGAAACACAGAAATCTCTGTTATATCCTAGGTAAAGATGAATATTTTAACTCCTGGGTATATTGTAGTTCACTGTATTTATCAACGACCTGGGTGAAGGGGTGGAGCGTACCCTCAGCAAGTTTGTTGACGATACAAAACTGGGAGGGGTGGCTGTCACACCAGAGCTGTGCTGTCATTCCATGAGACCTGGAGAGGCTGGAGAAATGGGCAGAGAGGAAAGTCGAGAAGTTCAGCAAGGGCAAGTGTCAGGGAGGAATAACTCCCTGCACCAGTACAGGGGAGGGGTTGACCTGCTAGAAAGCAGCTCTGCAGAGAGTCCTGGTAGTCAACAAGCTCACCATGAGCCAGCTATGTGCTCTTGTGGCCAAGAAGGCCAATAGTCTGGGGTGTATTAAGAAGAGTGCAGCCAGCAGATTGAAGGAGGTTCTCCTGTCCCTCTACTCTTCCCTAGTGAGGCCACATCTGGAGCGTTGTGTCCAGTTCTGGGCTCCTCATCTCAAGAACTACTGGAGAGAGTCCAGCAGAAGTCTACCAAGATGCTGAGGAGATGGGAACATCTCCTTTATGAGGCTGGTGATCCACATGGCCAGATTGCAACAGCTGCTCAAATCCTACATGAGGTTTGAAAAACAGGCTCAGAAAATCTCTTGGTGAGAGAAGGGATGATAAAGTCTGTGTAGCTCAGTGGCCAAATCCTGGCCAGCAGTACAAATTAATTTATAGGCAGTGCTGGGCTCTCCTCCTCAAGCTTTGAGTTGACTCATGAGGCTGGTCTCTCTAAGACAAAGTATTTGCAGGGAGATACCTTTGGTTACCATTTCAGTTTTGTCTCTTATATCTATCCTCCCTAGTTTTCCACTAATTGGATCTCACTCAACAAGGACTATCTAATCAAAAGGTCCTGCAAGCACAATTAGGTTATTTTGTGAAGGATGACATGTTTCAGCAGAAATAATGTGACATAGGTCGAACGCAATGAATAGTCCTGTGTGTAGGAGGAGAATTTTCAACTCAAGCGTCCTCTGAAACTCCAGAACCCGAAGGAAGCAAAAGGAGAAATTAAACTACAGAGGGATGATGAGTGATAGACTTTATATACTTAATTAATTTCTATGATGTGTTTTGGGTACCTTATTTTGGTCCATGCTGAGTCCAGTCACGTCCATCAATCGTGTTGCACTAGTTGTGAGTGGAGGAAGAAAGAGCATCAGTTGCCCCTTAAAATAACCCTGTAAAGTACTCGTCCTTGATCCTAGTCTGCTTTCAGCTGAATGAATAGTGTTGCTTTTCCTACCAAACCGATCTGGGCGTTACATCTATTGCATTTATATTTTTGTTGCGCTCCCGGCTTTGTTTGAAACAGCAGAATGTTAACTACTGCAACTTCTTATCTGCTCTCCTTGGAACGTCCTTCTGCCTGTTACTTTGAAATTTTCCTGTGCCTATGTCATGGATTTATACCTCTTCATTGCATTTTTAACATATTTGAGTGAAATCAAGAGAGCGTTTGAGATCCATCCAGCTGAAAGAGGGGAGCTCTGCGGTGCTTTGCTCTGCTGAGCTCCAGCCGAGCACCGGACAACTCGATGTTAACAGGCTGAAGATGGAGTCTTCACATCACGGGACAGGAACGTGGGGACTCTGCCAGCTTTTAATGTATCGTATCGGCTCTTTTGACTTGGTAAGAAAAGTAGCTCATCGTGTTATGGTACATTTTGTTTTGTTAGCTCGACGTACCGTTTGCTGCCCCTGCGCGCGCACGCTCTTTGAAAGCTACGTAAAAATGTTGTGAAAACAGGCTTTCTCATGAGGTCTCCTTTCCTTCCTGGATTTTCTCATGTCTTAAATCCAAGAATAACCTTTTGTCTTGGTATTTTGTGTTTTGTTTTTGTTTTTGTTTTTTTTTTTTTTTTTCTGGCACAGAACAAAACAGAATGACAAATTTAAAAAAAAAAAAAAAAGAATCTAACTTCATGTCTTGTAAAAGATTTGGCTCGAGGTTTTGCTTGAGGTTTGCAAAAAGCTTCAGGCTTCCTATTATTTTACCCAGTCATCCCTACCATGAACTGATTTTGCCTTAGGGTGACGGCTTGTAGAATTTACTTAAGCATTACTTCTGAAAACTTTGACCAACAGCTTGGTGATCACTGGAATCCCTAAGCACAGACCGTACAGGGAACTTACAGGCTTGGTTAATATGCAAATTATGGCTAATTAGGCAAACAAGCTACCGGTAAAGCAGATCTGGCAAGTGAGTTGACGTTAAGTAAAGTAAATGTGATAATTAATAAATTGAAAATTTGGATGAATCATCAGAATAGAAAAAATCCATGGCTGTAGCTCTGCTGGATCAATAGCTGCTGTCTTTGTGCATTTTGGTTGGAGTTGTACCATTTCACACACCTTTGGCACCAAATAAAATTGCCACTTACGTGAAAAACACCCTGCCCAGGCTAGAAGACGTTCTAGATGGTATCTGTCCTACCACTTTCTACAATTTGCTACAGAGATGGGTCTCTCCCTGTATAACGACCAACTCCATAGGTTTAGAGACCATTACTTTAGATGAATTTAGCTTAAAAGAGCTAAATTCAATTTTTCAGTGCTTTCACTGCCTTTTTTTTTTTTCCCCTTCTGCTCTGCCAAATATTACTGAAGATCAGATTTTGCAATTCCAGAGTAACCTCATCCTAATCCTGGGGTTTCCTGCTAATCAGAAGCAATTTTTCTGTTGTTGGTCGTACTACTTTAATTCATTTTGTCTTAACTCTCTAACTACATTTAACAGAAGGTAGATGCCTAGAAATTTTCGCCTCTGTTCGTGTGTGGAGCTTTTCCACTGACCAGACATTAAGAGTAACTTCAAGCTTATAACGTTACAGAAATATTCTTTGAGCATACTAAGCGCATGACTAGTCGAGGTTCAGGAAACCGAAATGAAAACCAGTAGCTCTGCTATAAAGACTTCTGCATCATCTGTTGAGTCCATTTTCCTTATTTAAAAAACGACAGGGGGGAAAAAAAAAATAGAAAAACCCAACACAGTAAAACAGATAGAAAATAAGTAGCAGAAAAACACACTGGAATAACACACCCACTAAAATAATGAAGCCATAAACACAAGGAAAATTTGTGTTAAGGCTACAAAAATACTTTACCTCAGTTCCCTCGGGGCTAGTCTTTACAAGACACATGGCCCTTTTCACTTTATGAGAAGAATCCAAGACACTAAGCTGTATTTCCAAGGTTGGGCAGTCCTTTAAGAAAATATTGTAAGACTGCTATGTCTGGTCTAACCCAGGACCCTGAGTTTGTATTCAAAAGAGCTTTATAAGCAAATGCTGGAGCCTACGCCTGACTTGAAGCGTATCTGTCACCCAGCTGATGATGTACACTGGTCCATTAGCTGATGCATTATAGAGCTGCTCCCTTAATGAGGGACCATCCCACAGCAGTCATTTGAAAACTCAAATGTTAAGTATCTCAACGGTGCAACTGTTTTTTGAGGTTGAATAAAACCAAAACTCACCACGCAATCATTTGTTTATCTTGTCTTGGGCACCGTGTCACTGTTTCAGACTTAGCAAATACGCTACTGCGTTCTGACTGAGAACTCCCATCTTTCTATTTGCCATCTCCTCATTGCTTAATGTTTTCCAAGGAATAAAAGAAGCCCACCTCTTGCTCCCAGACGCTGGTGAGGTGATGCGGAAATAGTTATAGGATTAACACTGCTTCTGGGTTGTATCCTCTGAAGCTGTAGTGATACAGTCTTAACGGCTGGACATTGATAGCTCTGTCTTAATAATATTTATGCTGTTGTTGTCTTCTAGGTCATAGAAGTCCTTTCCAGTGTCAGACAAAATTAGTATTTCCTGTGACTGAAGTCAACGAAACTATTTGTGTGAGCGAGCACTGCTGATTATGAAAGGCACTGGTATATTTTAATGATTATGGCCATATTTTGACCATAAGGACTCCAACATCTCAGTGAGCGCCAGATTTTCAGCAGGGTTTTTGAAACGCGGTGCCTTTGATTCTAAATCTTGTGACCAGGTTTTTTCCTGAGCTGAACACCCAAAATGCACTCGGCGAGCTCCGCGCCCGAAAAGGGAAGGGAAGCCTTGGGGAAATGTGGCTCTGTGCCTTTGGCAGCCTCACAGCGGCGGATGAACCACCAACTGATGGTGTTACCCCTTTGCGGGGTTCCACCGGCAGCCCGATGGATAGCGATGGTCTGCGGTACGCGGAAGCAGCACATAGCATTGTCTTTCAGGATGGCTAAGGAATGAATGGCTGCCTCTGTGGGTGGCATAAAAAGAAATTCTGAATGTTTTTGTGGAAGGATCTCTTTCTTCATGTGCCACATTAGACAGGACTGCGGCGTTATCTGATCAAGCAAATCTCATCATCTCTTTGAACAAAATGCTTCTGTAGTAGGCTCCTTGGAAATACATAATGGTAGGCTTGTGTTAAAAACCATGAAAAGGGGGCTGGGCACAGCTACTGGACTGATCTTACAAGATCTCAGTCCTCCTCTCAATGTGACAGGCAGAATATGTTGTACCGACAACATCATGGTCCTCCTGGTCCTCCCTCCAACATCGTTCTCCTCACTGTAAATGCTTCACCTTTTTATGACCTAAAGGCAGGAATGAACCTTTTTGACTAATTTTCCGTGTGACACTGGTTCTCCTTAGAGCTTCAAAGTGAAAGTTGTTTTGCCTTTTTAATCACTTTCTAATGACAATGTAGCAAAGCCACTACTACATTGAATGGAAATGATTTTTCCTTCATTATGCTATGATCGCAGAAGAGAGGAGTAAAGATTTCAAATTACGTCTGTGGGCTCGTACATTAGTGACAATACAGAATACATACCATTATGAGAAAACATTTATAACCTCTTAAATTTCCTCTATCTGATCTGGCATTTGCTGCCTCTATGCTGGTGTCCATATGTGTGTGTAATAGATCAGTGTGCGTGTATTGTGTGGAAAGAGGAAGAGGGCTGACCAACTAAATCCATCAGAAATGAATATGATACAATTCCAGCCTGCTTCAAGGTAGGCCAGAAACACCCTCCTCTCCATCAGGACCTCTAAAACTGCTGCATTTTTCCACAGCTCCATCTGAAAAGGGGCGGAAGTGCCAAGAAGTTTACCTTGGCAAGGCTGGTTTGGGAAATAGTTTGGGTTTTACCTTCCATTTGCTGTAAACTTTACCTTTTTTTTCTGCATTGTTTTGTTTGTTTGTGTTGTTTTGTGTCTCTTCCATAGGTGAAGTAGGATGGAAGATGGTCTGCCTCAGACATAGGCAAGTGTCCTTTCCACACAGGTAAGGAAGGTCTGTTATGTGGGAAGAAGGTAAGATGATCCGTTGCTTGACACCACTGTGGATTATCCAGTATTACACAGGTCAAGAGGTCTTGTGCCCAACTTACAAAGTTTCTAATGTGCTCTATCACACTGGAAGGGGAGGGTGCTGGTGTTCATTGTCCCTTTTACACTGGAGAATTTCTACTAGAGATTGAAAAGTTGCTTCTCTACACCTGCAACAAAGCCCAACATAAGTCACAGAATCCCAGCATGGTGAGGGTTAGAAGGAACTTCAGGAGATCATCTCATCCAATCCCTTTGCTAAAGCAGGATCACCCAGAGCAGGATGCCCACGACTGCATTGTCCAGGTGGATTTGGAATCTCTCCAGAGAAGGAGACTCCACAACCTCTCTGGACAGTCTGGGCCAGGCTCCAACATCCTGAAATACTAAATCCTATTTCAGACATGTCTAGGGGGAAAAAAAAAAAGTAAAAGCCACCCATTGTAAATGAAAGTTCTTTCCAGACACATATAATTTTGCTGCCTTTTCTTTACTGCCATTTACCTCTGATATTTTCCTACCTGAAGTGACCACTCAAAAGAAAAAAAAAAAAGTATGTGTCAGTTGTCTGATCTGCTGTTCAATAGCCTGTAGCTTTCTTAATAGATAGCTGAAGAGAATTTAAAATCTGGGTAATTCTCAGTAGGTGCTGGAATTATGTGTCAATTGTCAATATCTGTTTCTCAGTTATGTGCAAATACCTCATTTCTGGTCATACACAAATCCTAACTTTTTTTTTTTTTAAAGGTGAGTCACAGATGAAATCCTAGCTACTGCCATAAATTAACATTAAAAAAAAAAAGTGAATTATTTATTTTTCCACCAAAAACCCGTAACATTGACGTGTAAGCACATAATTTTCTAAATATCTCATGTATTTTTTTTATTCTTAATGTACTGATAGTCAGTGTGGCAAAATTAAAAATAACCCCTTTCCTGGTTTTGCTGGAATATTTACACATTCTCAGTCGTGTGAGCTGCAAAGAATGCATGAACTGGATGGCTTAATACATCGCGGGGTACACCTTACCGGAGGTATTAATTTACTGCAGGTTTACTCCACATGGAATCTCAGTATTTTTATGACATGTACAGTTGGTTGTAATGCCATACTGGGTATCATGTCTAACATCAAAGGGCTAAGTAACTATAAAGGTATGCTGTATTTCTTCAGTTCACATCAACAAAATCTTTTTTTTTCAACCTTGGATACCTCTCGCTTAAAATCTTTAGCTCTTAATGCATTTTTGTTTGCAGCGTTTCCGTCCAAAAATAATAGTTGTCACGGGAAAATAGAATGACCACGCTATCTTTTTTTGTTGTAGTTTTAAATTACTTAACTCTTAGGTGCCCTTGGAAAGTGGACAAAAGTCTACCAAATAAAGCTAAGTTCTCAGGGTATCCTCAGCTTGCTTTCCACCCTGTCACGAAATTGTTTTCTGAAATTGGACTGCTTCCCAAAGGCACCATGAAATTTTCCCCTGCTGAGATAACGTCCCACAGCAGATGTGCTGAAGTCTTTGGAGATTATTCCTGCGCCAGGATTGCAAGCTCTGCTGAGCACGTTGACAGAGGTTTTTTTCATTTGTGGATAGGCCCAAGCAAGGCAGATAAAAGCCAGGTGTGACACGGAAATTGTGTAGACATTTTCACATGGTATGTGAACTCGGGGTAATAGGTCCTCCTGAGAAGGAAGGCTTGCTCTCCTGAGCTTGGTGGCATCCTCTGTAGCTGCACAACTTCTGAGCAGTTTGTAGCTTGGGTAGCCTGGGTGTCTGTCTCCTTTACGTAGGCCGCCTAAATAAAGGAGTTTCAATGTGGAAGCTCTGTTGAGCTGAGGTTTGCTGAGCTAAGGTGTACTTATGAGAGAGGTGGGGAAGGCCTGGATCAGATGTATTCTCTGTTCCCTTTCAAGCTGACCCCATCATTCCTCCCACAGAGGAATGATCAAAAGAAGACAAAGGGAACCTTTGCATGTTCTGGTGAGTAGTTACCATGAGCTGGCAAAACATGTTAGGAACTGGAGGAGATTTTGTTTGACAAAATAATTTAAAATAGTGGTTGCAATAGGAACCAGCTGCTGGAGATATTAACTTTGCAGTAACGTAATGATAATAACCTTTACACTTTTCTCTAGTGCTGCTTCTAGCAAGGCAAATGACTTTCATAAATTTATTTTTGTACAGCGTATCTGAAAAGTGCCCATCTCTGAGGTGGACAGATGCCAATTGGTACGTAACATATTGTGTAACATATTTCATCTTGGGGCTCAGAAATGTCATGGAATCCACAGTATCCTTGAAGAACAGGCAGGACCTCGGCTTCTGATGTGTCACTCAAAAGATAGGTTGTATATGACACATAGGTTGCTTTATACCACTATATAATTTGGAGTGCTTATGCAAAGAAATGCGTGTGGGATCGATGGCATATGGTATATTAAGGAAGAATAACACCAGATTTAAAAAAAAAAAAAAAGAAGTATTCATCCATTAAATGGTGTAAATTAAAGTAAGCTGTCAAAATGACAGCACAATAATGCCATCTTTGCAATATCACATACTGCAGCATAGTTAAATCATATCACTTTTGTGGAAGAATTACAGATGAGATCCAAGAAAAAATTGCTTTTGAAATGCAATTCTTTGTTAGTTAAGAATCATCACTGCTAGCCAGGATCCCCTATAAACATGTAGAGCACAGAGTAACCATAATAAATCATGATAATTTATATCACAGCTAATTCTGGGGAAGCAGCGTCAGGGGTTATACTTCAGATACACTTCATATTACTCAAAGCGTAATTATTTTCATTAAAATATGAAATTGCTTACAGCCGATTTACTTGAAACACACAGCATTGCACATTTAACCGTGTACACAACAGGGCCACAAGAGTTCAAAATAAGTAAAGTCAAGTGTTAAACAACAGCACTTGACGCATACTTTTTAATTACATATCTTTGTAGACACAATCAGTGTACTTTGAATATTCCTTTTCAGTGAAATATTGGGCAAGCTTTTTTCAATCATCATCTTGTTGATTAAAAGCCAATGTTGAAATAAACTTGAGAAAATACTGTTAGGTGCTTGTAAGTACAGCCTCTCGAAAGGCTTGTGCCTGTCAAGAGGGCAAATTGTATTTCAGGAGGAGAAAAGGAAATGCTTCAAGTTTGTGAGGAGGCGAGCAGTGGAAGGTTGAAGAGTTTGAATGTTTTCAAATGTAATAATTTATAACACCACTCTCCCTTTGCTGCCTTTCTCTAACAATCTCAATGAGTTCTACAAACAGTAATTAATTATGGCCTCCAACACCTCTGTGAGGTAAATACAGCTAGCATGAGATGCCTTCCAGTCATCTGTGGAGCAGAGCAACCTTATGAACACCTGGAAGATGCAGGGGCTGCAGGAGAGCTTCCCCCTTCCACCATTGGTCTTGAACAACCTGTGATGGCACATCCATCTGTGCCTAATAGTTATATATGGGCTTTGACTTATTGCTGGTGATCTGATTTCGCTGTTTATATATCATCAGAGCAGCAGAGATGTTAACCTGAGAGCAGTGCATCAGCGAGCTGGACCTACTCTACCCCATGGGCATGATGTGCAGCTGATGGTAAGTTTTGTCTTTCTTTTTTTTTGTCTTTTTTATTTTATTCTTTTTTTAAATCCACTTACTGGAGCTGGAACTCTAGAACTTTGTGTCTCTCTGCCTTGTCTCTAGCAGGGGTGACTTGGAACCAAAGTAAAGCCGAACATAGAGTTTCATGGCTGTATTGAAAAAGGAAAGATGAGCTTTATAAGCTCTCACATTGCTCACTTTTGAGAGAAACCTTTCTTTTTTTTTTTTTTTCCTCTGGGTTTGTCTGCAGGAATGAATCAAAGCCAGGGAGCTAACAAGGTCGTCACCTGCCTGCTGCAGATGTTAAATGACAACAGTGGATGATACAGAGATGTCCAAAGAAAGGAAGAGTGAGTATTCGGTTGAGCAAATGGCCCCTGAAGTCAGTGTGCATACAGAGAACTTGACTCTAGCCAATATTTTAAATAGTTTCGCTAGCAAATAATTCTGAAATTCTCCTGTGACACATTCTTTGATGGCAGGTCCTTCTCTACTGCTGCAGATATCATCAAGACCCTGGAAATCTTCTGTGGCACAGCTGGAAATTTTGTATCTATAACAAAATTCTGTATTCAGAAGGAATGAAGGGCACCGGCAGGTTGGCTAAAAACTCTTCTGTTGAAGGTGTTTTTCCAGATGACTTTTCCAGCAGCTTCTTTCCATGGCAATTCCAGGTGAGTTTTGAGTTCTTTCTGAACCCTAGGCTGCTTCCTACATTTTGTGGTGTTTTCGGTGTTTTTAAAATATTGCACCTTGAATTTGCATTTAGTCTAAGAAACTCCATCCTTTCTGAGTTAGGCAGGAGTAAATCCTCAGTGTGCTGTAATACCATACTACTTTTTACCTTATTTCTCCTGAAGTGGAGAAAATAACTTTCTCCTTAAATCCAAGTTATTTCAGTGATGCCAGTAATGGAGGAACTGGTTGTATCGATCGTTGTTGTATCTCCTCACAAACTAGCGAGCACTGGTAGTGTTGTATGTAGGGAACTAAGACACAGAGATTAGGGCTAAACTTCAGGGCTTAGTTTTCACAATACTAAACTTCTTGACGTCGATCTGATGTCAGCAGACAAAGCTGTTTCCCCAGGTTTCTCATGCCTATTGTGCAATGTTGCAGGGACTCTTCCTAGGAAGTGCAGAGAAAAAAAATAAATATATCTAGGCAATAAAGATAATGAAATCTCTCTGGAGAGTTTTATTTTTTTTATGGAAGTGAAAAAGACATGTACAAATTTAGCAGTGGAAGAAAGAATTTGATCTCTAGCATTAAGGCAGGAGAGTTGGTTGCCATCACTGTTTTCTGACTCAGAGAATGATAAAAATTACAGAATGTTTTGGATTGGAAGGGATTGTTAAAGATTATCTAGTCCAACCCCCCTGCAGTGAGCAGGGGCATCTGTAACTAGAGCAGGCTGCTCAGAATCCTGTCCAGCCTAACCCAGGATGTTTCCAGGGACATGGACCACCTCTCTGGGCAACCTGGGCCAGGGTCTCACTACCCACATAGTGAAAAATTTCTTCCCTCTCTCCAGTCTAAATCTCTCTCCTGTAGTTTAAAACCACCAGCCCTTGTCCTGTCACGAAAGGCCCTGCTAAAGACTCTCTCCATCTTTCTCATAGGCCACCTTTAAGTACTAAAAATGTGCAATCAGGTCTCCCAATATGATAGTGAAGTTGAGCTAAAAACATCTCCTGTGTCATGCCCCAGAAGGAAGAGCCTGAGATGAACACCCTGCAGTGCTGGTGAGGCCCAACTGGCTGGTAGGCCTGTGGTTCTGTCCCAGTAGAAAAAAAAGTGTTTGTGGAGAGTGAAAACAACTCTGCACATGGATGACAGTTTTTCCAGAGGAAACCCAAAAGCCTCAGTGAGGCCTAAATTCAGAAGATAAGACTCTAAAGAGCCTCATTATCTTTAATTAATTACCCAGGCATAAGGCCTCCTGACAGAACAAACCAGACTGGCACCTCCTGGGCCATGGACATCCTCTTTGCTGCCTGCATGCTGGATTGACAAACGTGTGCTAAATATACGATAAATACTCTTTCTATTTTTTCTTTTCTTCTTATTTTTCTGCTTGGTTTATAGTCCTCATTTTACACAGCAAGCAGCGGCCTTGTTAAAGACACCATAATCGTTCAGTGTGCGGTGGTGTATTTGATACAGGAATTTTGGATCTTGTGATGAATTGGGACCATCCCATTTTAGGCCTGAAAGGATGTTTTGTCCTATCACTTATATGTAAACAACCCATGCGTTACTTTATCCCTTCCTCCATTTGTTGTCTTTAGAACCTGCAGAATGAGATACTAAAATAGAAACAAAACCAGGTAAAGGACTAGAAAGCAGTTGGATTATTTGAGATTGTATGAGGTACCAGCAAATCTTTATAGGAATGTAACTTTTTAAGTTCAAGTTGACATTTAAATTGCATTTTGTGCTAGAAAGAAAAGTCAGTGGGAGAAGAGGAATATCAAATGAAATAGTGGCACATGTGGTGAGTCACATTTGCTATTATTTTGTAAGTATTATAAAAATATATCAGATTTTATTGGAATTGACAGAAAATTATTAAAAATTTGAGATAAAGTTTTCCTTTGGTAAACTGTACCTTACAGATGGCACATCAGAGAAAATTCTCTTCTTGTTAAGAAATCAAAACAGTTCAGGGAACACGGCAGTGCCAATATAATAATAGTTGACAGGTACAGTGGCTGTGAACAAACACCCATCTCATGGTCTCTGAGATACCATATTTTCCCCACTAAAATTAAACTAGGAGATATCTTTGACAATGGTATGTTAATTATATGCCAGCATTTGCTTCAGTTTGGCTAAATCCTGCTTTTATTTTCTCACTACCAGGTCTTTTTTGGAGCTCACCAGGGATAGTTGGTGAACTTGCCACAGGTACTTTCAAATCCAGCTCAAGCAGAGCTCCAGCAGCTGCTTGGGGGTAAGTTGGACACAGGAGAGGCAAGTGAAATGCAAACCTGCAGTAACTGCTGCTTGACTCACGTGTTTGTGGTGACAGCTGTGCTCTTGGTTTTCACTGCGTTGAAACTCAAATTATATTCTGTGCCTAATGTGACAATGGCCAGGAAGTATTAAGAGTTTTTGAAACTGACTGCGTAGATTCGGGACAAAAGGATTTTTATGATGATAATTTGCCATTTTAGTATGAAACCCAAGTGATAGTAAAATTGATGAACTCCTAACCTAAAATGCTGGCACAAACGTAGTTGTCAGTCTATACTTAGGTTTGTCAAACCCCCTTGATTAAATCGTTATTTAAAGTAATAACAGCTACAATTTATATTGCATATTTATACACAACAGAGAATTAGACAAAATATCATCTGTCAATGAGTGTCACTTCAAGTAAGGTAATTTATATAATAAATCCATATCTGTGGTGTTAGACAATTTCAAAGTTAATGTATTGGGTTTTTTCCCCAAAAGCTTAAACCATGCATGTCTGTTTTCCTGACTCCCTGCTTCCTGCAGGTGTTTTTGTGGGGAATAAGTCCCCAGCTTTAGTTTGACTCAAAAAAAAACCATAGAAAAATGCAGAAACTACCTGGTTTGTTCAATGGAGGATTCTGCTTCTAGGTGGACTCAAGCATTAAGGTTTACAATTTGGCCATTACAGTTTCCGGTCTGTTTAGAGTTCTAGCAGTACTAGAACTGCTGTAGGTTTTTAAATAAGAATTCAGAAAATATAAAGAGGGGTCTTCTACCCCATTTTCCCTCCCCCCATGCCACTACTGGGGAAAAAATCCCCATTCATTCTGTACAGCAGAGATAATTACACACTGATGGTCTTAATAAATCAGTTTATCTAGAAAAATTCATGCTCTGATGGTGCAGAGCAGGCTGAAGCACACGTGTAGTGAAGAGACCGAAAGCTGTGCTGTGTAGATTTGAGTGCACAAGAAGCATCTAGACTAACTCTCCTTAAACTCCTTAAATTGTAGCCTGCAATGCACAGGAAGCTTTGCAGTTGCTCTCTACTTGCAAAACGTGAGGGGGAAGGAAAATTAGCATAGATAAAAGTAAACCTAAAAGATATGTATCTGTGCTGGTATGCAGCCTTACAGGGTCAGTGAAATCATTCAAAGCCCTGGGCTTGGATTCAGCACATTCAGAAGGTAAAACGTCGATGTCGGAGAGAAGCAGAGAAGTGAGAAACGGTGCAGTAGGAAGAAAACAGAAATACTGAATAAAAACCTGAAGCTTTTCAAGATTACTGCTTTCAATGAGGAGGAGTGTCATGGGAGCATGGAAAAAAAAGACCTGCAGATCCCTATTTTTGGTGATGTTAATCACCACTGTGTTATCTTCCAGAGTTGCCTCTTTCCCTGATGTTCCCACAAGCTTTCACTTGTGCTTTTATGCTACATGTAGGGCCCTGGAGCACCCAGTGGTGTTGGACCTCTGTCTCCTATGGCAGCAGTTTTCTGCTCCAAGCAGCACAAATGACTGGGTACCGTCAACTCTTCCCAGCCATTTCCTCTTTCAGCCTTTGAAAGCAAAATATCATGGATAAAAGAAACCACCAAGCATAGAGCAATTTCCCTGAATGGCCCAAGTATGATTGTTGTCTTTATGAGTGGTACTTTTTTTTCAGTGGAGTTTCTCCATTAATGTCATGGCACCAGAAAAATCAGAAGGCTGTATTTTCTCAGTGATTTAGTAAATATAAAGCAGGCGTTAGTAGTCAGGTGAAAAGAAGGTGCCAGACCTGAAGTGTATTCAAGGTAATGAGATTCCTTCCATTGACTTGAGTGAATTTGGGATCAAATATTTGGAAGTACAGGCTGAAATGCAGTACAATGTAGGGGAGAAATGTCAAATTTGATTGCTGCTGGAAGCGTAAGAAAGCAGTGCTGCTGATCCAGAGCCTGTGTCAGGAGCTGAGAAGATTAGCATGGAGATGACAAGCTACTCTGGCTTGGGGAGCCCATCAGAGATTTCTCCTTGTGCCATTCCTCAGACCCCAATCTCCTCTGTTACATTTTCTCTACAGAAGCTTCATATTGATAAAAGAAAAAGAGCATTATCATGGTCTTCTGTAGCAAATAAGAAGTGAAACTGAGACAATAAAGGGGGAAAAAAAAATAGGAAAAAGCAACCAAAACCACCCTTCTCACAGCTACCTAGTATGTCCATGCTCTTGTAGATCAGAGATGGAGCCAATCCCAAAAGTTTTGCTAAAGCCCAGATAAAATGGGATAAGGATCTGACTCACCACTTCCTCTGTTGTTTTTGGATTTTTTTTTTTAAAAAACCTACACTATATGGCTGGGACTTTGCAAATTCAATCCAACCTCTCCTTCCCACCCATGTGTTGACTCCGCCACGCAATCCAAAGTGAGCTGTTCTCATGACTCATTGGGACGGTTGACCACCATTCTCAACTGTGTTCCTTCTTACACATTTGGTACAAGGAGAAAAAAAAAAAAAAATTAAATAAGGGGAAAAAAAAAAATCCATATTCCAGTTTTATGAAGACACAAGCACATACACAGTAATGCTTGATCTGAAGCCAGCTAATGGAGAGGATATGTTGAAACCACCAGGCATATTGTTACGAGGAGAACAATAGATATTGGCAACATCGTTTGATCCATGTGCCAAGGGTAAAATTAAAGCCGTATGTTCACCCCGTCAGACACAGATTGTGGATGGATGTTTACGTAAACAAAGGGTCTGTTAAACTGTGTTATCATTTTCTTCCTTCGACTCTCCAACTTCTAGGCCAGGTACACCAATAAACTGTTTTCTAGAAGAGCCAAGAAGAACCACATCAACAGCAAGAGTTACATGAAACCTCAGTTGATTACCATGTGGATATATAATAACGTCTTTTCTTTCCTTAACCTCTTAGAATAGCAGCAATTGGAGCCAACCCCTTTGTTCTTGCAGGGAAAAAATCTTCTATAAAGTGCCTACAGATTTTTCACGAGAGCCTGGGGACCGAATTAAAAAAAAAAGAAAAAAAAATAAACTGCAGGAAAAGTTTTCCTATTTTCTACCTGTGTTACCAAGCATCCCTACCTCTTCACCGCTGCTTGTGGCATTGTTAAAGCAATTGGCAGAAAATGAATTTGGAAGATTTCCCAGCGTGTACAGCTGCCCTTTCAACTTACACCTCACCAACCCACCCGAAGTCAAGTAACTGACATGTGGTGTGCTGTCCTCGGGGAGCTGCAGGAGCACAAATACAGCTGTGCAGATCTGGCGCACCAGGGTTTTTGATTTCAGATTTGTTTGCTGACCAGATAGCTGCTAGGATTCGGGGAAGAATCACCCCTTAATGTCATAGAGAAAAAGAGTAAGAGAGGAAAAAAAGAAAAATTATTCAATGATTTCTCGTATTTGACTCCTTGCTGCGAGTTGCTTGTCCATTACTGAGCTGTGTACATGGAGGGGTGCGTGATTATCATTGGACTTTATGGAATTTTACAAAAATTGCTTGTAGCTCTGGGTGCATTTAAAACTTTCCACTTCTTTGGTTTGATGGATAGATTGCCTACTGATAGAATTACCAACATTTCCTAATTTAAGGAGTAATAAGGAAAAACTATTTAATTTTTTCTTTCCTTTGTTGCTTATTTTCTTTAGGAGTGGCTGTTTACAGTATAACATTCAAGTGTGACTGTGCTGGCAGTGAACCACCTCTCTGGGCAACCTGGGCCAGAGTCTCACCACACTCATGGTAAAAAATTTCTTCCTTATATCAGTGTTGATGCTTTTGACAGTGCTTACCTACGAGAGACTCTGCTGGATCTTGTAGGTCCTATCAGTAAGGGCGCTTTGGAAACAAGAAATCACAGGCACCGAATAGACCAGAGAGTCGTTGGAAGGGACCTCTGGAAATCAAGTCCAACTCGCCTGTCAGAGCAGGATCACCCAGGGCAGGCCACACTGGAACAGATCCAGGTGAGTTTTGAAAGTCTCTAGAGATTCCACAATCTCTCTGGGCAGCCTGTTCCAGGCTCCATCACCCTCACAGCACCTCAGGTTGAGCTGGAACCTCCTGTGTTCCAGTTTGTGCCCATTGTCCCTTGTCCTGTCACAGGGCACCACTGAAAAGAGTCTGGTCCCTTCTACTTGACACTCATCCTTCAGATGTTTGTAAACATGAATAAGATCCCCTCTCAGTCTTTGCTTCTCCAGACTAAACAATCCCAGGTCTCTCAGCCTTTCCTCGTAAGAGAGATGTTCCAGTCACTTAATCATCTCTGCAGCCTCTGTTGGGCTCTCTCTGGTGTTTTCCTGTCCCTCTTGAACTGTGGAGCCCAGAACTGGGCCCAGTGCTCCAGATGCGGTCTCACTAGGGCAGAGTAGATAGATCACCTTCGTTTTACTCTGCCAGTTAGCAGGAGGACTGCTCACTAAACCGGTCTAATTCAACTCTTCCCAATCACTTACAGAGATGAGAAAGTTGTTGGAAAGATATCACTGGAGGCTCTGGGATTTTCTTCTGAAGTCATTCTGAATTAGCTGCTAATGGGGAGCTTTCTTTGATAGCTCTTTTATAATTAAATGCAGCTGGATGGAAATCAACCACAAAGGGAACTCAAGTTTGTTTATCATTACTTCTGACTTTGTTAGCAGATGTTTTCTGAGTACCATGGTAGCTTGTTTAATTTGTCTCCCTGTAATGTGAAGCAGGTAAACTTTGATTAATAAACTGACAAGTACATTCCTTAATTTATTTTAGAAGTTTCCCTCTCTGGCTGTTAGAGCACATGTACCAAATCCCAAAAGAAAGAAAATAACTGTTTGTGTTTGATTTTTACTGTTATTTTTAAGTCTATAGGCCAGATGAAAACGTGCTGGTTGGTGACATAGCCCGCGCTTTGTAACGGACACAACCACGGGCAAACTTTTGCCATGTGTGAAAACTGCACACGTTGCATTCCCATCAGGCTGTGTTAATTTAGGAACAAGCAGTCACCTCAGTTTGCTGGTTATTTGATTTTATATTAATTACATGGGAAGTAGCTTTTATTTGGGGGTTTGGTGTGTGCTCTCCTTGCTGGCTGTGGTGGGTGGCCGTACGTCCAGAGTAATCCATATGTAACTGGGATGAAATTTTGTCTTTCGTATTTCCAGTTAGCTGTCTTAGAAGAATGTGCAAGCAGGCAAAGCGAAATGTTTGAACTCGAATGCTTAGATGCCCTTTCTCCTCTGTGAGACATCTACATCTACCTGTGAAATTCCTGGCTGTAGCCCTTCTGCTGTTCAGGTTGAGTGTTCAGTGCTTTTTCCGAATTATCTGAAAATCCTGTAGTGTTCAAAACAGCATTTTAAATGAAATAGACGGCCCACTTCCTGCAAAGTGTTTCAGATAACTTGGGGATAGTTGCTAAAACCGCGTAGGAAATACACGCTCAGCGGTTGGTTCCCATACATGAGATGAACAGCTTCTTTCTTATCTCTCCTTCTCTATTGCATGTTTTTGATCCTTCTCTCTCTCACTTATTTATCTGCATCTAATCTGCGAGAAAATTATTTCTGCTTCTGTCTAGTCTGATCTCCTATGTTGCAGAGCTGACTCTACCTTAATTTGTAGCATTTATTCACTGGGGGTTTTAAAAAAATATTATTATTTTAATCTGTCTTTTCTAACAGTGAGGAGCTGGACATCTGCTGCACATCCTGATGTGAAGTGTGGAGTATCAGGCGTCCGTAGCTGTTCCATCTCCAAGTCAAGGTTGCCCTTCTCACCCTGCCCGTGTCCAGGCCTCCTCCCTGGACTCTGAACACCTGGTTTGGGCAGGAGCCATCGCTGGCAGGGTTTATAGAAATGAAGGGTTTAGAAAAGCATGATTTGAGTGGAAAAAAGAGTTCACTGGCTTCATAGATACAGGGACTACCAGAGCTGGGACCCCTTCAGGTTCAGGTGAGATAAAATTGCAGAATCTCAGCCCAACTATCAGTTTGTACTGTTATCCCTGCTGTGGATATTTCTAGTCTTCAGAGGAAAACCAGCATCTTTTCTGGGTACTTGATGTCCCTCTTGTTCTTTGTACTTAAACTGCAGGTTTACACTTCTTCATATTTGTTTTAAACAGCCCATTTGTTGTTCCTTATTCTGTTGGGTTTTGGTAATTATTTGGCACATTTTTATCTTTAAAGGGCCTTAAAGGGCCAGAAATAAAATTTACAAAGTGCCTTGTCTTTTAGTGCAAAGATATTGAAATGGGCCTTGCACAGCTGAAAATTCCTGTTACCTCATCTGTCAAAAAAAATCATAAAGTAATAGAATCATTTTGATTGGAAGAGACCTTTAAGATCATCAAGTCCAACTATTAACCCAGCACTGTCAGGTCACCACTAAACCATGCCCCTCAGCACCACATCTACACGTCATTTAAATCCCTCCAGGGATGGGGACACTCCGCCACTGCCCTGGGTAGCCTGGGCCAGGACTGACAACTCTTTTGGAGGAGAAATTTTTCCTAATATCCAATCTGTGAGATTCTTTGTCCTTCTGAAGGGTATCGAGGCTCTTTGACAGAGAAGTGAAATACATGATTTCTGCAAATTAATGAGAGGAAGAGAATTTTGAAAGCAAAATCAAATCTAATTCAGTGGACATTTTCTTGCTTGGGAGCAGTTTGGTGCAGTCAGCTGTGGAACCAGCACTAGCCATGTACCCTCTGTCAATAGAACCTGAAAATTAGCAGCTGTTTGCTGGGTGATTCCAGTTTTAGTGTCTTGGACCTGACACCATGGCCCTGGGAGGCAAGGATAACCCATTCACTGGGACATTGCTGCCTCTTACTGCAGTAATAAGATCTATGGGGCTGAGCTAATATTTTAACTACAGGGAAACCTAGGAAATGCTGGAAGATGATGTGTGGAAAAAAAGAAAACCGTTCCTGAGTCACCGTTTTTCAGAGCAGAACGAGGCATGAGATAGTAAATACTAGAGGGGTTTTTTTATTCTACTTTTACATTTCCATGACAGGGCAGCATTGCAAGCTTTCCTTACAAAACTCAGAGTTAAAGGATTAGCAGAACCGTAAGGTTTTTCTGTATATTCACGACACGAGAAGCAGATTAAAAAAGGATATACTATTTGATCAGCAGCTTCCTGCGCGTGGAAATCCTAGGTCACCTTGCTGTTCCTTGATGTCTAAAGCCCACTCTTTGGTTTCTGCGAGGAAGACGTGTGTCTGGCTGCAGTTTTAAGGACAAAGACGGTGGGCTATGCCAAGAAGTCGAGCGCTGAGCCCACGCGGGTCACCAGGGAGGGTCACCAGGAGCAGGTCAGGTGGTGACTGGTGAGATGGTTTTGTTTTTTTTTTTGCAGCGTTTTCGCACGTTGTTTATTCAATGAGGCTTTTGTCTTTCTGAAACCGAGAAACACTATATGGCGTTATCCCCATTTTGAAGTGACAGTGCCGAGGGGACTTCAGTAAAGGATTTGAAGGCAATTGAATCTGAAAAGTGAAGCTTTGTGATTGCTTAGTTATTTTTGAAGCGATGCTTGCATTTAAGATTTATGTACAAAAACAGACTATATCAATAGTAGTGAAGTGGTTTCAGGCCAAGCCTTTTTCAAAGAAACTTAGGAACAGAAGGTCACTTCAGAGTTCTTTCTTCTCTTGCAAAGAGACAAACACAAATCCCACCTCGCTCTGTTTGTATAATATATAATACATTATTATGCTGCTGCATTTAGTAAGCACTTGTACTTCCACAAAAATATCTAGAGCTTTATTCTTGATTATAGAGCACTGCCAACTGCAAGTAAAAGCAACTGTTACCCTCAGAGTTTCAGTGACCTATTAGGAAGATATAAATTGTGACAAGATTTTTTTTTTTTCTCTCTCTCTCTCTGTAAACTTCTGAAGCCTCATCTTACAGTCTCTAAACCCCATCTTAAAAATACATAATACAGAGGCTTTGTTCAATCCTCTGATGACGCTACAATATTGAATCATCTTTATATAATTATGCAGTGAATATAAAATATCATTGTTTTCAGTATCTTTCATGAAGGCTGTTTTGACCTTCAGATTAAAGGATCCATATGGATTTCCAAATGAAAAAGTTGGAGCTCCTGTTTAAAAACTAGAGCTCGAGTTCGGCATGCAGACATCAGATGCGCTTCCACTTGAAAAAAAACAACCGGCAATTGTACCAGCGTACATCCCGTCTGAATTTTTCTCCTGGGTAAGCTCTTATAAATGAGTGCATCGTGCATAATGAGGATTGGAGGTTAGCTGCTTCCAGTGAATTCCTTTTCAAAGTGCGAGAAAGACACAGAGCAGCAAGGAGGAGAAATCCATTGGTATTTGAGCTCTGTAGGATGAAGAGGTTTGCTGCTGGGGGAAGATCAAGAGGAGGCAGTAGGAATATTTTGGGCACTTCTGAAGGAGAGATGGAGACCATCTGGTAGAGAGGATGCTTAAAGGAAGAATGCCAGGACAGAGATAAAAGTAAAGGGAAAGGAAGTAGTGACTGAGTAACATCAAAGAGTGAGGCTGACTGTAGAGCAGAAATGAAGAAGTAGCAGTGACCCAACATAGGCAAATCATAATACAAATGGTGGCACTGGGCAATGGATCCATATGACTCTGTGGAGGCTCAGGGGAAAAGCTCAGTGTTTTGATTTCAGGAAAGTCTCCAGGAAAGTGGTGTTGACATCTTTGGAAGGCTTATAATTCAAAACTGATGCAGTAAGCAGGGTTCCTGCTGTTTCAGAAATACTGTCCTGGAGTCTAATCCAGATACTGTCACTATAGCAGAATTTGAGATGGAGAGATGCCAAGAAGAATGTTCCTTCCCTCATCAGCATCAGCATCTTTTCATTTGAATGATTTTAAGGGTATTAGAAGTTTCCGTTGAGTTGCCTCCTAAGGCTCGTGTCCTGAAGCAATGGCTGGTGTGTGGTCCTTCTCTGTCGAGCTGGAGCTGATCTCATGTGAAAAAGGGAGATGCCGGTTTTGCTTTGCTTCAGCCAAAGGAGAACAGCTATTGGACAGTCCCCTTCTCCTGCAAAAGCCTGGAAAACGTTTCTGTCTCTGGAGTGCCACTGAGAGTGAAACTATGGCAATCCTCATGGTTTCTGTGGATAAAGCAACACAATTAAAAAGGCTGATAATCTTCTGTGCCTCGGTTCCCCTTAGCATTAGTTCTCCTTAGCACCACCTCTAAAGGCAGAGATTTGGGACAGGTGACAAGCCTAATTGTAAAGACTGGTTTTGTTCCTATCTCTCTCCACCTTCCTTCTTCCCGTCTGCCCTTAAGAGGAGATTCTCTGCATCCTAGAGGAACTGTGCTTTTGAAGGTATTTACCTTTGTGCATTTAAGATCAGGGCTTTAAATAATCTCTTGTTTGGTTGGGTTTTTTCCTCTCTTTTCCTTTTTTTTTTTTTGACAAAGCAGGTGTATTACTTTTTACTGAAGTCAATCCAGGAGAAGAAAAAGAAGAAAGTACTTCCAGAGGGTGATTAATCCCATCTTAAAACAAGTGTGTAAGACAGGTAGGATAAATTTCTCTCTGAACATGCCAATCTGTCACCACTATCTATAGAAGGAGCCTTCACGAGTAGCTTAGAGTAGGTGTTTGACTTTTACACAGTTAAATATAGATGAGATGATTGCCACTTTTTAAGTCAGTCAAAGTTTTTGTTTATCAATGATTAACCATAATAGATTGAAAAGTTGTGAGAGATCACAAAAGTGAAAATATAATGCCATTGATAGAGATATCACATAATAAGAAATAACAGTAATAACAATTGCAGATGGTTAGCATTTACATTCCCCGTTGTTTTTATTTTACCGTTAAATCTTCCCAGATTTTAGATCTCGTTTGATCTGAAGAAGGAAAAACTTGCCTCTGCTTTGGTGTAACCAAAAACTGCTGAAATATTTGTAGGATAAAGAAGCGATTTGTCCTCCAAACGTCAATTCTTATACGTAGGGTCATTAATCCAGAAAGCGAATTTGCAAACATTTCTAAGTTTCCTTTCGCGTTGTTGGTGTTTAACTTGACGTGCTTCTGACTGTTCCCTAAATGAGGATTGTGCTCAGAAGATCCTGCGAGTCGTGCCCTGGCAGTTCGCAGGACTTGGGTTTGCATGTGTCTTGACCCAGTGTATACACTCAGTTACGCTGAAATAAACACACTTGTCATTTAAGAGAATTAATCATATTTCAGGCTGTTACCCAAGGGTTTCTTTGTGTACGATGCTTTCACCAGCCATAACCATATTGCAAAAATAAATAGATAAAATCGCTTTTCCGATGGGGGGGGGGAAGTAATTCTTGACTATAGCCTAGTGTTCAGAGTAGATAAAGCTTGCAGAAAAGCAGTAGAGGCTCAGAAGTTTCAGAATATTGGGACACTGAGAATTTTAAACAAAGCTGGGAAAAGCATATGGTGTATATGGACGGGAAATCCTGTGGTAATTTTGATTTTGTGCAGGAAAAAAAAGTAGTTGCTTAGGTTCATAAATCTGTTGTATGCGGTATTCAAATAGAGATTTTTCATGATCTTAGCTTTCCTCTTTCTTTAAAACGTTGCTTTCAAGTACAGATGGGCCCACACTGCAAGCTTGGGATCCAGATTTGGATTTGGACCTGACATTCGTCAGAGCGCAGGCAAATTTGAACCAAGGATCTGAGGTCAGGCTCTGGTTGAATTAACAGCAAAGGTCTGAATTGAGTCCATCTCCCCCATATTTCAAGTCAGAGGTGTGGAAAATGCACAGATTTGATTTCACCCGATCCCTAACTCCAAGGTATTTAAATTTTAAAATGGAAGACTTTTAATGAAGTGGGAGGTTGTGATTATTGTGGTGCCTGAAGGATGAAATTGCATATGGGGATCCAATGCACTAAGTGCTGTTGGAGATTGAAACAAGAGACAGGAACTGCCTAAAATGGTTTCCAACCTAAATACTTGTCCAAGGTCAGTAAGAGGACCTATGACAAAGTACTTAGATCCCCGATTTATAATCCAGCACTTTCACCACAATGTGTTTGTCTAAGTAGAATTCTTGACCTGTTCCTAGCCTAGGATATAATACCTTAAAAAAACAGTGTACCTAGATGCAGAAAGAGATTTAGGCTGCAAATGCTCTGAATACCTCTTTAGGTTACGAATCTTTCATATTTCCGAGATTAATGGTTTCTAATCCGTTTTTAAATGTTCCATGTGGATAGTGAAGGCGTAACTATCAAAACACTGTAAAATCATAATGTCTGTGTAGCTATAAATTACTGTTTTCAAAACGAGCTGGAGGTCTCCAACTTATTCCTAAGTGCAAAATCTTAGATAATGTAAAACTGCTCGAAAATGAGTCAAAGCAAGTTTGCTGGCTTTTGCCAAATGGAAAACGATCGCGGGTCTGCCCGATAACTCCATGGCAGTGTCCGTGTTGGTGACACTAAAACTAGTCTTAAACAGTACAGATTGAATATATCAGAAGAATTTCAGAGCAGAGATCAATCCAAAAAATGGAGGCTTTTTGTTTTTTTTCTCCTGACAAGTCTCTCTTGTTCATTTATCAAATTCTTAACTGCTTTGTATGAGAGACACATTGACAGTGTATTCAGCTGATGGTAAAATACTGGTTCCGTGAGAGATGATTTAAGAAAAAAATGTCAAAGAAGGTATTGGTTTAGGGTATTCTTAAGTTTTTGAGTTTTCTTAAGCCAAATATGTGCCAGACATTTCAGAAAGTAGGTAAAAGAGAACTTCTGCCTCACTACTATTTAACTACAAATGCAACCATGACTTTTAAGGAAGAAAAAGATGCATGATTTAAAAGATCATTAGTTACAGTCTTTTGTGGGGCACAGAAAAAACCTTTACAGATGTTATTGGCTCTTTGGGGTTATTCTAAAAAAAAAAAAAAAAAAAAAATTTGGAAAAGTGCCTCATTTGAATTTATACTCCCTTTGTGGTCCATCAAAAAGGATTCATCTCCTATTCAAATGACTAGTCAATATGTTAGTCAGATCAAATACCACTAATAAGATGCTAAAAATGCTTCTGAGGAACAGGGGGATTTCTTTAACAAGCCGTAAAGTGCTTTTTAATCCATTTCTGACTTGCTAAGTTCTTTGTGATTCTCACAACTGTTCCATCGTGACGCAAGTTCAACCCTTTGTGCAGAAGGCAAGAAATCAAGGTGTAAATCAAGGGCAGTGCACAGATATTGCCTTTCCTCTCCAACTGTTCCCAAAGCCACCGTGGCCCTCGTTGTGCTTTCCTATCTCACATCTATTTAAGACACTGGTGCTGGTGGGTGTTTCGGCTTGATAAAGCTATATTTAGTGAGATTGCCAGATCACAAAGTCTAAGTTTTGTTAAAGATTCCAAACAACGTACGAGAATGAAGCCTTGTTGCCTCACTACAACAGAGGCAGGAGACTTGGAAGAGAAGAGATGCTCCTGGTACCCTCAGACTAGGAAAAGCTGGTTTCTCAGCTCTTTTGCAAACAGTGCTCTCTCCTTGGCTTTGAAGAGCTATCTGCTGAGTTATCTGTCTGAGAAAAGCAGCCTAATATTGCAGTTTTGCTGCAGACACAGCTTCAGCTGCATGAGGCCCAGGGACGTAGGAGTTCTCCAGATATATCTTTCTAAGAGTGGAAAGAAATGCTGAATAGAGGAAGATATTATGAAGAGGTTGAGGGAGAAGGTGGGTTTTTTTTGCCTATCTTCCTGGTCACATCAGCAAAGCAAAATTATGTTTTAGTTTAGCTCTGAGTTTAAAGAATGATCCTTAATGTTTGCCCGATGCTTGGGATAGGTTTCTCGTCCAGGTGATGTCAGTGGCAAAACCCCTCAGCCTGTTTTGCTTCATTTCAGGTTTCATACCTCTCACTTCAATTTTCTGATTAGGATTGTTTTCCTTCCTGACTTGTTTTGGTCTCTTCAGAGGTGAGCAAAGTCAAACTTCATCATCCACTACCAAGTCTTTGGAGATAACCCTGAAAATAGTATATGAAATCCCCTTTCTGACTTCTTTTATTTGCTGTAAGCACAGCGCAGCTGATCATCCCCATAACTCCTGGTCAGTTAAATCTGTAGCTGATGTTGTCTAAAAGCTCGTCCCTAAATTTTGTGCGGAATATGGGACACTGTCCTATGACATACTTTATCCAATGAAAGTAAATGAGTTCATTCACGAAAATAAGTTTTGCAGGATTAGGCCTGTGAATTCCAAGCCTATTTGGGACTGAGAAAATAAATAGTAAGGTTTAATAAATATACAGTGCACTAAGACTGTATTTATTAGTCTTTTGACATTTTTATCTGGCTCCTATAAAGAAATCTTTGGAGCTGGGACAACAACTGGTGCAGGTAAATTTCCTACGCTGTGAAAGGGTCTGGTATTTAGTTTATGGGAAGCAGGCCTGAGCAGATGTGAAAAGTTCAAATAAAGGAAGGCCAGATTAAACGCACTTTTGTGGCTGGAAAATCAAAACAGATGTTATTATTCAACCACAAAAAAATCTATGTGCACTTAAGTAGCATTAGGTGTCTGATCAGTTACGATATTTTTTTTTTTAAAGGAAAATAACAAAATGATTATAAAACTATATAGGCTGATAAAATGCTTTAAAATGTTACCAATAGACTGAATAGTTTGGTCTTCTAGCTAATGGGAAGAGGTAGAAGTAAAGTAGGTCTTATAAGACCAGTGGAAATATGAGTAAATCTGTTTTTTAAGAGAGGATCAAGAAAGGAAGATACAGACACTGGAGGAGGAAAGAAAGTGAATGGATTCTCCTCTCCGAACCCTTGACGCATACCAGAGAACTAATGATTTAAGATGGGTGCATTTTACAACCGTTCATAATGTTTTCGAGAGCCCTGCCCTTATGAAAAGGTTGATGTTGGCAGAAGATGACAGTTGCTGGAGGTCCTCAGGAGCCCTTGACAGCAAGCAAATGTTTGCAGGGTGTGAAGGCTGGCAAATTGTCTTGCAAATTATTTCTGATGAAAAGGAAATGCAGTCTAGGTTCAGAAATGTGTACAGGAAAGAAAACACCTAAAATAAATGGAACAGCACAGGAGAACTGGAATGGGTTTCTTTGTCTGTAAAAGCCAGTTCATGTAGACAACAGAATCTTTTTTTCTGGAAAAGTTGACAGCGACGTGTTGGTCTGACATGTTTCTACTCTTGATACAGAGCTTTTCTGCTCTTGTTTCCTGGGAGTCAGAGGTGAATGAAGAGTAGTTGACTTGCTGGAGCTGTCAGGCCTTGTCATATGTGTCAGTGAAAATGGGGAGCTGCTGGCCATTGCTCCCCTGTTCAGAAGGAAATGGAGTCTCAAGATATCAATACCTCAAGAATGGCAAAAGAGTGGACAGAGGTGCAGTCCATTTTTGTTGCAATTGTTTGAGTCGATGCACAAATATATCAAGGATTCAGATATTTGGGAGGATGTTGTGTAACAACAGAAATTTCTCCTGTCCACACTGTCATTACTTGCCTGCCTCCTCATCTTCAGCACTGCCAGGTCTGATCTCCACTGACCTCCAAATTTACCTCTAGGCTACCCTTTCCAGTCTCCTGCTTTTCCAAAGGTGGAATTGCCCTGCACGGCTGAAGCGTCTGGACACCTTGGTGTGAGAGGTATGTGAGAGAGAGAGAACTGAGATGCTTTGGAGACATGAGTTCTTTCCCCAACCCTCCTGCTTTCCTGCAGCATTTCTAGGGAAAGGTCACATAAATCTTATCTGAAGATCTAGACTCATCTGCAACATAGAAATAAGAGTGGTAGCCAAGGGACAGCCATCCCACCGTATAGTTAGGAGTAGGAAAAACTAACTGAGTGAACCTATAGCTCATTGATTCTCTGTGTACACTTCCCCAGGACCTATTTTTGCTCTTCGGCGTCCTCTCACACATTTTAAGATGACCTTTTAGTCTGATCTAAGAGGTTGTTAACTAAGATTCTTGCAGCTAATTTGGGCTCTTCCCTGGTCCTAAAGCTTCGTGTTTAGGAGCAATCAATGATAACTATTGTCATTATTCAGGAAAAAAACAGTTGTATCTCCTCAGTCACACAAGTCTTCTCTACTTTTCCCTCACTTATTTAAAAAAGCCGTGATGCTGGAGGCCACACCTTTTGGAAAGGAGTCTCCTTAATCATGATTCTAATGTTTATTAACTGGTTGTTCTTGGGAAGAGTGCAAAGCTGAAAAGCCCCACTGGAAACATAATTAAATGTTAACTCTAAAGGTGCAGTTTCTGACTGGTTTTCAGGTAATGTCAGGTTCCTAAAAATCAAAAAATTTTAAAAGATCTGAAATTCTATTGAAGTCTATGTTTTAGCAGCCTAAGTCCTGTCGAAATACACTGCAGTTAAGACTTGCAAGACACTTGGGGTTTACTTTTAAGATGATCTGTAGGCAACTAACTTTCAGCATTTTCAAGGAACTATGTGATTTCAAAATTCTGAATGCTGGCCATTTCTATCGGGGACCTCAGCAAGCCTCTGTAAAAATGCATATTCCTTAAGAAAAAAAAAGTCTTTTGTGGAATTATTGCCTCTTCTCACTGGAAAAGTTCCTTCCCATTCTCAAGAGACTGTTGTTCGGATATTTCTGTGAAGGTGGGAAAAACATGACACGAAAAAAAAGAGAAGGGACCCTTTGTCTTTGCCTCCTTTCTTAATCCGGATGCGAAGTGTCTGTCTGATGCAGAAGGGTCAGAGAGAGCAAAATGTGTAAATAATTTAATAAGGAAAAGAATTGTAAGATAGCAATTCACCAGAGTAAGGACAATAGAGTACAAAGTGCAATAAAAGATAATAGGCTTATAGGAATTGGCATGTGCTAGTGATTATGCAATCATTCATTTCTCACAGATTTCTTTTTTATAGGAAACTTCGGAAAATCCCTCCAGAACTGACCAAGTCATTTAACCACAACAGGTTTCTTTTCAACATGGCTAGGAGTGGGCGATAAATATTTTTTCCGCATATTTATGCGCTGATGGCTTGTTTTCAGCTGCTGGAAGCGATGGTGCCGAAGGCGACAGAAGACGATGGGTCCTCCTCCTGCCACCCGCCGTGTGGGACCAGGCGGCAGAGATCCAGATGGGAACGGATTCACATGATCGGGACCTTTGAGGTTTGGTCCATGCCTGATGCGACAGGCGCTGGGGAGGCTGAGGAGAGGGATTTCTGCACCAGAGGGTGTTTCCAGCTCTGGATGCAAATCCCTCTGGCTTGCAGCAAGCAGCTGAGCTCTCCTCGGTCACTGGCAAACGTAGTCTTTTGCTTCCTTACTGTCAGAGTGTTCAAATACTTGTATTTCTGACAGTGGTTTTCCTTCGCCACTGGGCTAAAGAAAACAAGACCTTGATCCACATTTCTGAGTTTCTTAAAGACTTTTTTTCTACTTTTTCTTTTTCTTTTTTAAACAGGTTACTTTCCATGCAGTCTTCAGTTGCTCGCAGCCTCAAAATGTCCCTGCTGCTTCCAGATGTGCTGCTGGAGGACTCGGCCCTCACCAGATTTCCTCACTTCAGGGAGGCCCTGTCGAACCCAAGTATCCTCTAGGCACGTATCACGTATCTCAGATGCTCCTCCTGCTAAAGCATCTCTGACTTGAGCAGCAGACAAGGAGGTGTGGAGGCTGCTCCCCACTTTTGTAGTTTCTTTCCTTGCTCTGCTTCTCATTCCCGGAGCTGCTCTGATGACGTTGGCCGAGGAATGGGAGAACCAGTTTGTTGTAGTTTCTCATTGTATGTGTTTACCTACAGCTTCTTCTTGTGTCAGCCTTATCCAATTAATGCTTTTGATAGGGTGCATTGCACAGGAACCAGCAGCACATTTTGCTTCACTCAACCCTGTGGAGCAAACACGCCCAAGCCATGGTGATGGTGGCTACTGTCCCACAAGGAGAAGATGGGCAGGTTTATGGTGTTCCTTGGAGCTTGGCACACCTGTGGCACCAAAATACAGCATCCTGGCTCAGAGCAGGTAAAATGGATTTAATCATACCTGTCTCATTAGAACCTTCAAGTATGAATTTGATGGTATCATCCAAATGATCTTAGTCGGGCACAAAGTGTTATTCTTGCTCCCTTATAAGTAAGGAGCAGTGTGAAGGAAGAATGAGTGAAAGACTCTTTGCTCCAAATCACTTTAAAAGACCAAAACGTAGAGGAACTGGAATTCCCTTGTGCTTCTGCACAAAATCTGGAATTCTGATGTCTGAGAGTTGTCATAAATCAAAGCTGTCCATCAGATTATGGATAGCTCTGAATATTAAACAGTTTATTATTAAAAGAAGGAAGAAAGAACAAAAGAAAGTTTCCCACTAAACCTGCAGTAGATGAAGATGTCCCTGCTCACTGCAGGGAGGTTGGACTAGATGACCTTTAAAGATCCCTTCCAACCCAAACCATTCTGTGATTCTAAATCCTGCAAGTGGATAAAAATGGTCATTAGGATGGATATAATTGTGATCAGGCCACAACAATTTATTTTTTTTCTTTTACTACATTGCTAAGTTAGCCATGAGTAGTAATACTTTCATTTTTAAAATGTGTTGACTCCCTTCTCGGTTTCAACTTTATTGTACGTACCAGGGTAGAAATAAAGAAGTTGACTGAAGGGAAGGTGTTCTTCTGGGGTTTTCACTAATCTCGAGCAACCTGACTGCGGTCCTCAGCTTTTACTCTCACTATTTTCTAACTTTTTTCTCCCTTTGGCAGGGAGCACCAGCCAGCACAGGACACGCATACGTTCGGCTGGAGGTAAGTGCTGTGCAAAACCGGTCACTCAGCTGAATCCACTGCCTTTGCTGCCAAAAGCATATTTAAGCCCAACCAAATGACAATTCTTGTTCAGAGCACCTGAACTCCAGGGTCGTTTCTGTAGGTTGTGCTGTGTCTGATTTGAGTGATCACTCCCATGCAGGGGGAGATGCTCCTCTCTAACCCACTCCCCTCTCACGTGCCACTCCATGGCAACTTCTGTGCATGCCCTTCCTTGCCAGGATGCAAAATTCTCGAGTCTGTTGCAAATAATTCTGAAATATTTTTTTTTTAGTTTGAAAAATAGAAATACCAGGTAAACTCTGAATTGCCCATCACATGCTTAATTAAGCAGGGCACGAACAGCAGCCGGAGTTATTCTTGCAGCAACGCACTGACTGAACCAATGAATGTCTGTGATTTTAAAGTAGTATTAATCTAAGGCAATGAGTTCTGAATAATGTTTATTAACTATATTTTAATGAGTTGTCAGTTTTCTAAAACACATGCCGGAGTATTTTAGAAATCACTTAGTACATGTAGTTTTAATTCTTCTCTCATATTCATGGGCTGCTACTTACTTTAAAAAAAAAAATCAAAAAAAAAAGAGATTAGAAGGTTCAGATTTAGAGCAGCAAATTGCTGTGCTAATCTGCAGGTATTTCTTTTCTTGATACGGCCACTAATGTCTAATCTTAGCGACGCAGGCCCAATCATTGTGCTTTTTCATTAGAGATGCAGTGAACTGTGTGCCAGGGACTTGAACTCTGGTGAGCAAGCTGCTCCGAACTTGCAAGCTTCCAGATGAAAATGTACTCTGTATATTAAAGAACGAGTCTAAAAAGAACCTGTGAAGTTCACCCAAGAGTTGAAGGGTTTACAATAGCAGCTCTGGTAGGACGGTGGGCCTTCAAACCTCTGGGCAGCGTGGTGGTCAGGGCTGGCCACGAAGTAGTAGTCTGTGCCATGAAAATTTTTCAAGCTTTTGAATTTGTTTCTTTTTCTCAGGAGAGACAGAAACAAACCCTTGGGAATTGTTTTTTTGGCCTACAAAATGTTACGGAGAAAGGCTACGGAGAGCACCTTCCCTGATCGATGTTGTCTTCGGAGTTGGGATTTGAACCTGGACCTTCTGCCAGCCCCGGGCGTGCGACCATCAGGCTACGGGTGAGTCTAGATTGACTACTTCCCTCCTGCTATCCAAAAGCCTCATCTCAGACTTTAAAAAAAAATAAAAATCCTCCCAATGACATTTTCTTGCAAAACAAATACCTCTTTGTGAAAGATTCAACGCTATTATGTTTTTTTTGATAAATGGAGTTTGGCTGAACTTTATTTTTGCTGGAGGTTGTAACGGTCACGACCGGTCTGAGACCTCAGTGTTATGATGTGCCCTTATGTGACTTGCTGTCCCTCTTCTTGAAGCGTGTAACTGAGTGGTTTTGTAGCAGAGCTCAGCAGTAAGAGACAGGAATTGATGTTTCTTTCCTTATGAGATGGGGTGTTGCTCTTGAGCAAAAAGGGTGTTATTTGGAAATTTTCACCTAGAGGTGAACAGTACCTCCAGGGAGCTATTTCTCAGGTGTCACTGAACATGGAAGTCTTGATAGCTGCCTTTTTTTTTTCCAGGTTTGCTTGTTACTTGAGCTTTTCTTTCTTGCATTATTTCCAGTATTTCTGTGTTTCTGCAGCCGAGTGACCATGCTGCTCCCAACCTGCTCAGAGCTGATCCACCTCCCCTTAGAACAACCTTCTCTACCTTTGTTGTTTTCCTTGGTCCCTATAGTCTCCTAATTTTTTTTTGTGATCTTTCATCTTACTCGTTTCAAGTATCCACTAGTTTTGATCCTTACCGAGAAATTTACTTCTCAATTCTTTTGGTCCTCAGATAATGGGATTGAAGTTGTACTTTGAAATCACTGGTCATTTGACCAAGGACTTTTAGAGACAGTGTTAAACTCTTGAGGACCAAAAGGGTGAGCACAGAACAGAAGTAGCCTTGATTTAACATTGTGAACCTCATAAGCCTAATCCTCTGCTTTCTGTGTAAAATATTTAGGGGGTGGGGGACACTGAGAGAAATCACCATCACTCTCCGGACTTCAAAGCAAAGCTCACTTTTCCCACTGCTTTTTATCTTCCTTCTATTCCTAGTGCTTATTTTTTTTACCTTTTTTTTTTTTTTTTTTTTTCTCCACGCTGCCGTTCCAATTTTTGCCCGCTTTTGATTTCTCTATTAACTTTAATTAGGCTCATGAGCTTGATCACCAGGTGGGTTTTCCCCAAGCTTCCACAGCAATGCTTTCCATCAGCAGCAGGCTTGCAAGGGAATTTTGTTAAGCTACAGATACGAGCCTAATGTTATCGGATACAAAGTGCTTCAGTGCAAAGTGTTTTTTCTATCTGGTGAATTTGCCGGGAAGCGTTGGATATTTAATTATTTTTAAGCAGGCAGACTCAAGAGCCCCTGATCGGCGGGATACCAGAGGGCAAACGAGAGAAGAGGGATGGGGCATTAGCCAGGGGAATGATTCATACCTCTGAAGTTAACCAAATACTTGGGGGAAGTGGTTCTGGATCTTCCAGCTGAGGAAAATGCAATGTAGGAAAAAAAGAGAGAGAGAGAAAGAGGGGGAAAAAAAAGCAAAAAAAAAATAAATCCCTGGATTCACTTCTGGAGAATCTCAGCACACGTGAAGCTCACCGCTGGGAAGGAAGATTGGCACACACCTTTTGGGCTTTTTGTGCATGGTTTTCCTGGGCAGGTTCTTACAGCATAAGCTTTTCCTGTATCAAAAGCTAAGTAGCATAAAATATGAGCTGTCGGGGTGAATTGCAGTTTTTGTAGCCTTTGCTTTGTGATCATTTGCATATTCAGCATCTGCCTTGGGTTTTCGTGTTTTCATTCTTCTTTTAAAACCACATTTACCTGAAGAAGGGCTTAGTTGCGAGTGCACAAAATAAGCATTTTCTCCGCAGTTGACTTTAATCCTACCGAAAGAATTAACACTTAGAGCAGAAAACCGTCTTTGGGTCCTACAGGGCATTAGAACATCTCAGGTACTGGCTGCTGGTTTAATAAAAGGATAGGATTTCCATTTACTTCAGGCAGGCTTAATGTATTGTTCTTGTAGTGAGACAGTCAGAATGAGTCAGGAGCCAAAGAATACACTTTATAGACACAAATAATCGTAAATTCAGAATGTCACCTTTAGGCAGAGGCATTTTTATTATTGTTAGTGGAGCTGCTGAGTAGGTTTGATGTTTTATTCTCTTGAGTACTAAATGTTCCAGAGTACCACAGCCCTATCTTTATCAGGCTCGCAAGGAGGGAGCACAGCCAAACTTGCTTCCTATACTTCTCTATGATTGATAGCAGATGGCATGCTTTAAAATAAACCTATCCATTAGCAGTCCTCAGTGTTTTTACTCAAGGCATTTACAACTGTCTCAACCAGAAAACACATTCGCTCCACCAGCTAGTTTCAGTCTGCAACAGCTGTACAGGTGCAAATCTTTCATTAACTCTTAAACCGTGGTGAAATAAACGCTGCGCCGTATTTTATTTTTAGTGGAGAGGTTGTTCGGTGGAGGAGAAGTGGATTCTGCCACTCCTCTGCATGCAGCAGAGGTTTGTGTTAATAAATTTACATTAAGGGAGGGAGTTGGGTTTTTTTGGTTGGGTTTTTTTGGTTGTGGGGGGTTTTTTTCTGTTATTTTTTTGCTAGTCCTCTGTCATTTTTTATTTATCTAGTTTTAAATTTTTGGTTGATTTTATTTCTATGTTGCCATGAGCTATAAATGTGGCTGTTTGTAGGTGTATACTCCAAATAGGTCAACTAGTAATCCTGGAGGAATTGTAACTCGGGGCTGAGATTCCTGAGGGACGGCAGCCGCCTCGTTTCCCTGTCCCTGTAGCATCGCCCAGAGTGGCAGCCCTCGTTACAACCCGAGAGAAGGGAGGCTGCCTGTGTCCCCCTCACCTCTGCCTCACACTGTGGCTATTTTTCTCTCTGGTTTGTTGGAGAGATGCAGGGACGCACACACTCACGTGCCCAGGCACGTCTACATATTTAACCTGATTCTGAGCTCCTTGCTAGCAGGATATTCCATCTATGAATTGCTAAAAGCGGTCCTTATATTCTATTTGTTTTGCCTCGATTTCTGTGCAATAGTCACACAAGATGTTATAAACTTACCCAGCTGTCCTTCCAACACAATGAACTCCCAAGCACCTCCCCAAACATCAGTGTACTAGCAGCTAGAGCTTGAAGTATTAGTAGCAAATCTTTAATATTAGCGTTTAGCATGAATATTAGACAAGATCTTAAAATATTAGAGCCAGATAAAACAGTATTAACAGGGGTATAGAAGTCATTAAGCAGAATAACCCTCACAGCCTAAATGGATGCTGAAACTTTTAACATGCAAGCCAGTGTGGATGATAGGGAACTTCACAGAGACAAGAGGATCCTTTCATTTAAAAGGAGGTTGGAGAGACGAAGGTTAGGGATTTGAAAGCTGGTAAATAAAACAACACAGTGGGAAAAGTTATACAGAATGTGCCATCTCGTTAGTGATGATCCTGTCCTCTGTTATTTTTCTTAAGCTGAAAAGATAAAACAAGAAGACAGGCAATATTCTGTCACAAATCAATGGAAATTGGGGCATATATATATATATTATTTTTTTTTTAATAAATCCAAAGTAGCAGGAGGAAAATACAAATGTGCTCTCAGCACTGGAAGTCCACGTAGGGTAATGGAGGTGCTAAAATGATTTAGCATGATAGACTGCAGCTCTCATGCCCTTTTTATGACACAATGAGTGAAGCTGAGGGAACTTGAGCTTGATACCAGTGGGGTGAGGGTTACTGCCAAGCTGGGGAGCAGAACCTGCAGCTCCTGAGCGGGATCTGGCTCTGCGGTGGCGCTGGGGATGAGCCCCCGTGTGTGTGTCAGCTCTGCCCCATAAGTATCTGGAGGATTTGGCGCTAAATGAAACGTGGGGAGGAAAAAAAACAAGGCCAGCTGTAGACATAAGAAGTTTAAGAGCATCAGTACTTGCTTCAAGCTAATCTCTCTTGATGACTCCTGTAAGCAGGCGAGACTAGTCGTGCCTGTTAATTATTCAAAGCCCCGCACCAGTTTCATAGCTGAGTGGTGTAAGAGGATGTGCAGTGTCCCCATTTCTCAGCTTGGCTGGGGGAAAGGCATGAGACAGGGTTTCCTCTGCCCATCCCTGAGTGACATCCCATTTTTCATGTAGGAAAGCTTGGGAGAGAGTTTGTAGTTGACCACCTTAAATCCTCCCCTGTTTCTGAAAGGTCTGATGAGGAAGGGAAGGTCTCAGTAGGTTCATATGGCATCTTAAAACAGTGAGAGAGCCAACTTGTTTTGGGGAGGACCAGAATCACAGGTCTGGATTCTTGCATGTAGATTAATAACCCAAAATATATGGGGTTCCATTCGTTAGCGCTTCATCACAGGAGGAAACAGAGGGAAGGGCTCGTGTCATGTCCACCATATCCTCAGGTTGCCCAGATACAACAGTTTCAAGATTCTTTATATTTTCCCTATTTACTGTTGATCTTACGACACAGAAGTAGAAAAAGGATGGCAGTGGGGTTTGGATAGGTATTCTTTCTGTTGTTTGCTGTCCCAAGAGGCTGCCAAAACATTTTAGCAAGTAGTACAGTGCAGTGTAAATGCAATCAGAAGAAACAGAAAAATACTTGCAGAAAAAAAAAACAATTAAAATCTCCTCCAGCAGGGTTTCCTGGATCTGTTCTGGAGACAACCCTTGACATAGCATTGATATTTAGAATAGATGTCTGTGCGTGCCCAGATTATGTATCTGCCTTTATGGAATTATAGACCGGTTTGGGTGGGAAGGGACCTTTCAAGGTCACCTGGTCCAACCCCCAGGCACTGAACAGGAACATCTGCAACTAGAGCAGGTTGCTCAGAGTCCCATCCAGCCTCCTCTGGAATGGTTCTAGGGATGAGGCATCGACTGCCTCTCTGAGCAACCTGGGCCAGGCTCTCAGCACCTTCACTGTTGAAAATTTCATCCGTCTCTCTCATCTAAATCTCCCCTTCTTTAGTTTAAACTCATCACCCCTTGTCCTGTCCCAAAAGGCCCTGCTAAAATGTCTGTTCCCATCTTTCTGACAGGCCGTCTTTAAATACGGAAAGGCCACAATAAATTCTTCCTTATATTATATCATCTTTCAGTTTCATTATAGAAAATAACATATGTTCTATTACAGCTTTTGGAAATGCTGATGGATTTTTTTAATTTTTTTTTTTTTTTTTTTATGTGAGATTGGCTTTCTGTTTGGTGCCCAGGACTGTTCACACCCACACAAGACATGTCCTTTAGTTTGAAGGAGGAAGTCTAAACCACTTGTTAGAGATGGTTACTCGGTCTGCTGCTTTTGATCCCCCGGCATTATGGGGGAAGACATGCCTAGTCAGCTCATGATGTGATTAGCAGGTTTCTGAAGAAGAAAAATAGTTTTGTATAAAAGAACTGCACATAAAATCACTTCTACCGGAATCTGAAGTGTTTGGTTGCCACTGACCTTGCTGTGGTGATTTCCAGGAGTCAAGGTTCACAGGTGCCTGTAGACATCGGCACATAGTTCCTCCTGAAAGGCAGGGAAATGTTTTCTTATTTAAATGGGAGTCTCATTCGCTCTCGAGGTCAAACATATTCTTAAGCACTGTATGAGCTGGGGGCCTTTCCTACACAGTTTATTATGATGCCACAGGTTACTGCAAATTACGTAGGGCTTTTATAGTAATAGTTTGGTTTAGTTAAGGAAAAAAAAGAAAAATCCTTTTATCGCCCCTCCAAACCCTTTATTTATTAATGACTTCAAAATATGTGATGTTTTTATTAAGAAACAAACAAATTTTGCCTGGACACAATCCAGCACACTCTGAACTGGTGTTGCTCCATTATAAACCCTTTTTCTGAACGAAGCAGTAAGTCCCAGTCCCATCCCTGAGCTGAGAAGTGTTGGAGGGTATCCAAGTGGGATGGGAAAGGGGAGGATGGAGAGGGAGAGGCTACACTTAATCCCCAGTAGATTTGACTTTTCTGTGAATAAGATGGATTTCTGATGCTGGTCTCCATGCCATTCATAGCAATGCTGCCAGTAGGCAATTTGTGCTTACACCGAAGAACTGCCCCCCATGCCCTCTGCTTCCTTGCCAAAGCTAAGCTTAACTAAAATAAATCATATTTTAAGAAGCTAATTACACAGCCAAATAACAGAAAGGTATTGAAAAAACCGTTGCGTGCCTCACATTAAACAAAATTTACATTGGCAATAAGGAACATGCACACCCCAAATAAATACAGTAATGCGGCAAAAGCGTAAGCAATGGAATTTAAACAAAAATGTAATGCCATGCACTGGGAGTGGGATTGAGACTTATTACAGAATTCACACTCTGTGGATTCATTGAGCACCAACTTCCACAACTTAAACCTGTTCTGAATGGAAGTTGCTGTTTTATCATTTTATGGCCTTTCTTGGAAAACGAAAATGTCAGGATATATTCTCCCCTTCAGTTGTATTACAGAAGGTGCGTATAAGTCTCCTCACCACTCTTTGCTTTAAAGGGAGAACAGCTCGAGGCTGGGGGGTGATGTCAGCTGGAAAAGCAGGTACAAGCTAAAAAGAAGCAATCTATTAAGAGAAGAGAGAAGCAGAGGCGGCGGGAGGGGGAATAAATAACAAAAATAAAACCACAACAACTTTTCGGAGAAGATTTAAAAAGTTTCCTGATGGATCAACATCCCTGAGATTAAACATTCCCATATGTAAGTTGACATTTTAAAATGTAAGTCTTGTGAAAGATAAGAAGGAAATGGTGAGAAATGCAACCTTAAATATTTTGAAGCATGACTTCCTGGATTATGTGGCAGTTGGCAAAACTTTCTGGGGAAAGATGCACGCCTCAAAATCCACGTGGTTGCCTAAAAGTTTCCTCCTGTTGCTTACGAGTTTCATGTTCGAAATCTTCCACACCTTCCGAGTCGAGTCCCTTCAGTATCCCTTCCATGTTGTTTTTAATCTCACGGACAGATGTTTTAGATCAATCGCTCAAAACGGAACAGTTTAGCAGTCAGAAAACACTGTCAGAAGAGATTTGTTGTAAGGAAGACAAAACCGTGAAATAAAATTGAACTTTTATCCCCATTTGGATGGGAACTGCGCTTGGCTGGGAATCCCAAGGGGATGAACACAGTGGCCTATCATGTGTTGAAAAAAAAAAAACCAAACAGATGACAGTGCTCTGCAGTAAGCAAGCAAACGCTGCTTCCAAGAAATAGTCTGATCACTATTGTTCCTTGCTGCAGGACCTAAAAAAAAAAAAAAAATCATAATTATTGAGGAAAGGAAGGTGGCCTCGTGACCGGGGTGAGGGAAGATGGGACAAATCGCTGCCAATGGTCTTGAGTCCGTGACGGCTCTGGAGAGCCCACGGTTTTCTTGTGGTAAAGGTGTGACACACACAAGTCTTAGCAGAGCAGCTGGACTTTCTTTTCCAGTGTTGTTGAGAAGCAGGAATGATTAACACGCTAACGGTGGTGGGTGTCGGTATTTCCTGGCTGCGGGAGCTCTCCTAATGATGCATCTTCTTTTTATTTCTGAAAACTCAATGCAAATAATTTGGTGTTGCTCATGGTAATAACCACGAGCTCCACGCACCCAGCTGCTAAAACAGAGGTGGCTCTTTAGAGATGCCCAGGGAGGACACCACCAATATCTCAGCCCAACTCAGTATGTTTCTGCCTCTCCCTAGGTATTTTACAGCAGGAAATGTCCTTTTATTTTTTTCTTTTTTTTTTCTTTTTTCTTTTTCCCAGAAGGCTTTGTTTTGGTTTACGTCCCGTGATGGCCTGTTCGTATGCTGAGCTGGAGCTCCTCTTGGCAGCCTCTTTTGGTCTAACCATATTGCAATGCCGTACCTATTTTGAAACAGCAAATGTTCCTACCCAGGACCGTGATTTTGCACCGCTTCCACTCCTTCATCCTGCTCCTCCGTGCTCAGGGACGCCGCGGGCTCTTCGCCTGCTTTGTACTTTCTTTTCGGGAGGTTTTGCAGAGCGGCGCCTTTGCCTGCTCTCCTCCCTCTGCATCCTCCGTGCTGGATGAGTTTGCATTGTGTGGTGTTTTCCTCTTCATTTATTGCAAACAAATCTGGTCTCTGCCATTTGTTTACTCTTATACTCTGTCTTTATGCCTTGGTATGCATTTTTAATTAGATGCGCTTCAGTTCTTTCACTGCTTGTTAACACTTTCGTATGGGAAGTATGGTCTCCATCAGCCCTGCGAGGGTTCCCTGCGCTTAGGAAATTCAGATTTGTCTCCCCTGCCCATGACTATCATTTGATAGAGGGACTGGTTCTCTGGCTGACCTGTCTGCTGGGTCCCTACAGTCTCCTCTTGGACTTTTAAGGTTGCTCCCCTACGCAGCCGGGATAATCCAAGTGTTCTTATTCTGCTTTAAAATATTCTGTGTACAGAGAAATAGTGTTTTGGCTACTTGTCTGGGCTGCTTCCGGACTTCAGCAGCTCCAGTTTGGATGCCTGACATGGAGAAGTCCCGGACAAAGCCCGCAGTGTGTGCAGATCAACTGCCTGCATTGTGAAAAGTCCTTCTGCACACGCAGAGCGGGTCCCGGAGATCAGGAATGCGCCGAGTTAGCCGTGAATGCTTTGGCCATCGGTCTTCTGAATGGAGGATGGATGTGTCTGGAGGGGAATACTGGAGTCCTAAACACATGACAGCTTTCCAAAAAAGTCATCTTTCCTGAGTGCCAGTATTGTTAAAGCATGAAACTACCCTTTCCCCCCCCCCCCCCNNNCCCCCCCCCCTCCCCCCCCCCCCCCCCCCTTTTTTTTTTGAAATAGTGCGAACCCATTTGCGCTTCCACTGTTTTCTTCTGACTCTGTGTCTGACTCATGCCACAGGCTAAGGACTTCACCACTTCTAGCTCCCTTCTAATACCATCAGCTTTCTGGAGATAATCTGGGAAATGGGATGGGAAAACTTGACCCCACTCTACCTTTTCCTTCCAGTTTGCCCACCTGCTGCAGCACTTGCTCACCCTGCGCTCGCTCTCATATGTTGCCAGAACACTTCTGTTCTCCAGATTTTTCAAACCCTATGAGGGACTGCGAGGCTAAAAAGTGACTAAAATGGCTCTTTCTACCTCAGACAGTCTTCCTTGACCCCAGTCTCTGGCTGGGGGCGAGGTTACCAAGGGTCAGTATCCACTTCAGTGTGAACAGAGATCGATATCTGCTGAAACTAGTGCCTAGATTTGCTCCCTCGCTCCTGCCAGTGCTATATTTCACCAGGAGGAACCAAGAAATGTTTTTACTTCTTTTCCAAGAAAAACCAGGGGGAAGAAAGAGGAGGATAATAAGAAAAAAAAAAAAGAAAGAAAAAGGTCTTGTCTCCACACTTACTCCCCCCAGGAGGGCATTGTGTTTGGCCTCTGCTCTGTTTTTTGTTATAAATTTGCGCGGCGTGATGTTTTCTTTGGCCGGGGCAGCGGCTGGCACACCGGCACCGCCACCGCTTCCTTCACCAGAGGACGGATCGGGGCGGGATCCTCCTGGCACTCAACAGCACGTGGCACCAAAATGCTCAGCCCCTGGTCACTGGGTGGCATCAGGAGGTGAAGCTCTCTCCTCGAGGATTTGCGATGTTGGGATATCGAGGGCTGCGTCTTGCCCTCAAACGGTGCGATTTTGGGGCGGGAGCGGGTTGGCGGTAGAGGCAGAGGACTCAGCGCCGAGCCCGTGGAAAAAGCATCCCCTCCGTGGAGCAACCGCGTGTTGGCAGGGAGATGGAGCGTGCGGGCTAATAGGTCTTTTCCACTTTAATTTCTCCACTAAAATGACTCTTTGTTACTGTTCTCGGACTCGGCGCCAACCGTCGCTTACGCCACACATCAGATCTTTCTTTCTTTTCTGCCCTTAGCTTCGCGGAGAAGCCTTTAAAGCAAATAAACACAAAACTGTGAGAAACCGAGGGAAGATATGGACTGGCCCACT
The DNA here is from genome assembly GCA_013396935.1 of Baryphthengus martii. Classification (NCBI taxonomy): domain Eukaryota; kingdom Metazoa; phylum Chordata; class Aves; order Coraciiformes; family Momotidae; genus Baryphthengus; species Baryphthengus martii. Next base: position 473,485 of record VWZK01013824.1, read on the forward strand.
CGTTAGGGCTGGAATGTGGAAACTATGAAGACATCTTTTTTTATTGCCGATGCTGGAAAGCGTAGTCACTGAGTGGGCTGGAAGACAATTTATACTGCATGCAGTAGTTAAAAAAAAACTGCAAAAATGGGTGTAACCCTGGGCTGTGGTACAACTGGCCTTTCAGCCCCCACTTGAGATTCGTCCATCCCAAGGGGAAACTGTGGTTTGGAATAAGAGCACGCATTTAATTTCACTCGGAGAACTTATTGGAGTTGGCACTTCAAGAAAGACTCTGAAGTATATTTTTTGTCATGATTAGTGGCCCCCTCACCACTACGTTTGATTATGTTGGAAGCGGAAAAGTTAAATTCTTATAAAATGATGATTTACAATCCGTGATTATCCAGGTAGGGTGCGCGGATTGCGCCAGCTTGGTCATGGGACTCCAATCTCATCCTAGTTCACGGCTGTGAGAAAATAAAACTGAAATGTAAAAAAAGCTGAAAACACATCCTCTGATTGCTCAGGGAATTTTCTTAGTCATACGTTATCTTTCCTAGTAGTTTCAGTTATTTTGTCTCCGCTAAAACCCAAAGCAAAACACTGCCCTGACACTTTCCCCTTGATTTTGGACGTGCTGCAGCCAAATTTATTTTTATCTCGTGTCTATGGTTATGCAAATCCTCGGAATAGGGGGCAAGGGGAAGAGCTAGTTTGAAAGCAAGTAAATTCCAGTGGAAGGTTTCTTCAGTCACTCTGAGTGGGACTATCCGGGGTGCTGCTGTAGAGATGTGGCTACCTCCAAATAGCACAGGAGTAGGTGCCAAGTGGGGAGGTTGAATATTTTCCTTGTAGACACATAACTTTGCCCACAGGGTTGAAGTTTCTTGCCATAATGCTCTGCTAAGCTTCTCTGGAAGTACAAGGCTGTGTCTTAGGAAAGGCACGTTAGGGAAATGTATCTCCATACCATCAGCTGCTGAATAAAATGTCTTCGTGGAAAGGGTTTGGTGGTGGGTGATGGGTGGGGCTCATGAGAAATATCTGGAAGAAAACATGGAGCATCACACTGTATTGCTTCCCCCAGCTATCTTTTGCTAGCTTCGTTAGCACTTGCTATAATTTGATACATGGTTTTGGTTTTCTTTTCATTTTCCTTTTTTTTTTTTTTTTGNTGTTAGCACTTGCTATAATTTGATATATGGGTTTGGTTTTCTTTTCATTCCACCCCCCCACCTTTTTTTTTTTTTGCCAGGAAATTATTTCGAAACCGTGAATTTCATTTTCTTTTGGTTTTATCTAGTTTCTTCCCCCCACTTCACCTCCCTCCTAATACAACAACCTTTTCTTAAACCTGTGCTTCACTCAAGTGAGCAGTAGTAGATTACTCAACGGATTCCCAGGCTAAAAATCCAACCGGAATAACACTTGGATCTGCTTTGTGAGCAAACTCGAGTGTGCCGGTGAGCGCTTGCGGGTGCGAGACCCGTAGCTAGAGATGAAAACCCATCAAAGAGAATCAGAGTATATAGCACGTGTCACAGCTCCCTATCAGCTTTTGTTCAACGTGCTGGTGCTGGCTTTGTGGATGCAATTTGTGGTCAATGTCTGGAATCACATTCGGCTCCTGTTTGTTCTTCCTTTGAGTACCATCGCGATGCTCATTACTGCAACGAATTAACCGTTGTCGGTAATCTTCTGTGGGGCCTCAAGTTTCTGCACCCAGTGAAACGTATAAGCCTCTTCTCGTCCGATGGGCCAAGGGGCTGTAAGTGCTTCTTTAAATGCTGCTTGAACTGGGATGATTTTAAAGATCCACTCAGGCTTCTTTCTGTTTTGGGGCTGGCAAGAGGAGGATGGGAGTGGTTATGAAAATCAAGTAATTTAGGTGCAAGGCCCCAACTTTGGAAAACTCCGTCCATAAAAGAGATGCGGTAAGGGTGCTTGTGGTTGTGCAAGATAACAAAATTCACCAGGCATTTGGATTAATCTCTTAAATTACTACAGGGACGTGTTGTCTTCACACTCATACAGCCTGATTAAGTTGCGTATGAATTTATGTCCCAGTTTTGCAACCTAATAAACTTGCACAGTTTAAAATGCCTGACAAGGGCTATAGGGTTTGGAGCATAAATTCTGTCCCCTCCTTTCACGAAGCACCAAACACACGCCTGACCCTCCTTGGAAAGAGCCGAGCGCGTCCCGTATCAGTCTGCGAGCGAACTGCATGTCTGAATGCCAAAATAAGTAGAATAAATTATTTGCTTCAAACACGCGTTCGAACGCTCTCAACCCCGACGCTCTTTTTCAAACCTTCAGCTCATTTGTGAATTCTCTGGAAGTAAAGTTTCGTGCAAACTTTTGGACTCCTTGTGAACTGGCGAGAAATTAGAGCACATGGAGCCTCGTACGCAATCAGAAAATGCCGTGTGAAAACAGGGACTGCTGGGAGCAGCATCTTTGTTACATTCCAGCTCAACCAAACTCGTTCCTTGCTGCTCCAGCACCGAGCTCCCTGGTCTGATGACTGCGTGTGGAGTCTGAATTGTTTTCTGAAGCCCAGCTAAGGGAAAGAGTTAAGCCTGTTCTCCCCTTCTAGTTGGCAGAAAGTTTGCAGTTTAAAATTACATACTGACTCTGGTGTAGAGACACAAGAAATTATAGAGCAGACACTGTCCAGGACAACGTATAATTTAAAATGTACTAAAGAATGTATACCACATGGCAAAGTAAGTGAAGTGCTTCTTCAAATATAAGTGTTTTGCATAGAAAGGCTGTAATTATCCACTCCTAGGGAAATGTTTGCATTCATTCTAAATCAATATTTACTATTCATCTCTTGTGTTCAACAAAACAAGGATTTAACATTTTTTTGTTTTAATGAGGTACTAAGACTACAATAATACTACAATGTAATTGTCTCGATACGGAGTATTGCTAAATTGTGTTGCTATTTTGGGAGCGAACAGTTTTTTAAAAGGAGGGGTATCCCTATTTGCGTGATGTTACTGCCGGAACGCGCGGTTCAAACCCAGCCAAGCAGGGAGACTCATCACTTTCAAAGAGCCCTTAAAGCCGTCTCTCTGTGAAGGCCCTTAACTAGGATCATTCGGGTGAGTCCTCTGTTTCCCCCCTGAAAGTATCAACCTCTTGATAATGATTCCTTTTCAGCTGGCATCTCAACAACAACAACGACGACGACGATGCAATTTCCTTTTTTTTCTGGTTTTAAGAGATTTTTTTTCCCCCCCTGCCCCAGCATCTTTCTGCTCAGCAGCCCGAACCGAGAGCGGCCGGCAGGTGATAATTGCGCTGCAACCATCTCCACGTGTTGGTTCAAACCTGTTGATGTAAATGGTATTGCCTGAACTCCATCCTCCTGGGGAAATTTTGGGAGTGGGGAGTGGTTTACAGGGTGATACCGGAGCTTTGTTCTTTATAATTTTCAAGGAATTAATCCATATTTTAAAAGTTTGGCACGTTGCTTGAGGAGGACCTAATGAAGGAAACGGTTCTGAAGTCACATAGGGAAGACCAATCCTTCCTGCAGCAGGATCCTGGTGAAATGAGAACATCTGAGAGAGATCGGATTCATTGGGAAGAACAGCACATTTAATCACAGCCTGTGCCACTGTGGTTAGGAAGACATCCTTGCACCAAACATCCTTCAGCTGGAATTTACCTGGCATGTCTTAAGAGGTATTTCTCAAACTTCTCTAACCGAAAAAAACCCCAAACCAAACCAACAAGGAAGCATTTTTGGCACTGATGGGACTCCATGTGAATCAAATCAGATAACTGGAAACACTTTAGTTGGAAAGTCCTTTAAAATCTCTCTTTTTTTTTTTTATTCTCTATTTTTTATCTTGCACGCTGCCCACCATATTCCACGCTCTGGCCCACCCTTCCCAACACTAAATGCTTCCACTTCTGCTGCTAGAATTCATGGTACAAACGTAGGCTTTTGAGTGAATTTCAATCTTGTACTCAAGCAGATAGTCCTGTATTTTTTTTTTTTTTTTTTTCCTGTGAGTCTGAAATCATTCTTGTTTTCTGAGAAAATCATGCACATAGATAGGGTGAATAGCCCTGAGAGAAGAGCAGTCTCTTTCTCTAGCAAATGTTATTGTAACTGGTGTTGTAATTCTCCAGATATCACTCTCAGTGTACTGGGTAACAAAAGGCTGTATAGTGCCTAATCATTCAGCAGTGATCCAGGAGAAAAAGCGGAAGGTTAAGAGCGAGTTCCTAAAGTCTGTAAAATCAATGGGACACTAGAAAGGGAACTGAAGTGTACCAGAAGGGACCTCTTGAGGGTCATTAAAAAAAGGCAGACACTGCCTATGAACAGAGCTTTTACCCACAGAACTGGAGGGGGCCAGCAAAACCATTCTGCTGCACTCCAGTTAAATGTCTAATAGTGGAGACATTTTCTACACAGCCCATAAAGGATAATGAGGATGGCTTTGATAGCTTTCAAGAAAGTTGCTCTTGTCGGTGCTCACAGAAACATCATGTGAGCGTGAACTCTCGGAACGTACAGCCGTTGGTGGTCGTACGTAGACGGTGGAAGGGGAAGATGGTAACCCAACAGTATACACGTCACCCCTGTGACATGTCTTACCTGTTATCAAAAATTTCTTTGACCTGATAACATGATGAAAACAGCAACAAAGCTTGTTGTTACACCCACCAGCTTGGTACCTCACCTGGCTGCGATGCAGGGTGTGTGGGGAGGGGGCAATGTCGGGTGATGTTACATACATTGGATTAGATCCACGTATCTCTCCCTCCAGAATAAATGAGAACTAAGGGTTTGACCTGAAACTCTCAGGAATCAATCACAATCTGCAAAGTTTGGATTAGAACCTAATAGCTTTCTGCTCAGTTTCTGTGTGGAGAAAGCAACTCACTGAAAGCCTGAAACATGGCAGTGGGAATTGGGATGTTTGTTCTCTTCCTGTCTCTGACCCTGATCCTCTGTACAATTTTTTGGATGAGTTACAGCTTTGCTGCGATTCATTTTCCCAAAGAGTAAAATTAGTGCAAACTTGCACATCTTACTGGGATACTCTAAGAATAATTTGTAAAACAACATTTGAGGTGCTAACGGGGTGGTAGTTTAGAAGTTCAGGGTGTTATCGGTCACCTTAAAAAGCAGGAAGCTGGTTCTGCTTTGCTTTTAAACTATAGAGCCTTTCTGTTGGGGGAAAAAAATATTGGAAACCTTTCTAGTTAAAATTAACCTTGAGCTCTTTGTACTTCAGAGGAAATAAACCTTTTCTGGACAAGCAGACCTTCACAGGGATGAATTGAATGTGAGTCAGTCCAACAGTGGTAAAGTCAAATTGTGGAATTCTTATGTCATTGTCCTGTGATTTCAGCTATCTTCAATTAATAGAAAAAAATGCAGGAAATTCAGGTGGAAGGAATGCAAGGCAATTGAAGTCAAAGAAAAATACTCATTGTGGCCTTGAAGTGAGTTTTCTAAGTTGCAGTAGCTTTTAAGCAATTAGCATCTGCTGGGTGCAATTATCGAGTGACACACAGTCCCAGATGGAGAACTCCAACAGCCCATGGACATCTGGATTTCGGTTTTTATCAAGGGTATGCTCTGTTCTGGATTTTACCTGGCCTGTGAGACAGCCTTCCCTTTGCCCCATGTCGCACAGTCAACCTTGAGTCACTGGTGGGGAAAAGAGTGAGACAGTTTCCTCTGAGTCCGTCAAATTCAAAGCTCTGTGAAGTCACCGGAAAAATAATTGAAGAGGCTCACCTCTGAATTGATGCATTCTCTCTGGTTTTCCAAAATGAGGTAAGTTACTAGGATATAATTCCCTATTGAGCTGTAAGTGGCTTGATATGCACCAGCCTCTGTTGGGATACATGGCTCGGGAGCTTTAGCATCTGAAACTACACCTAGAAAACCAACTCTTTTAAAAAGGGAGAATTTTGTCACCAGATTTTTGTATTTTTCTAAAAAAAATGCAATTAAGTTTTCATTAAAAGCAACAAGAGGTATCAGACCCAACCCCAGAGACTAACTCTCTGGAGGAATCTAGTTTTGAAAGCAAAGCTGTAGTTTAGTTTGTGAAATTCAAAGAGTAAAAATCAAAACCAACCGACAAACAGCTTCTGACTACGCTGTATCTAAAAAAGGGCCAACCTCGTTTAGTCTATTTAAAAATTGTGTATCCATACAGCTTGCATGCCAAGTTCAGCATGATGGAAAGGAAAATGATTGAGGTATAAACCCTTGGAAAACAGGGTTTATAATGGAAACAGTAATTGACTTTTAACTACCGCATCAAAAATACAATACTATAATACAAAGCCTAGCTCTTGGGATCCCAGCTCTGCGTCTAACCTCAGGTTGGCAGGCAAACACCTCACCACAAAGCTAACTAATGTTTATAGGTTAGGGGTTTTTTTGTTGTTAGGTTGTTATTTTTGCTTGCAAAAGGAACATGGCAAGTGAAGAAAATTTATAGGAGCGAAGCGAAGTTGGCCGACAGTTCAAAAGTTCTCGCTTGTAAGTTTTTGATATTTTTCCCAATCACTGGTTCTGCCTCAACTCATAAGACTAGGAGGAGATGCCATATTTCTCCTCCAGATGAGCACTCTGTTTTGGCTGATTATTTTATTCATGAAGCTTGAATCATAACTAAGTCTTCATCCCAGCTTTACAAATGGTTAGACTGTTCCTTAGAAATTTGGTTAACCTGAATGGAGAAGGAGAAACTGGCCAAATTCTTTACAGCTGTTGACTCCTTTCTCTGTACGACTGTAACAGGGAGGAGAGAAGTGGTTCTGGGAATGGAGTAAAGCAAATCTTCTATTGATCTCATTAAAGATGCTTAGAAAAGCCTTTGCCTAGCCTAGGTGGGATGCCACTTTTGCTGCCAACTATGGCTGTTGTGACTTCTTTCCATGTTGAGTTATACTGAAGGTACCTGTATTTGAAATTCTCATTAGGAGCTGTGAAATGGAAATCAGAGAATCATGGAATGGTTTGGATTGGAAGGGACCTTTCAAGGTCACTTAGTCCAACTCCCTTGCAGGGAGCAGGGACATCTGCAACTAGAGTGGGTTGCCCAGAGAGACGGTCGATGCTCCGTCCCTGGAATCGTTCCAGGGGAGGTCGGCTGGGGCTCTGGGCCAGGCTCTCGCCACCCTCAACGTAAAAAAATTCTTCCTTTTTTCTAGTCTGAATCTACCCTCTTATAGCTTAAAGTTTGTCCTGTTGCAACAGGCCCTGCTCAACAGTCTGCCCCCATCTTTCTGACAGGCCCCCTTCTTTAGGTATTGAAGATGATATATAATCATAGGCTTAAGTCTTGGCTAAGCTGCACCTTCACACCTGCCAGCATCGCTTGCTACGCTCAGCCCACCCGAAGGGGCTGTAGGGAGACTCTGTGGGATGGAAAGATCATGCCCAGAGACCCCCATCCTTGCACGAGGTGTCTGCCAAGTGGGGTGACTGGTGTTGGGAGAGCTGTAGCTTAGTGTCAGAGTCTGTTGTAGGCCTCCAGCTCTGCCATCTATGCTGCTCGGACAAGGACAATATCCAGGAACGGAATATTCAATTCCTTTTTGTTTGTGGGCTGCTCAAATCCAGATTCTTCCAGATCAAACTCCCGTCATCGTCCAGATCCTTGTGAAAGGCAAGGGTAGGCCAAAGCAAGGAAAAAATACTGTAATTTTTTTATTCTTTCTTCCTGTGGTTTCTGAGCGTGTGGAAAACTCTCGCAAGAGATGACTGTACGATGGACCAACTGGCAACGGCACCAACCAGGTGCACAGGCTGAACAACTCAAAGCTCTGTTGCTAATCACTATTAGTGCATATATCTGTATTCAAATCAAACCAAAAAATGTAGGTCATCTGTATTGCAGCAGTGTAATTTACCTATTCTTAGGCAAGTTTCCCAGTAATTGTCCCACGGGCGCTTATTTTTTTCTTACCTTTAACCGTTAAACACCCTTGGTTGCAAACTATGGTATTGGTGTAAAGAGGATCTGAGACCTAACACAGGACATTGTTGTCTAAGCTATTTTTTTCCTGGAATGGAGAAAATTTACCTTTACTGGCACCCGTCTCTTTACTCCAACACAACTCCGTTTGAAAATGATTGGGAAATTGCCAATGCAAATACCAAACAAAGACTCCAGGAACTGGCCCTTTACGATGAGTGATTTATGATTTATACTTTAAACGATATAAGCTCTGTACTTCTATTTGGATGTTGAAAAAATAAGCCAGGAAAAAAAAAACCAACAATAGCTTAGTAAAAAAATGTATGTAGTCGTGGAATGTCAGTACGGCCTTTGGCAAAGGATCAAGTAATGATAAAGCTCAACTCTATAGGGATATTAACATTTTTCAAGCAATCAATGTGAAATAAATCTGAGAATGTATGTTTAAATTATGAAAAAATACAGCATGAATATGCATTTTGTAGCTAACTGCTCCCTGTTGTTCTGGGCACTTGTCCTGCTTTAGTAGGATTTTTGAGGAGGAAAAACCTGACTGGAGCACAAGCTGCATTTCAAGTCCTATTTTAGGGGGTTAGCGATCATGGATTTCCCTATTTTTTCTTATCATTTTTCTTTGATTTGCTTTTTTAAGAGTATTATCCAACTCAGCTTGGCACGGTTCAAGTGCACAACTACAACCTTTTCCATGACCCAAAAGTCAGTGCCACTCTGTGGGTTGGCAGTTTGCAAATAAAACATATCCTTAATGAAGTGTGGAAGCTCCTGTTCTTTTCCTTCCTCAGGAGACGTGCCTTAATCTCTGGCTCAGAGCCTTGTCAAATGCTGCAGTAAAGAACTGGCAAGCTCAACGCTGCTAATGGATTGAAATCTCCACCAGGTTGTTCATTTCTTGAGGTTGTTGTGGGTTTTTTTCTTATTATTATTTTTTTTTTTTCCCCTTAAATACTGCAGCAGTCCTCAGTCTTCCAGAATGATTGGTTAGGGACTTCAGTGACAACTCTACAGTACACGTAAGAGAAATTTAAATTATGCCACTAAAACGTACCAAGGATTTGGTTGCTTATGTAGGTCAATTATTAAAGGGGGAAAAAAAAAAAAAAAAAGATTAAAACCAGGGGCTGTTCTGTGTATTTGAAGTTATTCCTGAAGATATAAAATTGTGGTATTTATGCTTATAACTTGTGACAGGTTCTCGAAGTCATAGACGTTTTATGTCTGCTGTAGTAGAAGCTGGAAATGTTTGCTTTAATTTTTTTTTTTCTTTCTAGAAGGTAACCATAAGCTACACTGAATCACATTTGAGTTGCTCAAAAATACTAAAGTGCAGTATCAAAAATTATGACAGTCTCTTATATTTTTATTTCTTTTTCAGGATACGTTTGACTAATATTGACGTAAGGGTAATTCTCACTAGTTTAGGAATAAATTGAGAAAACTGCAGTTTCTTTTAAAATATGGATTTTTTATTTTTTTTTTCTTCTCACACAGGTATTTTGTGTAATCTCATCTTACCTTTTCTAACAGCACTGGTAACTTTTATTTATTTTTTTTTTTTTATTAGGCTGAAGAAAACCATTTAACAGAATGTACCTTTTTGCAAAGTCATTCTGGGAGGTGTGCAGACTGGGACCCCAAAAATCTATGCAGGTTTGTGGTGTGGTTGGTTTACAATAACCTGTATTGCAACCTGTTGTTGTGCAGAGCTCGTAAACTTTAAATCAGGCAGAAAAAAACCCAACAAAACAATAAAAAAACAAAAGAAGGAAGAAGGGGAAAAAACCCCAATTATTCAATCACTTGTGCTAGGGGCAGGAATTTGTAGTGTTCCTTTAGTCTCTGTTAACCTGGTTCTGTCAATGTCAATAACTCCCTGACATCCTGGGAAGAGGAAAAAACCGTGGGTTGATGGGTAGAAAAAGGCAGTTGGGTGCTAAAATGTTATCAAATAATGTCTGGGAGTTAGCGCTGTGTGTTCTGTGTCGTTGTGCTGGAGAGCTGCTGGTGTGATCATGCTCATTTGAAACATAGGGACTCCTTGGGAGAAAGTAGGTTACCCTCAGATCTGCTGGTGGATGGAGGGGAATGAAAAGGGATGGTTTTCATCCTGCTGCCTTTTTAGATCCGTGCTCTAGCACGTTGCTGGAGGGACCTTGGTGCGGTTTATCCACCAAGGAGATGGGAAGACGGGTTCTCCCAGCAATGTTTTTGGCGGATCAAAAGGCTTGCACGCTGCATCTAAGCTGATGTTCTCCATAGCATTCCTGAAATACTGGGATAACCATTCTTCTTGAAATATTTCCATCAGTGAGGAATTGAGATGACCTGTGATGACCCCGTTCTGCCCCTTACAGGATTTCATCGAGGGAAGCGTGTGAATGGAGTCCATCCATGCACCATTGCACATCGATGGTCTAGAACCTCTGCAGCATCCGAGCAATCTGCCTGTGCTGCACGTTGCTTAAGAACACCGTGGAGCTGCCTGCTGGAAGTTTGCAGTCTGGAAAGACAGCAGTTAGACTTAGGAAGTGAAATAAGATCTAACACAGGAATTGACCAAGCTGTGAAGTGTTACAACAGTTCAGTGATTTTTCTGGAGGGGAAAGAGAAAAAAAGTGATGTTTGATTATCTTTTCTTAGAAGAGTGAATCTTCTATTTAAAAAAAAAAAGTGCTTCTAGAATGACTTGAAAGAAGTCTGAAAGGACAGTAGAGTCCTAGGGAGGAAAAAGAAACTTGTGGAGGAGCTCGGAGGCTGTAGAGGAGCTGAAGCACAGAGAGAGGAATGGTGGGAGCTGTCTGGCGTGGGAAGGCACGGGAAGAGACACGGATGGAGAGCTTAAAACCTGTTTGTTAAAGTTTTGCAAAGCTGAACTAAAGACATTCAGTCTGAGATGAAGTAAGAGGAAAGGACTTGAGGAGCTGCTGGAATCTGTGTTATTTGCTGCCGGATTTTGGATGGATGACTTGGTCTGTGGACCATGTACCAATGACGGGCTTCACCACGTAGTTTTTCTCCTCTACCTGCACGGACCTCGAGGAGTGGTAAAGGCTCAAAGTGACTAAGACACATATTAATGTAAGGCCTCCCGTTGTAAATCAATATTTGAAATAAATGATTTTAACTGTTCAGTCCAGAAACTTCATTCTGAGAATAATTATAAGTCTAAAAGGAAAGCGAGATTTAAGTCCCGCGTTGATCTGCAGAGATTTGGCAAGCAGCGTACGTACTTAATCAGTCACACTGTAGCTTCTGTGCTTAAGATGGAGCTTGCAGCTTGTTTGTTCTGAGGAACACAGTATATATATATATATATATATATATATATATTCATTCATCACGTTTATTCAAATTAGGGCATCTGAGGAGTAATGACGACAACCTCATTCTGCAAAATCATCTGCAGCGGTTTAAAGAATCTACCTGCCGATGGGGAAGTCAGTCCGTCTGATGATGGTACATTTGAATAAGAGGTCGTCAGCCCAGTTTTATCCTGGGTAAAACAACGGAGTTTGCAGCACATGCTGCGCTGACGCTCCCGTGATGAGCCTGCCCACAACAACCGACATGTGGAACTTTGTGTTGCTTCTTGATTTCAATGAATTTCTGCTGCTTTTATGGCGCCGAACCTGAGCCTTCATCGACCGCACTGGAAATTTGGGCTGGCTCAAAGCTGCACGAAGCAGCACGGTGCTAATTGCTGCTAAATTGTTTTAGATGTTACTTTATTTCTTGAGGAAAAGCAAAGTTTTATTATTATCACTGCTTTTGTAGAGCACTACGTTTGCTTGATGACTTAGGGCTACATACATCTACCTTTCTTACTGAATTCCTTTTATTAAGGGATTTTACCTTTAATTTGGTGTAGTTACTGATTGAATAGCACATACACTGGTTGTAGGAATAGTTATTGTTTTTCTCTGTTCTCATATAGGTCCCATTACCAGTTTCTCCTGTACCTCCTTCCCCTGAGAATTAAAAAAAAAAAAAAAAAAGAAGAAATAACAATAACAATCTTGCTCTTTCTCTCCTTTCCAAGTAGGTAGGAGAAAATTGCTTGATGAGATTATAGGGTCTGTATATGTGTGTAAAAGAATTTATTGTGGGAAATTTATGTTCGAGCCAAAACGATTAATGGTAATTAATGTTCCCACATTTAATAACAAAAGAATTAATAATGAGCAGCCACTTACCGTAAAGTGTTTCCTTGACATTTCTTACTAAAAATAAAAAATTCTGAGCTTGCTACACACATTTTGGGCGAAAGAAAAAAAAAAAAAGAAGAGAAAGATTAGGTAAAGAAAATATCTCACTGTAATTTAAACTATTAATTTTCTGACAGCATTTTATCTTCTGTCTGGTAGAAATAAACATATTCAATTTTTTATTGAAAAAAATAGCTAGGTTTTTGTGACAGTATTTTTGGTTTCCCAGTGCAATAATAAATATTTATGTCTGTCAGAAACAAAGTTGTTTGTCTATGAGGCTTTTACTGATGCTTAGCCAAAGGTATGAGCCTCTTAACCTAATAAATAGAGCTCTTACTCGCTTGCTTTCTCTTCTTCAGTGGAAATTTTGATGCATAAGGAGCATTCCTATAGACACCAGGTTGTCCACTGGTATTGAGTGTCTGCCTTCAAAGGCACCAACACCTTTGATTATTGTTTATGAAGGATGAAATGCACTTTATCAATTAAAGAACAGCTCCAGAATCCAGTGGTAAACCACAGCCCCAGTAAATTTCCAAATAAATAACAAAGGCTTTGCAGCAAGATCTTCAGACATACGGGCTGGACGCTGGTTGTGGCCAGAGAAGGAGTTTAACGTGACCTAGCGAGCTCTTGCAAAATCCTCCTTCTGTTGCTTCTGCGATGCCTGTTCCCCGTTGTGTGCAATTGGCATTGCTTTAAATATCACCTCCTACCCGCGAGCGCAGCGGGGCAGCCTGTCTGGATGAAATGGTAGGAGACTGGTGTTAGGCACTCACATCTGAAAGGGGATTGCATCCATTTGGGAAAAAGCTCTTGGCCGAAGCGGGCAGCGCAGACTGAAATTCCATCCTTTTTTAAAAAAAAAAATACTGTCAGATGTCCATGTACTATTAACACAGAATAATTTATACTGAATTCTGCACTTACTCTTTTGGTAGATCTCTGTGTGCTCTGCCTATGATCTGGATGTGGCAAGGGTTTCTACGTGCTTCTGGCAAACGTGGTCAGTATTTAACCCAGACTGTATTTTTGTGCTTACCATCTGCTTAATTCTGAATGTCAGATCCACAACTGGCCCGCTAGTTATTTCTATTCAGCTATTTTGAACTCAGATCGGCACAACCGATAGGAAAGGATGCCCTGGTTATGCTGAAATGTCAGCTGAGTTGAATCTCCTCCCAAAAGCTAAACCCAAATCTTTTTTATTTTTTTTTTTTTTTGTGTGTGAAAATAAGAAAAAGGGATGATTCTGCAACATTTTTATTGCATTGTCTTCTCCAACCTTGTGCTTTCTTGGTGTTGCTGCAATTAGGAAAAGAAAAAAAAAATAGTAAAGGCTGAGCTTGTAAGAGTTTTCAGTCTGGTTGAAATACCAGGTCAATGGGCACACCACACTAAACCCTTACTAAGTAATTTCCAGTAAGATTTTCTGTTTTCAAATGTGGAAAGACTTCAATATGTGACTTTAGCCTGAAAATCTTCGGCTGAAACGGGCTGTTAAGCCTTGATCCTGACCATACCACCCTTCTAGCCTTTCTGACCCGGGCAGGCTACTCAGATACTTGTTTGAACATGTCTGGAGTGTCTTGTAAGAAAATAATTAGGAATGTTTTTAAGGATTCACTGCAACTTAGAAATCTGGATGTAACGAAGGGCTACTGGGAAAATTGCTTACAGTTATTTCTTGTAAGAGAAAATTACTTAACACTCAGTTATTTGTATACTTCACAGGTCTGATTCAGCCTCACAGTTTTGATGTCTCAATCAAATGTCAGCACCTTTACCAACAAGCGCACTGACAAGTGGATTAGACAAGCAAGTGGGCTGGAGAAGGCATCTGCTTCCAGTCTTCTGATCTACCTTGAGGACCTACAGTCTGGAGGTAGGAGAACTGCTGCGGGATGGGAGGAAGATCTCAGAAAGGATATTTCTGTGGTGCCTATAACTTGGGTCATTTTGGAGGGCAAATGGGACAGTCGAGTGTTGAACTTGTGGGGTTTTGCCCACCTCTTGGGGAGCAGTTCTGCTGTCTGCAATATGGGTAAAATCCAGTAGGTTCTGGAAGTGTTGTGTGTCGCTAGAATTTCCTCTGGATCAAAAATGGTTATTTTATGCTGTGGGGGTTTGAGGGAAAGGCATGGTAAGGAGAGCTTGCTTTGTTGTGATCTGTCTCCTAAGCCGCAGCATGTTAGCGCTGGTCCCTGGTTCAGGAGGCTGAGGAGGAGAAGTGCTATAGTAGGTTTAGAGAGAAATTCTTCATTAGTCCCGTTGGATGTCAAGCCTGAGGGGCTCCTTCACAATGAGTGCTGCATGTGCTCCATCTCGCTGAAAGGCCGCCTGCCAGACCAGCGGTGGCAGAGTGTAGGTGGAAAGTTCTCCCTGCATTCAGCATGTGGACACCCATTGGGAAGGTTTCTTGTTTCCTCACCCTCATCCTGCTGCCCAGAAATGGTCAAGTCGAACGAAATACGCTATAGAGGTGAATAAGCCTGTGCCACACAGAGTCTGCATGTTATCCAAACCCTATCTGTCCGAGATGAAAATGTTAAGATATGGATGATTGTCAACCACTTATTGTTTATGAATTCACTGTCCTCTCAGATGTCCCCGGGTGCTGGGTTTTGCTTATGGATCTCTGAACTAGCTGAAGGAAATGTAAAATCCAATGTAGACAGACAGCTCCCTCTTGAATACATATCCACAGAGGCTCAGGAACACTTGTTATGCTGGCAAGGGTGTGGAATACATTACACTCAAGAAATTTGCTCTAGATCCACCTATTTTGGACGATAGGCTTTGTGCGTGAGGTTGAAGCCCCTCCTCGGGGAGCTGCCGTCACCGTGGTGCAGACAGGTGGATCTGGAGACGCTCGGTCTTGCAGAGTGGCAGAGGACCAGCAGATCAATATTTAATGCGGTGGCTGCTGCAGCCCCTCACATACATAATTTATTCCTGCTTTTGGGTACAGATGGACCTGCATCAAGGCGCGCATCCAGGCTACAGGGGTATTAGAAGCCAGGTCCAAGCTGTTCAGATTATCCTCACCTTGAAAACGGGGGCAATCGAAAAGGCAGGATTCAACCCTTTCCCTCCTCCCTGCTTTGCACAACACAGAAAGAAACACGTTGGGGAGGTCTTTGAAATGTGAGTCAAGTTGCACTGACTTTCTCTCGTCGAAAGGGCACGCAGCACTCTTTGGATTTCAGAACAGAATTAGGGCTCAAGAAAGAATCAGACATCCCTGAGTTTAATTAAGTGCACTAGCAACACTTGAGCAAAGTCAGCCTCATAAAAGGGAACTTTATTCTAGAAATCGACACAAAATAAAAGCCCCTTGGGATTATATGCAGAAAAAAAATAATCTGAAAAACTCGTTGCGACAAGTAACCTAGCCTAGCCACCCCGGCTTGTTTTAGTGAGTGAATATCTCTGCCTGAGAATTTTATTTTTTTTTCCCTGACAAACGATTAAATACCAGTGATACGATAGCGTGCAACGCTAGCGTAACAAGGTATGAGCAAGAGGGATTTGCTTTTGAGTAGTTAAGAAATAAGCTTACTAATTCACAAATTTATTATAAGATTAGCCTTTAATACCTGATAATCACCTTCGTCAAGGAAAATTTCTTCTCTTCAAAAGGCAAATGAAATTTATAGATGGGTCTTGAGCCAGACTCGTGGGTGGCAGGCAACATTTGTGAGAGGTCCAGCCTTTCTCTTTGAGCAAGGGAAGAGAGAGCGTTTTAAAAGAGCGGGTGCGGCGCAGCAGAACGCAGGCGAAGAGAAACAAGACAGGCATGGCAAAATCTCAGATACTTTAAGATTATTAATCTCTTTGCAGAAGGCAAGTTTGATTTCTGTCAGACCGTCCATTAATTTTGATGGAGATACTTTTAAGATCTTCTGTTTGTATTTTAGTGGGGCTGTTACAGCTAAATACACGAGGAAAAATGCGTTCTTATAACATACACAGACGAGTGTTTCCCATTTCAAAGGTGATGTTGTCATATAGATACAAGAACATCAGTATTTGCTAGAGTCTTGTTATTATCTACTTTGCAATAGGCCATCTGGACTTCAGCTAAGAAAGGGCTCCCGACGTGTTAGGCTCATGCAAACATCTGGTGAAAAAAAAAAAAAGGCCTTTCCGCCCAAGGACTTTTAGCTCGAACTAATAAAAAAGGCGAAGTGTGGGAGAGAAAAAAAGGAGGACGGAGGGAGGGGAAAAAAAAAGAAGAAAAAAAGAAGAAAACTTTCTACAGTCCTACAACCTTTTACTAACAGATGGAAGTCTGTCTCCCGACTCCCAGCCGAATCCCATTGCCGACAGAGGATATTGCGTCATTGTTGAGCACAAGCGCGTACCCAAGTCACTTGTGCGACGTTATTGTGAACGGGTATGAGAGTAGCATGAGCCCTGCTGTGCGCCAGAAATTACTGTTGAGGCAAATTCCGATGCAAGCATTTGCTGCCTTTGGTGTTATTAACGTTCAGGTTCAACAGCTACAGGCAAAATGACAAGATTTTTTTTTTGCACAGGTGTAGAGTTTGGTACAGACTTCTCCTCTCTGGGTACTAGGCAGTCGTGTCAGTTTGCCCGTGTCTTATATTCCTCTGTTGAAATCGGGTGAAAGAAGAGTTTGAGAATCCAGACTTGGAGAAATGAGGACAATGACATAAACATGATACCGTGAGAGGCAGAATTACTAAAGCTTTATTTCTTAGAGATTTGGATCCTTCATTTCCCTGCTCCCCCACCAGGTATTTCTTCACCTTCTTGCTCTACCTCCAGTCACCCTCCATACAGCCTGCGGGACGGTGCCTCAGTTTCCCCTGAGCTGCTGTTTGCAGGAGGGACTGAGAGCTCTGCAGAGTCGCACGTGTCCTTGGCCGATGCTAAGCCAGCAGAAATGGTACTGTAGAACTTCATAGTCTACCTTTTCATCCACCAGATACACTTCTTTCAGTCCTCTACCCACCTCCAGATACTGATGTTTGCAGAACTTAGAGGAATTTAATGAACTTCAGGGCTTCTACCCCTCTGTTGAATTGGATTGAAGAAAGCCAATGAACTCCTGAATGATTAAGGAAGAAAAAGTCTGGCAGACAGGGCTAATACGTAAGCCTCATTTCTTCAGGGGAGTTGTCCAAAAAAACTGAACACAGAAAAGTGTGGGATTTTGAAAAGTATAAAAGCGTATGAACTGTAACAAAGATTGTCTGGTTATGGAGAGAAAGAGAATAAATAATGGGATTAAGTAGAGAGGAAAGCAAAGGCCAGAGGTCAGTCTCTTCCTTGGATGACATGGAGAAAGAGATTAGAAGTTTCCATCATCGAGAATATAGTCTTCCCGAAATCAGACAGTCATTTCAAAGTCCAAACATTAGACAAAAGCTTGTTTATTCAATTTATTAAGGAGATCTCGGGCTTTGTGTTCTCATTCATTCACTTCCCATGGGTTTCTACACAACTGGAGCAAGTCACGCAAGTGGGAAAGAGAGTCTGCCCCAGAAACTTTGAGTGTGGGGCATCCAGTGCTGAAGGTCTCTGTGGGGCTGGGACCAGGCTAGGTTCCTCCTGGAGAAGTCATAGGCAAACAGCTCTGGAGAAATCCATGTGCTTCATTACACCATAGAAGACAGAGAAGCAAATGGTTTCTCTTGTCTTTTAAGTGGTAATTTGAAGGCTAAATGTGAGTGTTCTTGCACAAAGATACAGGCAAGAGGCCTTTGGAAATTATTCAGCAAAGTTAGAGAGATTCCTGAGCTGGAGCCAGGCAAAAATACTAGGACCTGAACCCAAAGGAAATATTTTATAGCTTGAGTGCCTTTTACCAATCCATTTATCTCTTTGAAAATGTTGGGGATTTTTTAATTCTTGTATCTTAGATGAAAAGATTGAAGTATAATAACGATGGAGTGGAACAGTCACGTTTGGCCAGGTGATAACTAAGCGTTTTAAATACCCTGGTTGTGGCTTTCAAGTTTGTAAACGTGCATTATACCTGCGGTTACACATGGAAGAACATCCTTTTTCTCTCTTTTCGTGAAACTTGTGTGCGTATTTATATATTCATGACGGCAGTGATATGCTAAAGGAGTTAGAAGCCCACTCTTTAGAGGCACACAGGGATTTCTGGATCGAAAAACTGAACGTTGAGATGAGAGCTGATTTCGCAGCCTACCCATTTCAAAACTCTTTAACAAAAACTATTAGGGGTATTTCAGTTTACATTTTTATTTTCTCTGTACTGGGTGCCTTCAGCCCTCCTCCGTGCAAGAGGCTGGAACAAGCTGTATTAGCTGGGGCGGGGAGGGGCTGACACCCTCACTTCCCACTCTCAGCTTGAGAGCTACAGCTCCACGATTTTCTTCCAGCCCACAGGTTGTAACGAGGAGTCAGTCACACCAGCCCTCTCCGCGATTGTACCTGCATTATTTATTAGCCGACGGACGTTAACTCTTGTCCCTTTTTTCAACCCAGCTTTAGTGGCTGCGTGTTCAGGGTCAATTCCCTCACCTCGCTGCAAGTTGTGTAGGGTGAGGAGAGGCAGGGATTTTTCCACGCCCGTTCACCAGCTCTCAGCAAGCTTCCACTTCATTTTAGGGGCTCGTATGAACCTAGAGGAGAGGCATTGGTGTGTCAAAATAGAAATGCTCCTTGCAGGGCGATGTGGTGCGTCAAATCAGACGGGTTACGTTTTGCAGAGGGGTGTCGTCGCGGGATCTGTAGCTCAAAATCAGTGCACGTCACATTCCAGTATTAATATGTAAAAACGGCTAGATGAGGAACACAGCTCACAAAACTGCAAGGCAAGCTGTTTGCAAGCCCTGTTCTTGCAAAGCAGTCCATATACTTGGACAATGGAGCTAATTTCCTTTTTAATAATTCTCATAGCTCTTCCTAATAATTAGCTGATCTAATTTAGATTTTGCGTTGCGTCTTTTCAAAGCTCTACTGTTACAAATGATCGAGGAACCTTGCCCTAAAAAATTGTGATAATATCCTGGTGACCTGGGACCGCTGTTGGAGAAAAGATTTTGCCTGAAAGGGTTTCAGGAAGTTACAAAACTCCTTTACATGGCCTGTTGGATCTGTGTATGATTTCCAACATTACACAAAATAAATACCAGGAGACTGGTGTGGTTTATACAAGAGTTTATAGAGAAAAAAATCCACCCACCAGCTCCCTTGCTGAGGATTACAACCAGGTCTCCGCTGCCAAGTTCTCTGTTTAGGTAAAGCATGAGAAAATCTGCCATTTTTTTTTAGAGTCACAAAAGGGGTGCTACGGGGCTGGGGAGGGGCAGTGAGAAGCTGACAGCTCTCACTGCTTAAAAGGCAGCTGTTCCTTCTCAGGTACTATTATTAATAAACCCTAAGGTAATGTTTGCTCTGAAATATGTCTAATTGAAATAATTTACCCTAACCCTTAGAGAATTATGAAACTGTTTTCATCATGTTCACACACAGCAAAATAATTATGAGATGCCATATGGAAAAGACATCATGTGGTATATGTATTTCTGAATGTATACTTTTTGAAATGGTTCCCACAGATAAATCACAGAGCTAATTTACAAAGAGGAGGTGGATAGTAGTTCTTAAGTACGCAGTTTAAGTTTAAAATGGTTTCAGGCTGGGTAAATTTACAGTGGCGATGACACGCAGTAATTGCACTGATCGCAGCACGTAGATCACCGTAAGACGTCGATCGCGCCGTTAAGTTGCGCCGCACGAAACGGAGCGGGGAATTTCTGCTGGTGACTCTCCACTGTTGCAGTGTGCCACCCCCTCAAAGCCTCGCCAGGTCCTGCGTGGTCCTGAGCTTGGTTTGCGGCTGAAATGTACCCGACTGAAGCGCTGGAGATGTTCTCCCCACCCCACCCCCATCATCAGGGAGTCTCGGAGTTGTTTCTGGTTTGCACCTGGAAAGCTCTGAGCTGACATCTAAGCCAAGGGAATACTCTCCCACCATAAATTTTGTTTTGAGCAAAGCTCATGAGAGAAAATTTCTGACGTTGCTGTTCCCCACTGTCCATCTCTTGAAGGTTTTCCAAAAGATTTTCTTCCTAACCTCATCTGCAGTCCCAGGCATTGTCATGTATACGTATGAGATATCTCCATATTTTTATGTATGTACTTTTCACTACACACAGTAGCAGGAGGATTCTGCAGGGCATTTCTTGGGCTTTTTCCAGGCATAATTGTGGTAGATGATGAGACATCTGAGGTTCTCTTCCCGATAGTCAAGAAGTTTTGAAGGTGCTTATTGCATGAGGAACTCTTATTAACATTTCTAGAAATCTGGCTGGAGATCAGGCTTTCTTGTCAGACTTCTGGTAGTTCTTGTTTCCAGATGGATGGAAGAAAAATAAGGGAACAGCTTATTGCACCCTTTCTGTTTCGTGTCCGATTTGAAACCAGAAAGTGAAGAAGACAGAACAAAAAAAAATCTCATTCTGTCCACTCCATTCCCTTCGGTTCTAAGGACCCTTCAAAACAAGGGTCAGCTCTGATTTGTGCCATTCAGGTGAACCTCTGTTTTGTCTGAATTAACTTCCCAGTCACTTTTGCAATGATTTCTGTAGCGGTTGGTAAAATGTTTGAAAGATCTGGGATAGACAAATTAATTCAGCCCCAGCCCCTCGCCTTTGCAGGAGCTGTACACATGCGCTGCAGCCGTGTTCTTTATCCCCCAGTAATGACATCATTACCGTGCATTGCCACTCCAGGTAGTGTATTTGTCAACAGCCAGTAACTGATGAGTACAAGGGAAATATTTACCCAACTTCTGGGCTGTGGCATTACCCCAGTAATGCCATTTCAGGAAGATGACGCCTTATTTCTGAGCTTCACGCCGCAGAAACAGTAAAAGCTTTGGCATTTCTGTGCGTGTGACACCAGTCCTCAAATAACCACCTTTTAGAGATAGTAGTTACAGTAATTCTGTTTTTAAAGGAAAAACAAAAAAAAAAATCAAAAAGAAAAAAAGGAAGGCAAAAAAATGATATTCCCCACAAATATCTAAAGGTGGGACTTCTCAAATACCCTCCCTGGGAACATCCATATTTGATGACTCCCTGATCTTCCCGGGAGCATCCACATAGGCTAATATTTGCCCACGCCGCCTACGATCTCGGAATGCTGCCGATGCACTAACGTGCAACTATTTAAAGTGAGTTTCCCTGCGATGTAGCATCCTTGGGAAACACCAGAGAGGTAGCCTCGCACCTTCTTTCTCTCTTGTCGTTCCTGCTTTCGGATGAGAAATGCGGTGCTTTTTCTCCGTTACTAACGCTGCACGGACGAAAAGGCACGGTCCCCTTTTAGCAACTTCCAGTCATTTGTTTTTATGCTCACCGAAGGTGTGTTGCGTTTCGTGCTGTTAAAGCACCCTAAACTAAAAGTCACATTTATATATTTTTTTCCCCCCTGGGAGTTACAGTGGGTTATCATTTCACTGCTGTATCCGAAAGCATGAAATAGAGATTTATGATACTCTTGTGTTTTCCACTTCAGTTCATGTAATGTAGGGTAGGTAAAGTGTCTCTGGCTGCACAGTATTCCTTTTTCTTTTTTTTTTTTCTTTTTGGAGCAGTATGTGCAGCGTGATTAGAGGATAGTGAGAAGGTCACTGACCAAACTTTATCTTCCACACAGTTTCCCACAGCATGTATTCCTCCTAGGGAACATTTTCTCAGCTCAGGTTATTTCCAGAAATGTTCTCAAACCATCAGAACAGTCCTTGCAGTAAAACATTTCATTCCCACTTTTTATCCTTTATCTAGCAGCTCAGTGTTGACAGCATTTATGTTTCTTCTATTGACTGGGCCAAGAACAACAGGATTAATGAGGTTGTCTCTTCATGAGTGCATTATATTTTTTTCCTCTGACCTTTCAAACATGGGAATCTTCTGTTTGCAATATTTCTTAAGGAAGGAAAATCCCTTCTCGCCGAAGCTCGTTTTGTCGAGGGCCGGCTGGGTGGGATCCCAGGTTCTCGCGCAGCTCCGGGCGCCCGGTGTGAGAGACCACGGAACGCGTACGGGCGGCCTCGGTGCCTCACACGGCATTACGGGCTGAAAGGAAACTTCAAAAAAGCAAAGCAGGGACCAGCTTTGTTTCCTGGTTTTTTAAAAGGATTCGGCTGGGAGAAATGGGCTATTTTAACGACTTTCTCAAGCTATGAGATTCTGATTATAAATCTTGCGTGGCTGCCTCCGGACTATCGCGCTGCAGGAACTGCTCAGGAGGCGAGTGGACGCTGCTCTGCTCTTTTCCTAATTATTTATTTATTTATTTTCCCAAAGGATTGCATGTGTTTAAGCTGGACAAGCAGGGGAAGGAGGAGTCGCTGGAATTGCAGCCTTCCACAGAACACTCTCGCGTTTTATCTTTCTTATTCCTGATTATTTTTGACACTGGGCAACTGGAACGCAATCAAGATAGGATCGTTTCTAAGTGCAGCAGGACAGGGAACGTGAAGAATTTTCCCAAGGATGGGAGCACAAATATCTTTAAACACAACAAATAGCTTTGCACATATGACATCTTTTAGCCAACCTCCTCAAAATACATCAATTAGATAAGCTAAACATAATTAAATTTTTGCATAAGATCGTTAAGGGTGACTTGGTCCCATTTTTCATCTGGGGAAATGAAGGGACGGAGAGCTGGAAAAACGCCCACTAGTCCAAAAGTTATCTACATAGGCAGGTCTTCAAGCTATTCATTCCCCCTCTAAGTTATTTATTTCTCTTGCTGGTGGGGGAAGAAGCAGCAGAAATTTGTCCATTCACTTCTTGCATTTTATGGGGCAGAAAACCCCTTTATGGAAGAGAAGATGCGTTAGCGTCAGCCTTTTTGACCTGCTCCTTCCACCCGTGGTAAATGGTGGAGAAATCCACCTGGTATTTTTGAGGGAGAGAGAAGTAGAAGAGGTACTTTATATATATGCTTAGAGGTGTGTGTGTGTATGTGTATATATATATATATATATATAAAGCCTCAAACATAATCTTAAAATAACTATAAAGAGAAGTGGAAACATGAAAGCTTGCAACGCTCGCAGAATCTGTTTTCCATAGGTGTGTAGTTCAGCTGCACATCAGAAATTCCTTTTCCATGTAGGAAAAACAGCTCTTACCTGCTGATTGGAAGGGAAAATATGGTGTCCAGGGGACTGTTTGCTGAGCACTCCAGTGCTGGCTTTACTTCATGTCCGCAGTTCGGAGGGCCAGGATGCTGGGCAGGGATCCAGGAAGGCCAGAGCTCAAGCACTGCTTGCTTAGTCTTTAAGCAAGCCCGAGACCTCTGTGTGTGGATTCAAGTCATTCTGGGACTTGGAGAGCAAGCTGAACTAGATGTGTGGACATAGCCAAATTCAGCCGTGTCAGCCCTAGGAAGAGAACAGCAACAAATATTCCTGGCTCCTCGCTTTAACGATTTAAATAATCCCACGTATTAGCTCTGGAAACGGGACAGGCTGCTTTTAAGTTGAAAAAGTCGTTAGAGAAGCTAAGGCATCTCTGAGAAACTCTTCAGGGTAAATACTTCATGAGATTTTGAAATATTTTCTCCTGAAAAGAGTAATATTTCTATACTGATTAAGATAATTTTTCTGTGTGCTGTCCTCAGGTGCTGGCAAAGGTCACCCCTTGCGAGTACTAGGAGGCAGTGTCAAAGGGTGAAGATTGAGTGTATTAATTAGATGTCTTAAATTTGAGGGTTCTGGGTTTCAGAGCTTTGGAGTCTGTTGCTTGAATTCTTATTTCTTCCTTCTAGTGTTTCTATTGGAGCTGCACCTAAACCACTAGAAAGGACACTTAATGAGTCCATATCTGTATTTGTCAGTATTTAGGGCAGCTAAACATAACTATGATGGAGAAATTCTTGTATTCTACTTTTCTCTTATAAGAGCGTATGCAGAAAGCTAATTCTGCTGAGTTTTACTGTTGTTTAGCCAGAATAACTTGGGTAAAGCAAAAAAACCTGCAGTTTTCTTTCTGTTCCTTTAAGCACTTGAGCTCCTTGTCTTACACTAGTAAGATATTCTCAGAAAGCCCCAAGTGAAAATAGGTTTTGGGTTGTAACCCTCAAGACTTTAAGTTTTTAAAATCCTGACACTTCAGGATTAAAAAAAAAAAAAAAAAAATTCCACGTATCTATCAGTGAATGGTGAATACATGTTTGTGTAGTTTGGCTTATTTGCATTTGTTGATAATTAATTAAAAAAACATGAGTTTAATTAAACTTGGAGTTAGGGGATTCATTAAAATAAAAACAAAAAGCATTTCAGTTAAAAATGTAAAATAACGTGTTCAGTTGAGTTTGCTGGTGCAGCTTAAGGATTTGCAGAGCGATGCCAGCAGTAGGAAAACTTTAGGGACTATCACGCAGCAGACAGTTGGAGAAGAGTTACTAAACAAGAAAAGCAAGCGTACGTTTTTGTCAGCAGATAAATTTCGTTTTGTAAATACTTGAATTGAGATAATCACATCTATGCTCAATTTCTTTCTGGTCTGAATCTGCGGCTGAAAAACAATGAAATCGCTACAAGTCCAAAGGAAAAGATTACAGCGTAACAAAGGTAAAGTTTTTAAAATAAAGGACAGAGATAGAGGAATAAAAGAAAGAAGATTAAAAAGCTTAAAGGGAAAAGATATCACTCATGTAAAACTCAAGGCTAAATTATACTCACTTGTGTATATTATTATGAAAAGTTCTTTCTGGCTTTGGTGTCTTTTAGTCACAACTCACTGTCTTTAGCAATTTGGTTTTTTTTCCTTTCAGAACAGTGGGGGGGGGGTTGCTTTTTAAGAAAATACATCTTAATGATACTAGGATACTGAAAGTAATAACAGAAAAAAAAATCATCTCGATTGATAATTAATCCTGATATTTATTAAACTGTTTTCTGTAGCCTACTCTCTTTGATGCTGTCCCTTTTGCAGGGCTGCAACAGAAAAGAACCAACAGCAGAAATCTTGGAGTTTTTGTAGTCGGTGTTATGAAAATAGTCACTGAGATACTTCTGTTTGTGCAGTGGAGTAGAAGTGAAACCTTTCATCTTTTGAGGAGAATTCCCAAAGCAGCTCTCACTCCCATAGTGGTCAGGCTCATTGCCTACCTGGACCTACCGGTGCTGCTGTGCACCACCTCCAGGAGCTTGAGAAAGGCGCGGGAGCTGATGTCACTGCCACTTCTGTAAGGTGCTGTGCTCTTGGGATTGGAGAGCTACTGAACGATGACTGACTTTGATCAAATGGCTTCAAAATTAAGATTTTTCTGCTTTATTCTTTCCCCAAAAGTACGTAGTTTGATAAGAAAACTATTACAACAATGGAATATAATACTCACTAAAAATTCCTAGTTGTATTCAACAGATATATTTTCTTACCAAGTTAATATAAAATATAGAATCACAGAAAGGTTTGGGTTGGAAGGGACCTTTCAAGGTCATACGGTCCAACCCCCTTGCAGGCAGCAGGGACATCTGCAACTAGAGCAGGTTGCTCAGAGCCCCATCCAACCTCCCCTGGAATATCGACCACTTTTTTGGGTAACCTGGGCCAGGCTCTCACCACCCTCTGTGTCAAAAAATCTCTTCCTTCAATGTAGTCTGAATCATCCCTCTTTTAGTTTAAACCATCCTCCCTTGTCCTGTCCCATCAGGCCCTGCTCAAAAGTCTGTCCCCATCTTTCTGACAGGTCCCCTTCAGATACTAGAAGACCAGCTGCAGGTCTTCCCAGAGCCTGCTCTTCTCCAGGCTGTACAATCCTAACTCTCTCAGCCTGGCCTCACAGCAGTGGGGTTCCAGCCCTCCAGTCATATTTGTGACTGTCCCCTGGACCTACTCCAATCCATTTTCTTGTGCTGAGGACCCCAACATCTCTGTAATGATAACTTGGGTACATGCAAAGGACCAGATTTACAAAATAAAACGAAACCAACAGAAAATTATACGGCCTCTTTGAGACAAGAAACCATCTGTGGGCACCTGTTTCCTGCACCGCTGGGTAGAAGGATCCCATGTTAGCAAAATACCTGTGTCAGTCATGATGCTGAGAAGGTGATCCTTGCACAGGGAGCAGATGCTCCACAGCTGAAGCCTTTCAAAGGAGACACCTTTAGAGCCCTTGGCCTTATGGGGTAACTGAATTGTACATAAATAGTCTCTAAAAGGAGCATTGTCTGCTTTTAGAAAAAAAAGGGAAAACAAAGTGGGGTTTTGTGTGTGGGTAAAGTAAATATGGAGCTTGTTAAGAGCTTTTTGAGGACCCCACACTCACAAAATCTTTTAGGTCATGTGTTTGCTTTCCGAAACATTTGGTAAGTAATAAGTGCCAAGGGACTATATGCACTCCATCTGGAATTAGCAGATTCCTCTTTGTTCGATTGTTCCTAAATTTGGAACCAGCCGACTTGCTTAAAAGTATTTTGATTTTTTTCTAAATAAATACTGGAAATAAACATAGCCCGGGACCTTCAGAGAGGTACATTATTAGTCTTCTCCCTGACTCCACCAGCCATGCAACTCTTAAAGGGGCATTTGCCAATTTTGGTGTTTGCCATCGGTTTATAGTAACAATTTGTTCAGCGTGGCCCATCATTTTTGTTTCCTTTTTATAAATAGTATCAAAGAAATCAGAGATGGAAAAAGAACTATTAGATCATTGAATCCTCTCCACTGCCAATGCAGCCTTGTTCCCTACAGTGTGTTTTTTCCACGTCTTTGTCCAGGTTAAACTTGGAATTAAGTTTGAGAGCCTGTAGGTCTGATGAGAGGTACAAGAGCAAGTGGAGATTTTACTCTTTTCTTCTTTTCTTACTAGACACATATCTCATTTTCATCTCCACCTTCCCTCCGTAAGGAAATGGCATGTCAAAAGATCAAGTAGATGCTTTCTCTTTGCAGGTGGTGTAGATTACTACCTCATCCCTGTAAAAAGTTAATTTTTGCTTGGGGAAAACAAAAAAAAAAAGGAAGAGAAAAGCAACACTTCTCTTATCTTCCCTGATGTCCTGTAACACCAGACTAAGTGTCTGAGCCCAAAGCACCTGCTTGTCCAGTAGGCTTACGAAAAGAGGCTGTATTTCCTTGAAGGCCTTTAAAAACTTTTTTTGGAGAAAACTTCTTTTAAAAGAAACACAAAGCTTTACAAATGCATTTGAGCCAACACTTGAAAGAATTGAAAAAGCACCCTACAATCACCCAAAATTACACTAAATTCATGACACGGAATTCAGCCGGAGGACTGTTTGACACTGAAAATGTTTTCAACGAAAACTTGCAAATCAAAGCTCCGGAAGGCTGTCCAATGTCAGTACATTTGGCAGACGAAGAATTATGAAGAGGTGCAGATCTGTAGATTTGGGATCGCAGCCTAAGATATTCAGCCTGTATACGTTGGTCGGCTTCCATGGATTCGAGTGGAACGATGCCTGTTTGCAACGGCTGGGGATGGATGATCCCTGTCTACACCGACTGCAGAGAAAGCTTAGGGAGACTGGCTTTCCTAAGCCAGAGCTGGCCTTCCTGAACTGTGTCTTATCATGCATTACAGAGCAGGATCAAGGTCTTTATCTAGTTCACGGTTGCTCAGAATTCTGTTTCATCCAACCTTTGTTCAAAATACAAGCAAACGTTTTGTTTCTGCTTCGAGCTTCCCTAAGAGTGGAAGTCGCGCAGCACAAGCAGATACATATTTTCTCCACGGCTACACGGTCTTTTTTTGTTTGGTCTAGATACACATCTGTAACTATTTTACCAACTCCTGTATTCAGATATACCATAAGTCAAAGGAGCTTAAGTTTTCACTTCTTGCATCGAGTTGCAATCACTGTGTTTTGCAGGTTGCTTCCTATGTTTTGTGTTTCAGCAGCCTAAGGGCTTCTCTAAATCCTTATTCTGTTCTTTCCTAGAAAGATGGAACCAAAATTCTAGTCAAGGGTTAGGGAAAGCCTAATCATCATCTCTTCTACTTCTGTTCCTATTCCAGACAAGCCCTGTTCTGAGGATCGAGCCTGTATTTCCTCTGCACGTTTGAAGAAGGTCTATTTGTGTGATGAAGTGTCAGCATCACTCAGCTGGATGGGTTGAGGATACCAGTCTTCGGCCTTGACCTGTGATGGTACTGATTCGTCCTTTTTGAATCTAAGCCTGTGAGTATAAGATGGGGAGTTGCATCACAGAGACGAATGTGTGTATCCACACTTTGGATTAGGATGATTTAGTTCTTAAACTAAATGAGCTCTCAGCTTTAAGGAATATAGTACTGTGGACTACTGTCTACAATGAATGTATGTAATTATATATATAATTATCTACTGTGTATATATATATATATAAAAAAAATTATCTACTGGGATCTACTGAAGAGAGTCCAATGGAGGCTACAAGGATGATTAAGGGACTTGAACATCTCTACTATGAGGAAAGGCTGAGAGCCCTGGGGCTGTTTAGTCTTGAGAAGAGAAGGCTGAGAGAAGATGTTATTAATGTCTATAAATATCTGAGAGGTAGTGTCGAGTGGAAGGGGACGGGCTCTCTTCTGTGGTACCAGGTAATAGGACAAGAAATAACAGGTACAAACTGGAACACAGGAGGTTCTACCTCAACATGAGGAGAAACTTCTTTCCTATGAGAGTGACTGAGCCTGGCCCAGGCTGCCCAGAGAGGTGGTGGAGTCTCCTTCTCTGGAGATATTTAAAACCCACCGGGATCTATTCCTGTGTGGCCTGCCCTAGGTGGTCCTTCTTTGATGGGAGGTTTGGACTAGATGATCTCCAGAGGTCCCTTCCGACCCCTAGTATTCTATAATTCTAATGAATATGTATATTTATGTTAGGAAATATTTAGTAGAATACTAAGATTTGAAAAGACAGTCATTTGTTTTCTTCAGTACTTGCAAACTGAGTAAATATATTTACTAAGAAAAGCGTTGGTAATTGTGATCATTTTCTGAAAATGTGTCCTCTTCAAGGATTTCTTGCTGGCAAGAAAAGAAGAAATATTCACTCTTGGTCCTGTAGAAATAAATTAAGACCTTGCCATTAACATCTATGGGAGGACAGAACCGCAGCTTGCTATATAACTGAGAGACCAGTGGTTTCTTTTTGTTTCTGGCTAGTATTTGTAAATTCTGAACAAGTAACTTTATTACGAGACTAAACTTATTATTTTGCAGCCAGTAAATCTTTTTGATAACGCATATGTTCGTACTTCACATTTTATAGTCTCCTTTTAGAAGGCTACGGGGGTTTCTGTCATTTCATATATAAAAATTACCTATAGATGGGTAAAGTCTTGGTAAAGAACACAGGGAGCAAACAGAAATATTAGATGGGAGGTGAAGTGAATCTAAATTTTAAAACAAAGGAAAAGACAAACAAAGTTTCACTCTCATGATCTGCAGTTGCTTTTCCTGGGCTTGAAGACAAACCATTTTGGCAGGTCAGGTTATCGCATTGTGCTATAGTTAGAACTACCGACTGGTTCTGTGCTGTTGTTTGTTGAGATGACTAAGTTGTCATTTTTAATTAGCTTTATGCTCTTCTCAAAGGCTAATTACTTTACTTTTTATCAAGATTACTTGATTGGTAATGACAAGGGTGCCATGGTTACGTATTTTTAGAGAATTCCCCAACCTGCGCAATTATATGATTTCCTGTTCCCCCTGGATCCTTTGTGCAGTAAAGCCTTCAGTAAAAATAATGGTTAAGAAAAATACATATTTACTATTGATATCAGCAGAAGAAAAGTATCTCTTGGTTGTTTGGGTTTTTTTTTAAAATCTTTATTTTTTTGGCAGGAAGTCCATTGCTAATGCATTTACTCAGGGTGAAAAACCATGACACTTAGTTTACCTCGCTGTCAGTGACACTAGTGCCGCTCTATTACCTTGGCTGAAGTTACCTCAGGCAAACTGAATTTGAGACCTTTCTTTTTTTTCCCTCTTACTTCTCTGCAATAGTGAGTCTTCCCTGTATACCTGTTTCACAGTGTACAAATGGCACAAGCCACCACTGACTTTCGGAGAGCGTTTGCTACCCTCTTTACCAGGATTGGAGCCCTTGAGATAAGTATGAGAGGTGCAGTCACAGGTGAAATCTCTCCTTTTTTTTTTTTTTTAAGCCACCTATGGATTACTGTATTTTATTCTGCTTTGAAACAGCAGCTGCCCAAAAGGTGGTGCTTTTGTGAAGGCTCCCTCGAGGGGAGGAGGCAGTGACATGGGACATAAATACTCCTCTGACATTTTTTAGAAATACAGTTATACCCAGAGAATCGCTACTTTACTCCTGTTCTGCAACACATAAATACACGTCAGATGTGCGGTAAACCAAATTCTCTCAGGAGCTTGTCCTGAAAGAGGAAAAGACACAATGATTTAGAGCCTACATCTGCAGCTCTCGCAGCTGCTTCAAACCCTGCTGCTGGAGAATTCCCTGCATCAACAGCCTCTTGACGCAGGGGCTTAAAACAGGTCCCCAAGTGAAATCCCAAGGGAACTAGATGCCGTTGCTATCCTACTGGAAAGCCAAGGAGGGGACAACCACTGTGCAGCCTGAAGGAAATTGATTCTTCCTGCCATCAGATACCCTGTTTTGCATCACCTCTACTGCCACTTTGCAACTGGAAGAAGACTCTGACAAATGCAACTCTCGTCATGTTCTCCAAAAGGTGCTGAGAGCAGGATTAGACTAGGTAGCTTCCTAAACCAAAGGGAAGGTCCGTGTGGTAGGGTGCTGGACTCTCTCCAGTAGTTCCTTGTCTCTCTTTAACTGGGGAGCCCAAAACTGGACATAGTACTCCAGATATGGCCTTACTAGGGCAGAGTACAGGGGGAGGAGAATTTTCCTTGACCTGCTGGTCGTGCTCTTCTTAATGCACCCTGAAACACCGTTGGCCTCCTCAGCTACAAGAGCACATTGATGGCTCATGGTTAACCTGTTGTCCACCAGGACTCCTAGGTCCTTCTCTGCAGAACTGCTCTCTAGCAGGTCAGCCCCTCCCCTGTACTGGTGCAGGGGATTATTCCTCCTCAGATGCAAGACTCAACACTTTCCCTTGTTGGACTTCATTCAGTTCCTCTCCGCTCAACTCTCCAGCCTGTCCTGGTCTCACTGAACGGCACAGCCTTCTGGAGTGTCAGCCACTCCTCCCGGTTTTGTATCATCAGCAAACTTGCTGAGGGTCCAACTCTTTCCCTTCATCTAGGTCGTTGACGAGTATGTTGAACAAGACTCGACCCTGTACTCATGTCTCTGTAACAAGGCAGCTGAAGATGTGAGGATGTTCTGGAGCGAAGGTTTGCACAACCCTTGTGTTTTGACGTTATCCTTCGCGGCGATAGACGGGGAACATAGCAGCTCCAGCTACTGCAGCAGTGCGGTGTGATTCCTTGCAGTCTACGTGTAAAAAAACACCTTCTTAGTAAGCATCTCGTCTCCTTAATGAGCTAGTAACATGTCTATGACTTCAGTAATTAAAGTAAGTTTTTATTGCTTTTAACTTCTGTTAGCACTGAAGAGCAAGAAGAGAGACAAGTAATGTAGTCTGGCAACTACTGGGACTCTGGGAAAGAGCCGTTCAGCTCCTGCTTCCTCTGCTGCAAGGAAAATAGACAGGACTGGATCCTAAAGGTATGAAATGCCTAAATCCTGTGGAATTCAGTGTAAATGAGTGGCTAAATACTGCAGGGTTCTGAGCTTAATCTCTCTATACTATGGTTCTTAATCTGTTCTATAATTATAATTCTTCCCTAGTCGCAATAAAGTATTATAATAACCTTTTTAAGGGAAATGAGATTCTCAGCGACTGTTATCTCTGAATGTGAAAAAAAAATAATCTAAGCGGGGCACTAAGGTTATGTCGTTTTCATGAGTCCTGATTATGTTGTAGTTTTCAATTCTAGAGAGAAGTGTTTACCCGCTTGTTGATTAATCGATGGTTGCATTCCCCAGCCGTCATCAGGGCACGGTTTCCTCTCCAGAAGTTCACCGACGGCACAGATCGACAAGAAGGTAAGGACGCAGCTCAGCTTTTAGAAATCAGGTGGAAAATGTTCTTTTCTCAAGGCAAAACTGAGCCTTTTTCACTTTCAGGCTAACTTTCAGCATCTCGGTTTTCTCTGCGGAGTCTTGCTTCCAGTATAAATAAATGATCCCACATTCCGTCATGATAACATATGCTCATGCAGAGCTCAAAATTAGAAGGAATATGAAGTGTTCTATTAATTGCATGAATGTTGATTGTTAAAATCATGTGCTAATTGGTAATATCTGTGTGCAGTAGGTTCCCGCAATATGTGTTAGATTACGTTAACTGCGCTTGTGACTCAGATATCAGGCATTATACGTTTTATAGAAGGCTTTTTTTTTTAAAAAAGCCAACTTTGTGTAATTAGGTTCTGTAGATTATCAGTGTAGAAAAATTAGTGGAAGATTGTGTAAAGGGCATGTGAAGTTAGAGGCATGAGGAATACTGAACTCTAAAGATGCATCTGCTCCTCTTTCTCATGGTGTGCTTTTCCTCACACGCTCTCCAAAGTATTTCTCACCATGTTTGTCTTGAGGTAGTTCCCAGGGAAGCAAGTCCGAGCTCTTTCTCGCTACCACGGTGATTACAATATACATTTGGAAGTTACCATCTTTTTCAAGTGGACTCACTCACTTTTCAGTCTTCTCCTTTGCATCCCCCAGGCTTTGATCCAAGAAGCATTCAGGTACGTTACAGATAAATTAGATTGCCTCTGTACTTACCTATCAGTGGGGAAGTTGAACATACTTAGCAACACGACTCTCCCGTACCAGATGTGCTTCCTCTCCGTTCCTGCTCCCTGGGGAAAATTTCATATGGATCTGCTTTGTTCATTGATGTTTTAATTTTATTGAGTGCCACGAGTATTTATTAAAATAGGCAAGGTAGAAAGGAACTAAAGCTTGGAGCTAAATGTGGTAAGTTATGAGTGTTTTTAAGAAACGTAATGATTATTTCCGCTCTCTGCATCGCTTAGAGCAGCTTCACAGAGGTGAGCGGGCGGGAGATGAGCCCAACGTGAGCGCATGGGGATGCAGTCTGTAAGACTTTATATATATATATCATATTCTGTGGTCATCCTCTTTACAGCAAAGAATTTATTCCTGCTTTCACATTTACGCAGAAGGAACTCGTTGGCCTTTCCTTCAGTACCTACACCGTAAGCATCCAAGCTGATCCTGGCACTGCAGCTGCATCCTCCTCCTCAGCCACTGCAGTAAGTGTACTCAGCACTGGCAACTGCAGAAATTAGTTTTTCGCAGTCCTCCCTGGACCAAGCCCCAGTTTGAACTCCTTTTTCTTATGTTACTGGGGTTGGATGAGCTTCTTGATTTAGGCATGGGGGCTGGGGCTCTGAACTCACCCAGATCTTCCTTAGCAAACTTCCACGGTGGTTTCAGCTGAATATTACCTGGTGAACAAGCCACACTGGAGACACTCTAAGAAATCAATGACAATGACTCCTCTAATAAACCACTTTGCGTGGGTTAGGCAGGTTTTGAGGGCAGCTCTGTAACACGCATGGCTATCCTGTGCCGGCTGATGGGAGGGAGGGGGTGAGAACCCACTGCTTGAGTGTCCTGTAGTGCATGGGCCATAATCCAGCAAATGCTTTCTGGTGGATGCTGACTTTAATTTGTATATCTGTTCTTTGAAATAACACACTTCCTACAGTGGTTGTATTTTGAGGGACTGCAATAACTAAGGGAGGGTCAAAACCAATTGCACTGGCCCTGGCAAAGGTGTCACTGGAGTAGGTTGATCCTTACTATTACTTTGGGAGATGTACCCTTAACTCAGGTAAGTTTATGCATTTTCCCAGAGGAAGACTGAAAATGATTACAAAAAATGATTTACAGAAAGACCAGATAGATTTTTGTGTTGCTGAAAAAAACAAAAAAGTTTAAACACTTTAAGCATTTCATGGGTTGCATTTAGAAAAATATTTAGGGTGAAACAGCTAACTAGCATAATTTCAATTCATTTTACAGTGGACCAACTTGATAATGATGCAATGAATTAAAACAGGTTGTCTGAGAGGAAAAATGGATGCAGTTTTGGTAAAGAGAGCATTTACAGAAATGTTAGAAGTCTTGAGTCTTGTCAAGGCTATTACTCTAATATCTCTTGATTTACTGATCTTGAAACAGGCAAACCTCATGGGTTCAAGAGCTTAATGTTAAGGCACACTTCATCAGTTGTCCTGAGAAATGCAACGGATTTAAGAGGAAATCGGTTTTAGCCCCCATCCAAAATGTTGACACTGAATCAAACAGAGCATGAACTATATTCACAGTTTTAATTAAAAGAAAACCTGACAAATTACCAACATTCTAGTATTCAGAAGATGGTTATCTGTTATGAAAATATTTTTTTCTAATGTACACGCTCTCATACATGAAATAGTTTCTAGATTTATTTTATTATAATTGTAAACACTGGCACAAATACTTAATCTTACCTACTTAAATAATGTTTTCCAATTTCTTAGTAACCCTTCCTCCTACTCCCCCCCCACCCCAACTCTGCCTCACAAAGTGATGCATTGAAAAGGATGAACAAATCTAGTAGATGTGATGACCACTGGAAATATGTGGAGAAACTAACAAGTAAATCCAAGTATTAACCAGAAGGAAATTGCTTACTAATTTTAAAGCTACAAAAGTTAGTCTAAAATGACTACCAGCCTTCAAAAGGTTAACTGTCAAATTAAATAACAGGGACATACAGTGGTCACTGGCTACCTGGGGCAATAAGCTGCTAAATTCCTTACTTCAGTTCACATAATTCACAAAGAGATTAGCTCATGTCTCGGTGGAAACGTTGTATGTTCCAGGGTGGGTTTTGTGCCCCCCGTGCCCACAAAGTGCCTGGCCAGTGGTGGGAGCGTGTGGGATAAATAATGTACATTACTGAGGAGGTAACAGTGAGGAAGAGAGCAAGTTGTCACACTATGGGGAATAATAAAAAACAGGTTGCTCTCATTTCTTCCAGCAACTAAATATCTGCAACTCCAGAGGGCCACAAAAATGGTCAAGAGGGCTAGAACCGTCTACTGGGGGGACAGGCTGAGAGAGGTGAACTTGTTCTACCTGGAGAAGAGAAGGCTCCAGGGAGACCGTCTGGTGGCCTTTCAGTACTTCAAGGGGCCTGTCAGAAAGATGGGGACGGACTTTTGAGCAGGGCCTGTTGGGACAGGACAAGGCAGGATGGTTTGAAACTAAAAGAGGAGAAACATAGATGAGATAGGAGGAAGAAATTTTTGACACTGAAGGTGGTGAGACCCTGACCCAGGTTGCCCTGAGAGGTCGTCGCTGCCCCATCCCTGGCCCCATTCCAGGGGAGGTTGAATGGGGCTCTGAGCAACCTGCTCTAGTTGCAGATGTCCCTGCTCCCTGCAGGAGGGTGGACTTAGATGACCTGTAAAGGTTCCTTCCCACCCAAACTATTCTATGACTCTGTTCTATGAGGAGCAATCTTTCAGGCCTGGATCTCTGCTCCCAACTAAAGGCCTCAGGGCAAAAGGACTGGGAAGGAGAGGAAGGACAGTGTGGCTGCAAGGTGGTTTCCCATGCAGGGCTTGGGCTCTAAATTTACAAAGTCAATCATGCCAATGAGGGGCAAACAAGAAAAGCCCTGAGAGCTGTTTGCTGGGCAGGGCTCTGCAGCGCTGGGCTCTGCTTTCTGCAGAAGCAGGAAAGGTCTGGTGCACCCAGCACTGAAGATCGTCACTCATTTTAACAAAGCCAAAGGGAATCCAGGACAATGCTGGATGCATTTTTGCGGACTGTTCTTTTCCCGTTATTCTTTGTTCCATTGTTTCAAGCTCGCAGGAGTTGGCAGCCTGGGAGGAGATGTCATCCCATAGCTTGCTGTCCTCGAGAGCCACTCCGGAGGACTGCTGAGGTCCACGGAGAGGTTGCTGTGGATGAGGTCCCCGGAGGGGGTGCGGTGACCCCCAGATGGTTTGCTGTCTGGCCCTAAAATCAGGCAGTTTGACTCCGGTGAGGAAGACAGGCTTATACTGATAGCAAGAACAAGGGGTTGCTGCCAGTTGGCTCGTTGACGCTTCGAGTGGTGGGAGAGGCGCAGATGTCTGACAGCAGAAACAACATCTCCCCAGCGCCGTCTGCACGAGGCGCTGCTCTCGCCAGATCTCAGGGCTGCGTCTTCTGTGGGTGCCCCAGCAAAATTCTCAGAAACCAGTGCAGCTACACCAGTGCCTGCAGGGCCAGAACTGGTCCCAAGGGTCGACTCTTGCTCTTCCCTTTTGTGTACCGAGTACACAGCCCATAGCAAGAGCATCAGGGGAGGCTGCTCGTGCCTGCCCATGCAATCCGTTTCCCAGGCTATTTTAAAATGATTTTTTGCTACCTATCAAGCCACTGGACGGGCAGAAAATGATTTCTCCCCTCCCTTCAAAAGCAATGACTTCCTGCTGTTAATCCAAACCAAAATAAAACCTTAAATATATACTGTGAAAAATGCGATGCCTACTTAAGCAAGATAGTTGCCTGTAATACTGTGTCATAAAGCAATCTGAAATGTTTATTGTCTGTTCCCCAACTGCAGTTTTATTTCTTTTTAGCAGTTTTGGTGTCTACAGGATTTTCTTCGCATTGAAAGTTTCAAAAGTTTTTCCCTTTCCTTGCAAACACGGTGACTATTTGCACTGCGGATCCTCCTGCCAGTGCAGATACGTAGACGAATTTTTTTTTCAAAACTTCCAGTTTCCTAAACTTTTTCTAGAAAAAAACAAAGACATTATTTAAATCAATAGCAAGCCTTGATATGACAGGCTTTAAAGGGCAGACTGACTTCCAAAGGAGCAGATAACGTTAAACAAGATCTCTTTTGTAAAGGCTGAAATAGGAAGTCAGGAAAAGAAAAGAAAAAAAAAGAAATGAAAGAAGGGAAAAAAAAAAGCTCAGCCAAGGTTAGGGGGTGGTAAAGATGTTGCTGCTGGATCTAGCTCCAGAGACACAATGTGTATTTCATTGCCACGAATAAACTGTATCCAGGGAACAAGCAAATGA
This sequence comes from Baryphthengus martii, assembly GCA_013396935.1. Taxonomy (NCBI): domain Eukaryota; kingdom Metazoa; phylum Chordata; class Aves; order Coraciiformes; family Momotidae; genus Baryphthengus; species Baryphthengus martii. Next base: position 510,756 of record VWZK01013824.1, read on the forward strand.
AAAAGTGAGGACAGGAGATATCTTATTTTTGTTGTTTGTTTCCAAAGAGTCCACCCCCACATAGGTCACTTGGAATTCATTTGTCTACATCCTGGACTGCACGTAGGGGGAAAAAAAAAAATGCCTGGGATCTGAGAAAAAGGAATGCGATAGGGCATGGGAATCACAGCGTCACGGTGGTCACCAGAGCATAGTTTGGCTCCTCTTAAAACAAGCAAGCACCGTTGGACCTCTGTAATACTAGCAAATCGGCCGTGCTATCGGGCTACCTATCAGAGGCTGAATGCTTGAGAAAAAGTGTGTGGGTTTTTAGACGGAGCCTGGGGCGTTGGAGGGCTCTCGGAGCTGCTGCTTTCCTCTTGACATCCAGTACTACTCGGTGACCTCGGCAACAATCCAGTGTACTGTTACAGTTCATTTCAATAATTAAACAGTCCAGGGATGGCAGGGCTTTCTTGTTGTCAATAGAAAATCAGGGCTGCAGTTTGCTGCCTTTTTGTTTTGGGTTTGTTGGGTTTTTTTTTTCCCTTCCCCTTTCCCTCCGCTGAAATCAGAAGTGTTTGTTTTTAATTATATTAGCTAGAGACAATTAATTTCACAATCCGAACAGAAAAAGAAAAAATGCTTTGCGAGAAGGACTGGCAACTGGTAAATGCAATTATTATTGTAGCACATTTTCAAAGGAAGAGATCCCAGCTCCAACAAAGTCATATGTATAAAATTTCAGTCATATAATATAGTCTCAAACAGCAGATTTACTCTGCAAAAGATGGGAGCTGCTCTCCCATCTGGAGCTATGTTCTGTTCATGCCACGTGGACCCATTTGATACCCGCTCCGAGAAAAACACCAGCCAGCAAAACAGACCACTGCCCATCAGCTGCTCGGAATAACTGGTTGATGTGCCCCTTTAAAGTTGCCTTACGTAGAGATGATTAATCCCAGCCCCTTTCTTGAAGCGCAGCTTTGCAACAGCAACTTAAAATCCCTCTCTCCCTGCAAAACTGCACCATTTACATTTTTGCTGTTTGAGCAAAAATGAAAATAATTCAACTTTATGTTGGGGATGTCTTGCAAAATTTCCTACAATTAAAAAACTATTTTATTTTTTTTTGAGGAGCTCGCTGTGCCCTTTTCATTGCCCATCTGGCTCCCTCCCAGCTGCTCCCTGGCTGACTCCGTGCTATTCTGCTACCAGCGTGGTGGGAGCTGCTGCTGACTGGTATCGCCGTCATTTTTTCTCAGCGTTGGTCCGCAGGATTGCTAGGCCCCAGTCTGGCCTCACTTTACATTGATTTACTTTTATGGGATTCAGTCAAAACGCTACGGATTTATACCTCTGAGACGCAAAGCAAAATTTAACTCTTCGGGTCGGGAGCGCTGGAAGCGCTTCGAGTCCGTGGGGAGCGTTTTCTGCCAGTCCCGGTGACAGCCGCGCCGGCCCCTGTGCTGATACGCAGCCGGTTCCTACTGTCACACTCCTATTGCCTTGTCCACGCTTGTTTTACACGCCTCATAGAATTTTTACCTTTTTTTCCATTTCCTACCAGTGTCATTGACATAAGAATATTAAACCGAAATATACTGAGACATCGCTTCTTTGGGACCGGTATCTGACATCCGTATTGAGAGCAAATAGTACTTCATTTCCCAAATAGCTTAATCCTTTCAGTGGAGCGGCTGCAGAGGGAAAACCGGAGCCGCAGAAGGGCTTTGACATAGCTACGCTGAAATTGTTGGCCTGGTAGATTATTGTAGCTCGAGATAGGAGCTTGCAGAGTGTATGGAGGAAGTTAAGCATCGCAGCCGGGGGAAGCAAAGCTCCTGGAATCTAACCAGGAAAACATTTTTCTTCAGCAGCTAAAGCATCCCGCTGGAGGAGGCGTCCACTCCTTGGCACCATGGTGGGTGTTCTTTTCCTCGCCGTTCACCCCCAGGCAGGATTCTCCGGTCTCGCATCTTACAGCAGGCAGAAGCCGCCCTGCTTCCGTGCAGCATCTTCGCTGTGTAAGTACCATCCCAGTCAGTGAAAAACCCGGCCCCAACGTTGTATTTTTCCAGAGGGAACCCTACAGAGCCCTTGTTTTAACCCAGGAAAGGGGAAGCTTTCGCATCCGGTGGGTGTAGTTGAATTCTTGTTGAAGCAGCCCCAGGCACAGAGGAAAAGCTGCTCCAAAAGAAGTGTGACTTGCCAAAGCATCAGTGGGGCAGCTGCTCTGGTGGGATGTGGGTGGTGGTAGCCTCCATTTCCATCCCTTTTTGAGGCTGTTAAAATATTTTACGTTAAGATAGTTAATGTATATTAACTATGCGCAAAACTGTATTAGTTGTCTGACCAGCCTGACGTGAGTTGTCTGGCGTGTCAAGACAAAGTCATCGGTTGACTCCAAACATCAAATAAGAGCTGTAGGAGGATTATTTTCTATATTAAAGATCTAAACCAGGAGATAAACACAGGTCTGACTTCAAGGCTCTAGGCCGCAGATTATCAGCTTGGCCTTTACGGTTCACATTTACAAGTCCAAGGGTGATGAACCTCCCATGTAGCAAACTGGCCTTAGGTGAAAGAACAGGTAAAAAACATCCCCTGTGCACCCAAACCCGTGGAAAGCAGAGATGGTTACCCCCAAAAGTGCAGTCATTTGTGATGGACCTGCTCCCCTGAAGCCTGTTGAGCCCTGTTGATCTACACCAACATCAGAGAGACTGGCCTTGTCCTTTGACTGTGTTTCTGATTCCTCTGCTTACTCTGGGTTTTTTTTTGGGGGGTGAGGTAGGGAGGAGAAAACCTTGCAGAGCTGAAATGAAATATTAAGTCTCTCATTCTTTCCAGGTAAACAGATGCCAAATCTCACAACGATGTTGGCAGGTTCCCAAAGATGCAAAATAATGAAGAAAACATTGAGTTTAGGACTTTGTGGCCATTTCAGCAACATTCCTTGTAAAGCGCAATTAAAGCTGCCACCAATTTGACCTCGGGAAAGGTGGTAAATGTAGAAAATGCGAGGGAGAGCTAAAAAAATAGCCTAGAAAGGATTTTGAAGTATCATCTTACATCTGCAATCTTATTTCTAAGATAAATAATTAAAAATTACAATTTAGGGGCCATGGGAGTTCTAGTCTGCATATCCACGCTAGGCAAGGACTGTCCAGCCCAGCGTGAGATGTGATGCCCATGTTGAAAAGTAGCTTTGAGCATCTTTTTGGGCTACATTACACTGATTTTTTTTTTTTTCAGTTTACCTGCCAGTTGTCGTGGCTTTTGCCCACATCTGGACCACCTGAGAAGTTACCTTACTGGGACTCAAACGTAGTTGGCCCAGACTTGCCTTACCACAGGAGAGACCATAATCTTGTCTGCAGGATGGGACAATATAGCTGCATAGAGAGGTATAAAGGTAGCATAAGGACACTCTAAGTCTTGCTGCCACTTGCTTTTACTGTTATTGATGAAGGCTGTTATTACAGGGAGAGGCCCCCCAGTGTGAAAGCATTTTTGTGATGCTTTAGTCTCCACTATCATATTTTTTTTACTCGTCGACAGATGTAACTTTCCTGGCTCCAGAGGCAGCAAAAATAAAACATAACATAACTTTGGAAAATAGAACGACTGGAGTTCCCTGTTCTAGCTATAACAGACTGAAATCAAACTTTCTGAGTTCTTATCCTCAAGAATATTGCGTAGCATAGTACAAAATCTTGGAGTCAAGGCTAAGAAGCAATCTGATCCTGGGAGTCACTCCGATGGCCTTCTAATGACCTGTAGAATTATTCTTCCAGTGACTTATTATTCAAATTCCTTTCCACCTATAGGCCAAAGGAAGAAACTTTCTCTGTCCCTGCCCCAATATTTTTTAGGTCACAAAAGAAAATACCAGAAGCTCAGAAACTTCTGGTGGTACTGGCTGAAATGCTGCTGGTCCATCGGTGGGTAGACACAGACTCGCCACACTTTTTTCTTGTCATAACTTTCCAGTTCGTAGGAAAGATCTGAGCTGCCTGAATATCTGTTAGAAACTGCAGTGCCAAGAAAAAAATTAGTCTCCTGTGGACACACCGCGGATAAGGAGACATAAGCCTACTGCCCTTGGTTTCAGTGGTAGGCTCAGACCTACTGAACTCTACTTGTCCCCCTCAAAGTGACACAGACTAAATAGGCTGGGAAACCAAAAGGTTATAGTTAGATGGTCGCTTCTTCTGGAGCCAGGAATTGGAATCCTAATGACATAATTACAGTGCTGAAAAGTGATCTAAAGGAATAAACTAGAGGATATTTACCTTGAGGACAGTTGGGCTTTGTTGGATATTTAAGAGAAATAACATGTTCGCCTGAGATACTTTTAACACACGGGGAGGGGGGGTTGTTTATTTTTTTTTAAAATATGTAAAGGTTTCCGAAGAGAGTGACTCATAAGAGCAAGGCTCGAATTCCTGTTTTGTTGGCTGCCTCTGTAGTTGTGCACCAAGCTGCTGGGAAGATGGGAGCTGCTGCAAATGCAGTGCTATTTATCAACCAACAAATCAAATTTTTGAATGCTTCAGATTTATCAACGTTTTCTTTTTTTTTAGATACGCTTCTGAATGTGATATCTTTTGTGTTAATGAACAAGAGTTTGCTATTTTTTGACTGCTAATAGCTGAGCAATGTATTTACCGAGGGTGAGGGATACTGGCTGGTTAGGGACATAGAAATAAAGTGGAAGGGGAATTTCTGATCTTCAGGTCCCCTGACCTGCTGCTGCACTTTGCTTGGTCACTCCTGAAAACTTAACTAGTTACCTTTTAATTTAAGTTTCCTGACTCCTCCATTCCTGCAGCCTCAGCCAGTTCTCCATTGCACCACAGCCTCGGTTCTCTGTTGCTCAAAGACCTCCTCCTTTGCATTGCAAATATACCTGTGACTAACTTATACCCACTTGTTTTTTCTTTTTCCTACTCTTCTCTTTCCAGATTGCTCTTTAGCTGGAATAATGTTTTCTCCTCCCTGGTGTTTACAGACTGATAGACTCACTAACAGCAAACACATTTTCTTGGAGCTTCAGCTAAACTGAAGCTGTACTTCAGCTAAACTTATTAAACTCTAAATACTCTGAAAATACAATAAAATACACTGTATTTCTGAGTAAGCTCTACCAGCCCTCTCTACTATGATATTTCCACTTCATTCTGGAAATAATTCACCTGATGCACCCTGTGATCATGCTGCCTTTTTTACAAGGTTACATTAATGGCTAAAAATTATCAGCTAATAAACTCACACGTATGTTCTCCTTGTTGCCTCCTGCTTGTGTCAGGTAGAATGAAATTTAACAACTTTATGATAAATCACAGTTCATAAAAGCTTTCCCAATTTTTCAGGTACCTCTGGCTTTTCTACTTCTGACTGGAACCAGGGGCAAAAAATTCTTTCCCCTGAGTCTAATCTTGGAGTCTCTTGTTCAGTGAAATGTTCACTCAGGTCAAAGGCACGTTAGCCTGGGTTGGAGACAGTGAGCAGAGTTCTCCTCTAGGCTTTTAAGATATTGTCTGGAATCTGTGTCCTTGTGAGAGTGGCAGCAGCTTCACCCCCTCATCCCAGGAGCCAGGCATAAAGTAGTAGTTTCAACATCGTTGATTTATGTTTCTGTATGTTGTTATGATGAAAATGTGACAAAAATTTGTAAAATAGCGTATAAGTCGGAGAATTGTTTTCTTCTTTTCCATAGGTGTCTTCCACCGGAGGCTGGGAAATACATAAAGCTCTTTCCCAATAGAAAAGGGCATTTCTCCTGCTTCTGCAGATGTGGCACCTGTCCCGTGCCCTTCACCTAAGCTGAGGTAAATGCACTGTTATTCTTTCTTGGTGTGGTGGTATCTCTCATAAGTATCTCAACAAACAGAGTCTTCATTGAGCACGGTGAAATAGAGACTGGCTGGATGGTGAGGTGAGCATCTCTTCCCTAACATTCAGCACACCCAAACATGGCAGGAAAAGGATCAACTGATACACTTCCTGTAACATTGACGAAAAAAAATTAAAATTATTCAGGATCAGCACTCCTTTGCTCTCACTTAGGTCCTTTTTAATTGATATTTGAGATGAATAATGTTATTCGGCACTAAACAAATGGACTCACGTATTTCCACTGTCAAGTATTTACTCTCAGCTCACCTTCAATCTCTTACTGATTAATGGAAATGCAAAATATCACCTCACTGTGCTCTTGTTTTACCGTGTGAGTTAATATTCAGTTGCTGCATGGTAAAGAGTTTTAATACTTTTGGTTGTCAGTGTGTTTTTCTAGCAGGACATATCGTTGACTTTACTTGCAGATGTTACAGCAGTCAGGATATTTTCAGTGTGGGATGTGACCTTCAGCTGCCCTGGTAAGTCACCTCTAGCACACTCAAATGTCAGCAGTGGGTTAAATCTGACTTTCAGGCTTCATAATTTGCTATTTATTGTTTTGTTTTTAATTTTGAACTACCTCCTAGAAAGATCTACAGGAAAGTAGTCATTGTGGCTTAAGTTACTTTAAACACCCTTGGAAAAATTTGGCTACTCACTACCAGCCTAATAAATAATTCCAGAAGGACAGACCTCCTGCTGTCACCCTGAGTCCTACCTTCCATGGTGGTGGACTTTCGCCATACAGAGCAGGATGCAAATCCATACTCTAGAAAGGAGGCACCTACAGTTACGAAAGATGCATTATTTAATATTAATTAAATTAATTTTGGGGATAGTGGTAGCTCATCTTCCTCCTCCAAGGAGGATCCAGCTCTGGATTTCAGTACTTCAGCAGACTGCTGAAGCCACATCACCTTCATTTAAACCTTAATAAGACCTTGCAAAACCTTTTGCAACCTTCGCCACCTGACATTTCTTTGGCTCTCATGCCGTTGTGACCATCACCAGCCCTTCTAGACCACACAGTCAGGACAGAGCCCACAGCTCAGTGCCTTTCTGCAGGGTGAGGTCCTCTCTGCGTTTTGGGGAGTAGCTAATTGGACTGCGCAATCGATTCGCTTCTCTGCATTTGGAGGCTAATTTTTGCATTTTAAATTTTCTATCTGATAAGGCTGGTTGTAGTTCTGAAAATTAATTTGGACAGTAAGTAATATCTGGTTCATATCCTTGAGGATTAATGTAGATTGAGTTAGTTACAAATAGGTATTCCCTACTGTTACATAGCAATTGTTTAAAATACTTGAAACCAGAGACTTAATAGATGTATTTGAATTCTCACACCTCGCTAATTCCTACTGAGCTTCAGAAAGTGTTGTCCCAATTTATTTAACAAGAAAAAAAAAAACAACACAACAAAAAACAGCAATAACAAACCACTAGCAAAACAAAAAAGTCTGACTTGTACTGGATATCAGAGAAAATCATCTTATCCCTTCTGATAGGCAATCTATGGATCTAGAAATTTTTGGCTGACTCATCAGAGTCCTTGAATGACACTGGGATGTGGGCAGATAGATTAAGAAGAGCTAAGCAATTTTTCATGTCGACAGAGAGGCAGGGGAGATGTGTGCATTAGTTGTTGGTAGAATTACCGACAGCGCCGCAGTAAAGTTTAGTAAACTTTTTACCTTCCATAATCACGGGCTTACCTGGGTCAAAAGAGTGAGTCATGGATATTCATTACAAACTGCAAGCTCATAAAAGATGGCATATGGCCGTACAGAATTTCTTGCTGTATAAAGCTAAATTCATAGTAATAACATCTGTGCAGAATTTAGAGTCCCAACAATTAAAGCGAGGTCAATGTACTGAGGCAAAGATTGATGGCATTCTGCAAATCTTAAGCGACAAGTTAAATAGGTATAAAATAAACAAACAACTTTATTTCTTATTAAAGACCAGACAACTAGGGTGTGAATGCTAAGTGCTCAGTAACAGGGACCAAAAGCAGTGGTATAATGCTGTGGGTTGTGTTACCGGGTTGTAATTCAGGAGCGACGGGGGTGTTATTTGGAGCAGGCACTTGCCTGCCTTTTGCTGCTGATACAATACAAGTAACAAGTAATAACCACCAAGCAGGACCCTGAAATCCCAACTAGTGAAATTATTCTCTCCTTAGACTGATTTCTTAGGGTTTATAAGACAGAAGAGGAATCGGGCATTGTTTTGAGTGGTACAGATTCATAGAACGATTTAGGTTGAAAGGGATTCTTTCAAGGTCATCTAGCCCAACCCCCCTGAAGGGAGCAGGGGCGTCTGCAACTAGAGCAGGTTGCTCAGAGCCCCATCCAACCTCCCCTGGAATGGTTCCAGGGATGGCGCAGTAATCATCTCTCTGGGCAACCTGGGCCAGGGTCTCATCACCCTCAGAGGAAAAGAATTCTTGCTTTTATCTAGTCTGAATCTCCATCTTTTAGTTTCAAACCATCACCCCTTGATCTGTTGCAACAGGCCCTGCTAAAACGATTGTCTCCATCTTTCTTGTAGTCCTCCTTTAAGTACTGAAAGGCTGCAATAAGGTCTTCTCAGAGGCCTCTCTTCTTAGGTTGAACAACTCGAACTCTCACTGCTTTTTTCCAGGTAGTGTGAAAACTATCTGTTTAAAAAGATGGAGTTTGTAGATTTGGATGAATACCTACTAAGTAAAATGATTTGACATGAACTAAAAGAGATGAAATTATGCCTTTGCCTGAAGCCTGTGGGGTTTATGTCCTTCTAGTGGTATGGGATCTTGAAGTCATCACCTCTGCTGATTCAACTGCTATGTCTTCTCCTCTCTCTGTGGCGTGTGCTGCTCTAAAAGAAGAATAAAAGGACCAACAGCACTCCCAGAGCAGGGATATCACTGAGATACTACTACCTGTTGCTGTTCTACCTGCTCATACTTTCCCACTTCATAGCTGGGGTTTCTACTCATGTATTTCCATGATGATGCACGCAAATATCTGTAGCGATGTTCCTGACCCTGCAGCAGAGTAGGGGGAATGGAGAGGAAGGGGGAAATATTTTTTGCTCAGTTGTGAAGCTAGACACGAGGAAATTTGTGCTTGTTTTTTTTCCCCATGCAGAGAAGAAAACATACAAGTGAAGTGGGAAACAGAAATCATTCTGAAAACAGAGAGGAGCAACCTCATTGGAAAAAAAAAAAAAAAAAAAAAGGCCATCAAGGGAAATCCAAATCCAGGGCAGAACTAAGAGAAATCACAGAAAGCTGGAACAAACACCACCACACTAACAGGGAAGAGTGATATTGCAAAGGGAATAATCGATGAGAAATGGACCTATTTTTTTTTCTTTTTTTATTATTGTTCTAGAGAGATAATTTGGAATAGGATGGACCAAGAAAGTTATTACGTAATTTGAAAAACATGCCTTCATGTGTGTCTGGTTTATCACATCAGCTGACAGCATTACATGTGTATTTATCATCTGATCACAGAGTATTCTGTTTCCAAAGCAGGAAAAAAATATGGAGTAACTCATTGGAGGGAGAAGTTGGGCAAGGAAAACATATTCTACTGACCAAAAAATAAAATGATGTGTGAACAATGGAAGTGCTGTATTGATTATCTTTAAACCGATGTATTTATCAGCGTCATTTTTTACTGAGGTTATCCTGGCAAGCTCTTTATTATCATAAAGGAAACTCTTGGTTGGCAGCTCTGCGCAGCGGTCATTCACTTAAAAATGAGAATTTAGTATCTTCTGGCATTGTGTCAACCTCCACTAAAACTCCAGAAGAACCTTATATATAACCTAACACTGAAGATTGCCTCAAAATTTGGAACAAGAAGTACATTTCTTCATTTCAGAGGTGAGCCTGATCTCTTTTTTTTTTTTTTTTTTTGCTTTTGTAAAGAATAATAATATCTGACTTAGAAGAACCTGTAATGTTTCTGGCCTACACTCATAGTGCCTTGTACAGCTAAGACACTGGATTTTACTAAGCAAGGAGAGAGATTTTTCTTAGCTTGGGAGCCATCCAGGGAAAAATAGGTATGCCATGGAACTGTGCAGGAAAGGCAATAGGTGATGGTGTTCTTTTGACTGCATTTCCCAGCCAAGGTCATATCATATTTCTTGGATACTGAGGAGCTTGGAACTGAGGAATTATTTGATGGATTTACAATTTGGAAATATTTTACCTCAGAAATCCCGATGTGCCAAATGCAAGTAGTTAAAAGGAAATGTCTTTTATTTTTAGAAAGATTCTGCTGGAAGTGGGTAGGTACAATTTCTGGAGAGCTCAGCCACCAATGCTGGTCGCTAATAGGGACTTATCTTGGGCATGGCCTCAAACCCTGCCAGAATCTGGGCTACCTTCCTTTAAGATGGACCTCTTGGCTACAGAGCTCCTAATATTACTGATTACTACAGCAATTTTGGTGTCAGAACTGTGAAACGAGGTAAACCTGGAAACTGTTGAGCAAAATGGGGACATCATCTGCCACCTCTTGTGCTATCCCCATTGCTCTTGTTGTTAGTCATGGCTTGCACATGGGCTACAGTGAGTTGCTGGGCCCCAGAAAGCAACTTGCAGTGCACAGCTCTTGCTCTTTGTTATTTCCAAATAAGGATTTTCAGCTTTTGATAATTTAGGAGAAAACTTGAAAAATTATCAATTCTGATTTGCACCAATAATATATATATATAAAAAAACAACTTTCCAAATGACAAATTGAACAACAAAAAATGGGATTTCAACCAGTTAGAGATGTAATTGTAAGGACTTTACACGTTTATGTTCAGTAAAGAGACAACAACCTTCAGCAAAGTAGAGGTGTTTTTTATTTGTGTGCAGAAAACAAGAGATTTCCCCAGTTTTATTCTGCTATCTTGTAGTTTCAATATGAATTCTTGTTCCCATCTCAAAGGGAATGTCGTTTCAGTGGATGGTAAAACCTGTGCTATGTGCGTGTTTCAAGTCTAAATTAGTTATTACTCATAAAGATGATGTTCCAGAGGAGACAAGGTTTGGCTGTGGCTACCAAAGATGTACTCAAGGTGGTGTTGAACCAGCAAATTCTAATGTTAAAAAGGTCATACAAAGGCATGCACCAGGACTTATTTTTATCTATTTTCAGAGGTGTCTGTGTTCTGACAGCCACATACCGTAAGCTGAGAGGAGCCTGGCCAGAGCCATACATGATCAGAAATAGAAATCCTGACCTTAGCCAGCAGTGACTGGAAGAGTTTGGGCTGGATGTTGCACAAAAAGGTTTGTGTACTTACAGGTTTGTGGTAAAAAAGTTTGCCAAGACAAAAAAAAAGTCCAAACCACCTTAAAAAAGCTCTCATGATTGTGCTGGGATTTTGGCTTTTAGCTTTGTTGTTGTTGTTCTTTCTTTGTTATGTCTGAATGGAAAAAAAAAAAAAAAAGGAAATAGACATTTCCATATTATTATTATTAATAAATTAATAGCTATACACATTTTATAATGATTTGGGGTTATGCAGCCTGGAGAAGAGACGGCTCCAGGGAGGCCTTGTTGAGGGTTTCAGTATTTGAAGGAGGCCTATAAGAAAGATGGGGACAGACTTTTGAGCAGGGCCTGTTGTGATAGGTCAAGGGGTAATGAGTTTAAACTAAAAGAGGAAGATTCAGACTAGATAAAAGCAAGATATTTCTGCCAGTAAGAATGATGAGACCCTGGCCTGGGATACCCAGAGAGGTGGTCGCTGCTCCATCCCTGGCACCATTCCAGGGGAGGTCGGGTGGGGCACCGAGCAACCTGCTTTAGTTGCACAAGTCCCTGCTTCCTGCAGGGGAATTGAACTAGATGACCTTGAAAGGTCCCTTCCCACTCAAACCATTCTGTCATAATTTAATATCTAATATTATTTTATACATCTATAGATGTTACCACATCGCAGGGCCCTGTTTGGAAGATACATTCCTGGCTTCCATGCTACTCAAAATGGGTTCAACCTGTGTGGCCTTGAGCAGAATGGCTGACAGACATACTTTTTATTGCTGATTCCAACTCTCATAAATTCTTAACTTTCATTAATTAACTGAAAAGTTACTGCAATTAGGGATTTCCTAAAACACGAATCCTTGACCCATTAGAATATAACAACTCATTTGTTTCAAATAAGACCTATTTAATTGTTCCACCACTGGCCTAAGTGTTCCATGCTGAGGCTTAGAGGCCTGTCAGGGCAGTGCACAGTCACATATGTGTTCCAAATCCACTCACAAAATACTCTGTGAAATTTTTGATCCCCAAACCACTATATAGGCAGAAGTCTCTAAACCAAAAATGTGTCATTTTAATTGAAAATTAAAGCGCTGAAAGCCCTTATTATTCTGCACTACGAGGCGAAGTCTATTAAAATGCTATTTTTATCCATAAGGTTCTATTTTAATTTTTTGTGAGCAACCTTCCCAGTCCGTATCTTCAAAAACAATAGTTATTGATTTACAATCTTATAAGTAAGACTGTAAAAGCTTGTAACATGGAACTATAAATAGATATTTCAAAAAAAATAATGAAAATTGCTCCCAAGCCAAGTCCATATATGGTGCTAGTCAGCGGAGAGCCATTTTGCAGAGGCGTATAAACTGCAGAAAATAATTTCTATTGAAAATGCAAAGCAATCTTAAACGACACGCTGCCACAAACAATGCAGCCATCGTTAAGGAATTACTCATTCCTCCTCCCTGTCTTTGAAATAAGCCTTCTCTTTTTTTAATTGGCTGGATATAGAAAGCACATTACTATATTTGGGTCCTATTTCCCTAGTATAAGAATAGTCCTACAAGGAATTCCCAGTAAAACAGTGTTGCAGTTCTACAGTATATGGAAAAAAAAAAACAAGAGATACCATAGGAAAGTGTTATCCAGTGGGCAGATGTTAACTTAAAGTGCACATTGTTTGGAAAAGGAGTTAATTAACAAGTTATTAATTGGATAGAAAGTCTGAAACTGTTGTACTTCTAGCAAATACATAATTTTCTTCAAGTATTATTAAAGCGTTTTTGTTGTACCTATTAAAGATTCTTGTCTCTAAGTTAATTTCATTATGCTAATAAGCTATCATCGTTACAGAACCTAAGCTTTGATCCATGTTAATTGTCGTGATCTTCAAAGACAAAGTCACCACTTACTTTAAATGAATTTTACATCTTTTTAAAGAATCACACGGAAATTAGGGGAAGTAATTAATTTTTTATTATGTGTCTCAATATTTTTAAGGGAGGAAGTCAATGGTATTGGCTAGAATTCATTTTAACATTTAACTAGGGAAAACAGCATGAGGCAAAAAAACGTTCAGATGCAAAAGATTAAAGAAAATTTGAAACTGGGACCTAATTTGTCTTGATAAACTTTGGTGTTTAATATGCTTCTTTTGTTCTCAGTGTGAAACTGCAGGGTTTTGATTTGTAAAAACTTTTTGAAGAATTAATTCTTTCTAATTTTCATTCCTTTCTTTGCTTTCCTTTTACTGTAAGACAGCGGAGTTGACCTTCAAACCATAACACTTTTAAATATCTATGAATATACAAGGTTAAATCTATTAGTGGTCTGAGATTAGCTGTTATACACTTGCAAAGTGTGTATCTTCTGCAGCAAATTTTATCTTTTAGTGAATGATAACAAGCTTATATCAACCCTCTGTGTTTTAAGCAAATAATAGAGAATGTGTAGTAAGTGATCTATTCCTCTTGCCTTTAAGTGTTGGTTATTTTAACCCTTTGATGTTATAAAAAGCTTGCTTGTGAATCAAGAAGACGTTTTTCTGTTAGAGATCAGGACCTAGACGTCCATATTTTCAACACTGCTATGAATGCCAGTTTACAGTTTCTGCAATTTCTCCTTTATCCTTTTCAGACATCTCCTGTAAAAATGCAATACAAACATCTTGCAAATAAGAAAAGAAAAAAAAAAAAAAAGAGCAAAAACTTGTGCTTTGTCTTCCTGATGAGATTCACCTTTTTAAACTGCTCTCTATCATATTTACAAAGTCCAAACGTCACGTTGCACTCGCAATGAAAAACGGGGCCTTTTTCAAAGGCAACAGACAAAAGTAATTTAAGGATAGTAAGAGCAATTGAAATCAAAAGCCAGATTACCTCCTTCTTTCTCCCTAGTTAGCAACGTGTAAGTATTGCAAATGCAAGGAAACATTAAGTTTAAACTGAACCTACCCTGGTGGGATTTCTGGAGCAGACAGGTGGTGAGCTCATTGCGAGGATTTTTCAGCATTAATGCTGTACTCATTTAGACTAACACCAGGCTTGCGTGACCCTCATCTGGATTTAACCTCTGACCTGGCAATCCAGAGACATACTTTCAGATCTCAACATCAGTTTTGCTGGGTTGTTTGGGATTTTATGATTTTTTTTTTGATTTTTTTTTTTTTTTTTTAAAGCATAGATGACTTTAATCATTAAGCAGCTTTCATAACTGGAACATATACATGTGCTATTCAGTGCTCTTTGATTTGTAATCTAGGTTTCTGCCCATATAATCCCCAGTGTTTAAGGGAATTCGGCTGAAGTTCAAAATTCTTTGAGCACGTAGTAGTGATTGGGCAAAGGATTGTGCCGCTTATCTGCGTGACTTTTCACTTTTTGTGGCAGGGTTTTTATAGTGCAAAAGGGTCTACAGACATGGGATTCATTATTATTTATTATCATCATCATTACATTTGGGCATTAGTTTCGTAGCCAGCAGGCAGTCCTCTGACAAATCAAGATTTTGTTTGATTTTGATGGTTTTTTTTCAAGGCTTATTTTAATTAAGCTCAAATATAAAACATTTGTGCTTCAGTTTTGATGAACTTTTGAAAAAGCACAGGTTATAGTGGGGATGGGGTGTGACACGAAGGCATAAGCAGTGCTACTGTAGAAAAGCAAATGCTTCCTCACCAGTCTGATAGACCCAAGCAAGATAGTGGCTCCCAAAGAGCCCTCCCCTTGCCTGAGCAATTGAAAGGCGTGATTCTCCCGATCACATCCTTTCTATAATAATAATAACAACACTCCATAAATGTTTATGTAAGGACACAATTCAAAAGGACTCATCCTGGCAGTGCTGTGCTTGTCAAGTGAGTCTCATTTTTTCACCTGGCAGTATGATGTTGCAAGGCTTGATAGTCTTAACTAATCCTGGCTAAAAAGCAAAATTCTGTTTTGTAAGAAAATTTCTGGCCGGCTCTAATCTTAACCTCTTGCATGCCTGTAGCTTCTAAATCGGTGTCACAGTTGTAATAGCTTAGAGAACCCATATGTTTGTAAACTAAATAAACCTTGATATTCAAAGGAGATGGAGACAAGAATTACATCTCTTGGCAATGGTGCTCTGAGCTCAGTTTCAGCTCATGTTGGCTCCTCGTTTTTATGCCTGTACACTAAGCCAAATCTGCCTTATCTATGCAAACATATTAACACTGACTGTTTGCTGATGCTGTGATGCATCAGCCTCTTATCTTGAGTTTTGACCCTGATGTTACATAATAAACTTTGAAACTACATTTCTGGATGGTTCACTGGGACCGCCTTCGGCTTCTCAACTCTCTACCAAGGGCTGCCTCTCCTACCCACTGACTAAATTAGCTCCTCACTGCTCCCAGCCAGCTAAGGCAGAAAGGCTGCCAAATAGTTTCCTGCTCAAAGATCTCTGTATCCCTTCTGTGTTATGGGCCATAACCCTGCGGCTCTAGCGTTTTTCCCAGGTATATTTTCCCCATTATATTAAAGTTACGTGGTTTGGCTTTAGCGATGCAACCCCAGGACTTTCCGAAGTTGCCCCAAACCTCTGCTCATCCTATTTTCCAGTCTACCATTAGACATGCTTTTAGTTTCTTAAACTGAATATGTATTATATTAACATGAGAAAAGCTGCTGCACTAAATGTAATCAAAATGACACCCGAAATACCATATATAAATACTGAGAAGTGTTTCTAATACTGCCTACTAGGACTATTAATGCATAAAGAAGAAAACAAATATTTGTCATCGGTTCTATTTGGCCAAAAGTCTTCCTTTAGGAATAGCATAACATATTCCTTCACAGTATATAATTGCCTTAATTATTTTTTGGCCTATCCCCAAAAGCGCAGTTCCATCTCTCTCCCTATAGTGTCCGAAGAATATGCAAATTCTGCTCATTTCAGCTCTCAAAATAAAAAGCCTAAAAAGACTCTCCTTTAGCTATTTAGGAAAGGCTCAGAAAACTTTCCTAAGCGTGGCTGTTATGTATGCCAAGAACTTTCTTATTCATGGAAGATGTCCTCAAGCTCTTTGCTATTGTTCTGAGGTCTTCCCCTCGCCCAGGCTGGCTTCTCGGCTTTCCTACAACAGCTCTGTTCCTCGCGACTCCCAAGAAGCCAGCATCCCCTATCCCATCTATGACAAACACAGAAAACTGAGTCAAGCTCTTAAACCTTCCAGGCTCTCAGTTAGGAAGCCAAAAGCATGAAATGTAGGAGCTTTTAGGGTTTCTATGCTCTTTAGAATTAAAATTGTAAGTGGTAGTGTAAGGAGATCAAAGAGCTCATATGGTCTCTCACTACTGTAGGTGTCTGGTTAATGATCTCCAAGAAAACTTAGGAAAGTCAGAGGGTGAAGGTCTTTGGGAGGCTGGCTTTCCCAAACTTTCTGGTTCCAACCTACTCTTGGACAGATATAGCTGAAAAGGACCCCAGAAGCCCTGGACACCACAGGCAGCGAGCCTTCATGGTATTTAGGATTGCTCTCTACTCTACTGCAAAATTTAAATACTGCAACTTTTCAATTGTTTCTCTTTTTTCCTGCTCAGCTATTAAAAATTCCACTTTTAATACAAAGCAGAGCTGGTGTTCTGTGAACACCCGGTGAGCACAGAGATCTGTGATTCAGCTATAAGAAATCATTCGCTTTAAACAAGCTACTGAGGGTGTGATCCAGAGAAGGATTTCCAGTATTACATGATCTAGATAGTAACTAGATTGTCCTGCCTGGATTATTCTCCAATAATAACCTTCAAACTAACCCAATTTTCCAGTGTGCTAGTGAGAGAACAGGAGTTAAACGGAGTCAAAGAGGAGTTTGGTGGAGGTGGTCTGCCAAGATAGATGCAAACTTCTTCAGCTTGGTCTGAAACTCAGGCTGTGCAAGGAGTCTATAAGGATTGACACATCCCGGTCCTTCACAACCACACCTCAGTGAGACCTCACACTTATGGGTAGGCTCTGACTTTGGATAGATTCTTACATATTCCCAGCATCTAGAGCTTAAAATTTTTCATCTGAAGAGCTCTGACTGTCTAACCAGCTAATTGGGTATTACCCCACTTTTATATCTCTCAGAAAAGTAACAGGATTCTGAGAAAAACTCTTCGATTTTCCTGTTGTCCAGAGCAGTTGCTTATGAGAAAGAAATTTGACTTGAGACTTGCTGTGGGAATGTTATTCAAGCGCTGGTGAAGTGCCAGAATGTGTTGGGAAGAAAGAGTTTCCAGAAAAATATCACCCTGATTAAAACCTGATTTTACTGAGTTTTCTTTATGCAAAGGGTTACCAGAATAGTAAGACCAAAGTCATTAGTCAGATTTTCCTTCCCTTACTTGATCATTACCAGTGATGCTTTTATTGCTGGTATTTGAATGATTATTGTTAAAACAACTACTTAGGTACCGCTTTCCTCTAGTCTCACTTCTCACATGATACGTTAAGTGTCCCGTTGATGCCTGCCCTTGTTTGGCAATTTTTCCACACTACCCTTTTATTCTCTGTAATGAATTTAACTGGATATATGAGGAAAAGATGGAAAGAAAGTCATGATGCCGATAGGTTTTTTTTCTCCCGATGTTATGTTCTTCATGAAGTCACCAGTGAAACTATCAACAGAAAACAGTCTGTCTAATGCTACAGGACAAAAATTAAATCAGCAAACAGCAGAGAACAACAGAAAATACTAGTTTGAGAGTTGAAGGGATCATGTATAAACTTTCTCTCATGAGGCCACTTGTAAAGGTCAGATGTTTAGGTCGGTTCTTTTCAAAAGATAAAACTCTGGTCAAACAGTGTTTGATACTAATTTATGAAGATCTTCAAAAATGACCATGGGTGCACAACTACTCTCTAAATACTGGACTGAACAAACATCCACCATGGGATTTCTGTGAAACATGCCTGTTTTTTTCATCTCAGCCGTGGACGTGGTTAAACACCTTAGTGTATTTTGCAAGTGCTCTACTACTCTTGGTAGGAGATCATAAGATGTTGGGGTTAACTGTCAGATGCTTTACTCTTCTAAAGACCTTTGCCTTTTAACTAAATGCTCGCTTATCTTTCTAATTTAACATAGTCCCACATTCTTTTTGTAGTAATTTTGGGCTATCTGATAACATATAATGGAAAACATGTTTATGTCTTCCACTAGTTCTTGTTGCATATTTCAAATGCTTAGAACAACAATTTTCAGAAGCTTTCATTAAGGTTAATTTAAAAACTACATTAAATACAAACAGATTTTCTCACAAACAAAATGCAATGTGTACTTAACAGACTTCTGTATGTTATATTTGATAAACTACCTCATATAAATGCAAATTCTGACTTTCTGCCAGAACCAGGTGGTACGGCAAATATTTCTATTAAACAAATAATGCTGGGAGAGCAAACTTCAAGTTACGCTATATTACACTGAGAAAGAAGATTTCTTTATTATTATTATTTTTTATTTTTTCCCCACTGAGGTCAGATGTATATTTGTGTTATTTCTTTTGAGCACTTTACTGCTTTTACGCTAAAGACGATGTAATACAGCTTTGTATAAAAGGTAGGTACATGTATACACAAGGTAAATAGAGATTTTTAACTATTATTTAAAAAAAAAAAAGTTATATACAACTATTGCTGCCTCCTTTTGCTTTGCAGAGCAGCGGTATGGGAAGATGCCACGCTACGAGCTGAACTCTGGAAACTGAGCCAGGATGGTCAAGAGGAAGAGGAGCAACCCTCAACTCATGAGGTATGATCCGAAAACGGAGCTTCGTATACTTTTTGCCGGGTGCCAACTCATCTCGCTGCAGTTGGATGGCGTTCCTTTGGAAAAGGAGCATGAAAATTAAAGCTGCCAGAGGCGACTCTAAAGAGCGTATGATGGAAACAAATTGAGTCATCACCAGTGTGGCGAACATTGTTGGTGGAAACTGGGACACCCGCATGAGCCATTGTTCGCTGCACCTCGTCTGGTTTATGTAGCTCACTGAGTTGAAAGCTGGATCTGAGTTAACCTTGTGATTTGAGGGGGATTCAGACAATGTGGTTTCAATTGTCTATAGATGCTCTCAGTTTGTGCCGCGCGCTGCCAGTAACGATCGGTCCGACTGGTCTCCCACATTCACGGTGTCGTCACAGCTCACCCTGATGAAGCTGTGGTGAGGTCTGTTTCCTGATGTGGTCACTTTTAGCGGGCTGCTGCTCTGCAAGTCTGCTAGCAGAAGGGGTTTTATTCACTCTTCCCTCTGCCCCAGTAACAGCTGCTGCATAGAAGTTTTCCCTGAACGCAATTTGCTGTGGAAAAGGGCATTTTTGGGTTTTTTTCAGGCTGTTTTCTGTCCTGACTCGGTCTGAAGTTGCCTTTGGTGTTCTTGTGGAAGTATCTGAGGCTGTGATTTACTCTCTTGAGCTCTGCTCATCTGAAGGTTGCACAGAGCGAGACTTGAACTGGTTTTACCACCTATTTCCATACTACTGGTGTACACAGCTCTTGTCTGTGTTTTTCTGTGGGCACAGGGGTGATGAGACCTACTAAAATAGTGAACGACCGCTTCAGCCACCACCAAATTACAGCCATGCCTGAGGCAAATTGCAACAGCATTCTGACAGTGTCACCATGCTATCTTTGTGACAGAGAGAGAGATAATGAGAATTAATTAATCTGCCTTTGATTAGGAAAAAAAAAAAAAGAGGAGGGGAAAACCCTTCTACTGTGATTCCACTCCAAAATACATGAAAATGGGTGAGGTTTCTATTTGATGTTGTTTCTCAAATACAGGACAGGCTTTTGTGATGCAGCGTGCAAGATTGTGATGGCCACTGTATTGGGTAGCCTTCCAAAACCCACTGCTGATGGACCAAAGGGTGAAAGGTCCTCATAAATATACATTAAACACTAACACCACGAGGCTGCTGGAGCTGCTGTTATTCTCACAGTGCTAAAAATCCCACTTATTCAAAGCTCTTGAGTAAAGTCTCAGGTACATTCCCTTTGACTAGAGCCAACTCTGCCTTCTTTGCAGCACTGGGGGTGAAATTCTGTGTTGCACTCTTTAGACTGATGGCTAAATCTTAGAAATTGGTCCCTTATGATAAAACATGAACTACTTGGTGCCAGTGTCTGACTGGAATTACAATTATCTAAGTAGATTCATTTGTATCCCTTTCATAGCAGCTTTTCTCTGGGCACGAGCTTTTTCTGTGGGGCATGGGAAGAACAAAATTAATCTTATAAAGAGGAAGGGGTTTACGCTAAAATCGATAGTTACAGAATTAACTGGGCAAATGACTTTTTCTTAATTCTTTTCTCTTCTCAGAAGATGCAGTTTTGATGGGTACACAAATCCAAGGGCTGCCAAAAAGCTGATATCGCAGGAAATATTTCATCTCGGCTGTGTTGAGCTAGTCTAGACTTTACTATTAGTGCAAAGCGAGAGTGTAAAAAATATCAGTGTTGGAGGGGAAAAAACCCTTGTTCTGGTTATTAAATATGAGTCAGTTAAAGGCTAACAATGCAATTATGTTTAAAAAATGTTATCACTTTTAGAAGGAGCAGCATGGCTCTCCTGGGCAGTTTTTACATATGAGCCAAATATGGGATTTTATAGCTTGGAGTTAGATAATACCCAAACACGGGCTGTTTGCATTATTTCAGGGAAGCAGAGCATTGGATTGCACAGGCACGAGAAATGGGTCTGCCACATTGTTGAGATTTTTGGTGCAGTCTCCGCGGCTGGATTGAACTGCAAACCCCAGGGCCCAATTCACAGGCCAAGTTCATTTCCCTTTGTGTACCTTCAGGGCTGGGAGCTCTCAGATTTTCACTTGCAGCCAGGCAGAAGCAATCCTATCATTCCTTCTTACCACGAAACTTTCAGCTGAACTTCCGCCGTTCGTCGGCTGCGTTTAGGGGGTGCAACCCAAAAGATGCCGTGGCACCACGGCGGGTGTTCCTAACCCAGCCATAGCACTGATTGATAATGACAGTGGTAAAACCATCTCACATGCAGTTCACAGAAATGGATTGTGCCAAGAGTATCTAGAACAGCTACAGCACCCCTTTAAAGAGAGCATAAAGTCATCATTTTCCAGCAGATACCTTCTTTAAAGACAAATAATCACTTTTCTCGTTAATGATGTACAATGATTGGACTGAACCTTTTTCCATCATTCAGATTTCCACAAAGGTTAGGGGCAGAACTTGGAAAATGTTTATGGAGATGTTACAGTTTGAATCATGTGGGTTGTCTTCCCACTGCGAATGTCGGAGGAAATACAGTATCTGACAAAAATCTTTCCTCTATATCCCAACGACTATCATAATTTTTACTTTTCCCCTTCACCCCTGACTCCAGAAATTCTTGTGGTCCCTTAAAGCTGTGTGGTCTTCTACAGGCTTCTCAAACTCCTTTTTGCTGGTAGTATCAGCTCCTGTATATATTAAGTGCAATGAATAATTTGTACACCAAAACCGCTGTCAACACCGGGGTGTCCATCCCCTCAGTCATATTAACCACACGAATTCAGAGATAGGGTAGATCTATGCTGCTTTCATCAGGAGAAGAAATATTTCATCTTTATGTTAATGCAAGATATAGGTTGCCAACCGAGCTGCTATGCATCAGGTGAGAGCAGATGGATTTCATTATGCTGCAGATAACATTCATGGCCTAGAAATTTTGGCAAAGGAGGGGAAGGGGAAGTTTTCTCTGCTAAGAAGAACACAGGTAACGGGAAAGAAAATTTGCCTTTACAAGCCTAAGCAAACCCTTTAATACTATTTTTTTTAGTTTAAAAGACACGTGTTTTGTCAAAAGCCATTTACCTTCTGGGCTCACAGAATCACAGAATATTAATTGTTAAAAAAATAAATATACGTATGTCAACTCTCAGCCTATGCAATTCTGTAACTAATATGTCTAACACTACTGTAGGAGTGATGTTCTACTGGGTGGAATACAGATGCAGTATCGACACCTGGGTTCTCGCTGACTCGCGGGGCAGATACTTGGATTGACACCTGAGATACCCACCACACACCTATAGGTCGTGTGACTTTGTTGAATTTCAGTCATTTTCACTTTCCTTCGGACGCTTCTCGTTCTGAATATGTCCCACCTTTTGCATTGGGGAACTTTCTTCTGGATTTCTTCTGCTTGTTGACGTAGGAACTTCAAACCATGGCATCTAAATTCCAGGTCAGTATCAAAAATTTAATTTCCGCGGCGTTCTTTTGTGCTGTTGACTTGCAAGGACCAGATCACAGCTACTGTAAATTCTTTTCTCGTTACGTGTTTCCGAGGAGTAATCAAAATCAGAGTCTTGAAAACAGCAGATTATTTTATCAGGATGTCAGATGTTTCTGTCTGATTGTCATTAGTCTTTACCAATTAGCAGCAAGCTCCTGTGTCAGGTAGACCTTGCATCCATCTCAAGATGGTACTGGAGAGCCTTCAGCAGCTTGAAGAACAAGGGCCAAGTTTTGAGTGTATCACTTGCTTTATGCTCCCTGACATAACTTCCAGAAGCTGGGAACATTAATATGCATTTATTCATTTTTCAGCTTGGTTATTTCGCAATTAAGCTTTACATTCTGCCCTGTCCAGTAGTTGTATTTGCATACAAGTTCTGTTCCCAAACCAAAGTTTTTATTTTATTTTTTTCTCTTGAAAAGAAAAAAAAATGGATTCTGCTTTTGATTGCCCTATTCTGTAAAAACTAACTTGTCTGTAGTCCTTGCTATGATTTAGGGTATTTATGAATGGTTCTACGTAAAAGAAATGAAAATAACTAATTAGAATAATACCGCTAAATGTCATGGCTGGCTAGAAAGTGGAAATCCCTTCCCATTACATATTTTCTGTTTTTAGAAAAGAAATAAATCCAACTCTTGGATGAAAATTTAAAACCACAACATTTTTCATATGAAAGGATTTCCAAAAATACCGTATCTTTAGAAATTCGCAATGATTTTCCAAGTTACTGATAAAAAATGAAATCGATTGAAACTTTTTGACGGATTAACCAGAAAGCTGTATCTTGATAGCGCAGAAAGAAAACTCTTCAAGCCAACTACTGTTTTCCCAACAACCTTGTCCTGGAAAGGATATTTTCTATTAGAAAAGCAATTTCAACAGAAAAATTCTGATATGGTCTGCTAATTAGAGCATCTGGTGCACCCAGCTGGCCTAAGGTAAGATCAACTATGAGTATGTGGCAACAGATATTTGCCCAACCCGCTGTTTCAGATCCTACGTAGAAGAGCCATCGGTATCTCCAAGAAAACTATTCCAGTGCCTGCCTCGACCGTCCTTGCCATGAGCCAGGCCCTGTCCTTGTCCAGTCTGTGGCGAAAAGGAGCACTGGGACCTCCCTTTTGGCAGGCACCGATGGATGAGGGAACAACACGTTCTCCCGTTCACATCTAGCAGAGAGACACCGTGTTGTATCTCATTAGGATTTAGCGAGAGGTGAGACCAAGAGCTGTTTAATGACCAGAAACGTGAAGACTAACCCAAGCATGCCCTGGATTCTCTGGAGGAAGTTGGCCAGTGGCGGTGAGGCATAAATGTCCAAGTCCCTTCCAGATGTCCTGATTCTAGAAACAAATGCAAGAGAGAGTTTTCTGCTGAAAAAAAATATTTTTCTAACAATCAAAATGTTTGGAAGGGAGTATTTGGATAGGAAAATTTTGATTTCTTCACTCTCAGTAAACTTTCTTGCTTTGTTTTAACATAAATAATTTACAGTTCTGTACTTTAAATGTTTTACTTTATGCCAGCAACATGGGACAGGCAGAGACCCTCTGAGCACTGGGTTTCATGCCCACATCTCAGATGTGAATTGATCAAGCTCCATCTTAAATGGCCTCTGGGGCTGTTGGTTTCTTCCTTCCCCCATCCCCGTACCCTTGTGGGACAGCCGCCGGAGAGCTTGCGCTGTCAGGTCCCTTCATCAAGCTTCTCCCGAAGCTCATTAACTGCCAGATGATATCCATTCATACTCCTGCTAATAGAAAATCTTCTCCCCTCTTCTTTTAACCCCATTGGTTTATTTATAGCCAGAAATTGCAGCTCAGCCTTGGCTTTATTGGGCTGAGCGTGCCGAGCTATTTTCATCTCCTCTGCTAGTACAGGCTCTTCTCTGCTCACCTACAAGTCCCTCTTTGCAGATGTTCTCATCTGAATTAATCAGAACTGATACCAGGCAAAGAAAGGTTAACCTGACACGTGCTACCTGTATGGAACCCATATGGCAGCGTAGTTCATTCTCCTTTTGCTTCCACATCCATGGTTATTCCTTCTTTCTGTTCTTATGCCCAGTCATAAACGCCGGTTATCCACCTAACGGGTTTAAACAGCTCGAATCCATGTTTTTCTTAAATGTACCTGTGGAAGTATCACAGTTTACTCCATTTCTCTTATTCTAAATTTCATGAGGTTAGAAACCTTGGACCTTTCTAGTCCAAGAGCAAGTTTACCATAAAGAATTAATCTGTTATAGAGACAACTAACTTATGTTTATATACACAGAACTAAAATACATCTTACACGTGTGTACAGATAAATATATTTATGGATTGGACAGGTCTGTAGAAAGAAATATATAACAAAAGTATAAGTGAATTTTTCAAGGGAAAAATTGTCAAAACATTGCTGAGTCAAACTTGGGATATGATACTATCAGAGTGGAGGGAGAAATTGTGGATCAAACTTCTTCTTACAGGTAAACAGGGACAACTACAAAACAGGAGATAGGTTTAATGATTCATGGAAGTTGTCCTTATCCACTGAAATAAATACTATTTTGAACCACACTCCTTGCACCAACTTGTTGCACCTCTGTTTAATTAAGACTTGCTGCAGTCCAGCGGTAATGGGCTTTACAGAGCCACTTTTTGCATTATTAAGCAAATAAACTGTTAATTTGAGAAAATAATATTCAAAGCTCAATAAACATCGGTAAGTATAGCGCGTTATTTAGTCCCATAAATTTTTTTAACATACTACTTTGATTCAACAGATAAGAATAATTCAGAATTAACTTGCTAAAAACTCAGACCCTAAATGCACGCGCAGTTTCCATGGAAGTCAGCATGTTGTAGGGCAGAATTTAGCCTGTGTGTTTAATTCATCTTAATCACTATTATTAATTCATAAGTACTGTTTCCAGAAATGTATTCAGTTAGTTTTACATTAGTCAAAATCAATTGTATGTGATTTATTTTGATCGTTCGAGATTACAATTTTGATGTATTTGCTCTCATCCTGTATGTCAAGCCAGGAGAAGAGGAAACACACAGCTAAAAAAGAGTCACCTTCTATCTCTTCCCTTTACTCTTTCTCAGATATTTTGGTGGCCTTTCAGAGAATGAGATAGTTCAATGGATGATGAAATGTCATCGAGATGTCCAGCTAGACCTGGAATCACAACGTGGTGGTCGTGCCAGGTTGGTGGCCATGGGCAATACAAGTTCTCTCTTCTGTAGCTGGTCCCAGGTATAGGAGATCAGCCCAAAATCTGTAAAAAGGGGCTCAAATTTGGATTTTACTTCATCCAAGTCAGCAACCTTCTGGAAGGCTTGTTTCAAATAAAGGTTTTAGCTTCTTCTAGACCCCCACCAATATTTGTGCTGTGAGAAACTTCATATCCTTGTGCTAACTGGGGATTGTGGGCAGTCCTGTGATGCCTCAGACACAAAAATTCACTTGAGACCTGAGGCCAACAAAACTTTGGTGCCTTCTGTGACTTCAGAGTGAGCACTTCTCCAAGTAGAACCAGGGAAAAGGGTGATACATGCTGAAAGGGCCACATCCTCTGCCTTTGGCGTGGTTCTAACATTCTGAGTGTCAATTTGCCTTCTGAATTAGATTTGTAGTGTTTTCCAATTCACCAAACTCTGCCCTAGACACCCATCTTGCAGCAGCAGCTCATCCCACAGCAACGGTGGGCGTCTGGATGAGAGTCGAGCTCCAGCAGGACAGCGGGATGCAGCCTGGAAGTTTGCAGCAAAATGAAGTGCTGTAAGGGGCGCTGATTTCATTTAGGAACCGAAAGAATTAAGAGACAGCTTTGCCTTCCCCTCCAGTTTTAGATGCAAAAGGTATGGGTCTCAAATATATCTACTTCTGTTGCTTGCTTCCAGCTCGCAGGAGCAGTGACTGCAACTGTGTCTTACTTCCACAGGCAGCTTTTCAGGAGATTTACGTTGGAATAACTTGCAGAATCGGTCTCTCAATTTCTAAATGTAAGTGGTGACTTCAGGTCAGTGCAGTGAATGAGGGTTTTGTTTGGCTCTTTTTCTTTATCATTACGTTGAGCCCCGCTCACGCTGTGTCTCCAGTTTGCTCTTACTTGTGCTTGTTGCCAGCTGGAAGCACCACTAACGAATAACACAGGATGGTCAAGTCCATTCAAATTCCTACCATGATTATATGCCTTCTGAAGACGCTCATTAGCTTCCCCACATATCTTTGTCTCTCTCCCAGTCTTTCCAGTTAAGTATTACCATTTTGACAAAAAAAAAAAAGCACTCTCATTGTTGTCTCTTTAATGGCATCTCCAGCTAGAGACAACTCTACAAGGAGGAGAGGAAAAAACAAACAACAAAACCAAATAAATAAAAATCACAGTCGCAAAACCCCGGTCATTAAACCTGGGATCCACTCGAGAGGAACCGCCCTCGCTTTGCATGATGCGGGGCTGTTGTACAGTGAGCGGGGCTAAGCCGAATTCCTAAAGCTTTTGCGGAATTAAAACAGCATGCTCCGTACCAAGATGCCTTCACTTCCTGTGCCTTAATGTTAAATCCTATAGCACTGTGGATCTTATAAATGATTGAGTTATTTTTAAACCACTGGATGGCTTCCAGTCCCTCTGTTTCACACTGGATTAATTATGTAAGAATACTGACTTGTTCGTCACTAATGTTACAACTTTTAAAAACAACATGCTGTTTAAATTCAAGCTTGGCAACTCTTGCCTGAATCCCCTCAAATTTATGGCACCACACCCATAGCATAATAAAATCTTTAGTGGTCCTTTGTCTTTTAGCTTGCCTTCTATTTTTTCTCAAGGGTGTTTTATGCTGGAAGATGCATACAAAAGTTGTCCAGATGTTATTTGTATCAGAGCAGGGATTTCAGTCCAGCTATCTGTGGTTGCAAATGTTTATTTTAATGGGTTATTGTGCAATCCTTGCTGTGTGGACCTCAGTGGCCTTATATGTATGTTCTCAGTGATGCCAGCACATTGTTTTTTAGCTATATTATTTTAGTCCAATAGCACTGTTCCTGGTCGCTCAGGGGGGAGCAAAAAAATGTAACACCTGTAGGAGCAACGGATGGTCTTTTTGCCAAGGTCCACGCAGCGACGGCGGGGCCGGTGGGCGGTGGGTGGGAGCGGGGCACGTTTCCACGTTCTGAGACAAAGAACTTGCCTCGGTCACCGCGGTAAGCGCCGGGAGTTTATTTTACCGTAGCTGTTGCAACAAACAGAGGGGTGGGTTTATCCTACGTAGTTGGGAGTCTGGCAAAATCTGAACCGATGTTTCCTTGATGCCGGAGTAAGTTGTTTATCTCGTAACTGAAAACACGCCGTGCGTGCACCAATTAGGATGGTGGATTTCAACTCATTCAAATAAATTCAAAATGCTAGTTTCCTGAAGCGCTGTAAGGGCTATGGATAATTGTTGGAGGAGAATATCTGCAGAGCTGGGAACCTTCCACCCAGCCTGTAAGCAGAACCAGGCGATGTGTGGTACTGAAGGGCCGTCTGTAGGCTCTGCTCTACCTGTGTGGGTCGTGTCGTAACCAAGGTCTTTCAGGACAAGGAGTTTAAAGCTAAATTAACATGCTAAAAGTGCCCAGACTTGCATTTTCAAGAAATGTGAGTGAGTAAGATGATGGCAATTAATGCAGCGCGATGATGCTCGTTGGTACGTGCAAAGAATCGAGCCCATTTAACCTTTAAGAGAAAAAAGTTATTCTGTTTTAATGTTGGTTTATGTATTAACTGTCACATATTATCTTAATGTGCTTAATTAATAAAGATAAGCTTAAGCCATTATAATGTCATTTAAACCCACATCATTTCCTTGTTGTGGGAGTTTGTGTGTAATTCACACTGTTGCGTGCAGCTCCCAACGCTCCAAAATCATGCTTAAAATAATTAGATTTTAAAAACAGACATTTGGAATTGTTCTTTGTCTTTTTGTTTTTCAGCCTTAAACCTCACATTTTGAACTTCTCGGTAATGAGGACCAGGGGCTGGTTTTTAAATGCAAAAATCAATGTTTTTAAGCATCGTACAATTCCCAGAGCCTGTCCTTGCACTTTAGTTAGATGATAGTAGAGAGATGGGTACCATCAGCAGCACAGTCCTTGTGAGTAATTCTGCCCAGCCCCACTTGCTTTCAACACTGTTCAAATTACACCCAGCTTTTCTGCAAGGAAATTAGTCCAAATAACTCTCTTACCCTCAAATTGAAGGTATCATGTCAGTCATGAGCGGCATCAACCCTACCAAGGAGACAGTTTAATTGGGAACCAGTGAAAGCAGTTAGCAGATGCCCTTTTATAAATCTGGGGCTGGGATGGTCGTTAAATATTTGTGTTCATGGAATTACAGAGGTGGAAGAATCTGCGGCGTGGCCTTCCTGGTGAGAATCCACGTGCCCTGCGTGTGATGCATCTCCTGCAGTTGGTCCTGGTGCGTCCTCCCTTGGACCAGATCGAAAGGGTCAAATCTTTAATTTCAGAGATCCTCCATGTCAGGGACATCCTGGGTGCAACAGTGACCAAATCCTTCCTGCAGAGCCAAAGGCAATTTACACTGATGAGATTCAGCTCTCCTTTGGCAGCGGGGTGAGAGCCACGGCCCCCAGTGCTCCGGCGGTCGCCTCACCTGCAAGTCATGGCACTTGAAACCCTGCAGCAACGGCTGGGAAGTAAAACAAATCCCCATCTCAGGTTTTGGCAGCCAGCAAGGAAGTCAATTGCCTCTCATTTATGTTCCGTAGAACGTAAATGTGTTTGTAAATTTGAAAGCAGCTGCTGATGCTCAGCAGTAAACCGATTTTGTTTTACAAAACCTTTGCTGTTTGGTCTTAAACTAGGGAAGTTTTTGCGTGTATCCAGCACCCCTCTTCGCATTTCAAGGAAGATTTTGTCTAGCTGCCTCTGTGACATATGGTAATGCTTAGTGCGTGCTGTATGGCCTGGAGCCATACCACTGCAGCCTGTATGCTCCTCAGATCTCCCAGGATAAGGGAATTGGGACGAGTCAGTATTTGAATGCGAGGGACCTCCTAGAAAAAGTCCGAGTACAACGTATTGTGCCGGTACGAGGACAAGATGTTCCTCTCTCCGGACTGAAGCAATTCCCCAGGCAGGGCTAAGGTGACTGTGCGCTCTCCCCGCCTTAGCGTTTTGGATTATAAAATAGACCACTAATGCACCGTAAAAGATCTTGCAGATCTTAGCCATGGGAAAAGAGCAAACAATCTCGCTTCCCAAGGTAACCCAGAGGAAGCAGTAGTGCAGAGGACAGTACCATGAGACCTTTTCTCGGGTTTTTTTTGGTGGGGGGAGGAGGGTGTTCCCATTGCCGCCTTCCTTTACAGGGTGCATCTAACCCTGCTGAGACAGCACCGGTTCCTTTTCACACAGACTGCTCCCAGCCTCCCTAGGAAGCTCAGAGAGGTCAAGTGAGATCCCCAGTACAACCCCGTGGGCACAGAAACCCACCCGTGTCCATGCGCTGGAGTGGGAGAGGAGGGACAAAGTGTAGCTTGCGATGAGGGCTACGGGTCTGCTTTTGCAGACATCTTCTTGGCGATGTTATTAATTCGTTCTGGGACCTTGGGAGACTCATTTAACCTCTCTTTGTCTCAGATTCAAACCTCTACAAGCAGTTATTGTAACATTTGGCTGCGTTATGGCATTGTTGAAAGGCTTAATTAAATTAAGCTTTCTGTGATCTTTGAATGAAAGGTGCTATCCAACTGAAAGCTTGTTGATGATGATGACTCTAAATTATGAGGCCAAGTCCTTCACAAGTTGTAGTCAGTCCTCAGTTATGCAAAGTTATTTGTAAACACTGTATTTGATGTAGCATGAACAGTGTTTTGGGGGTGCCATGTGCATATAGATACGACACCGGACCCACAGTGGGAGTGATTTGCCAGTGAAGGGCTGTAACGGTAGAAACCAACCACACATCGTTCACACACAGGGAAAGGCACGTTGGTCACAATGATCGACTTATCTATCTATCTATCTATTTATTTGTTTGTTTGTTTATTTATTTTAAGTTTATTTGAAAGCTTTCCCTGGGAAGAACGGCTAAGACTTTTATTTATTTCAGAAGAAATGCTCTCCCAGGTGGGAAAAGAGAAGGAACTACTCGACAAAAGCAGTTTGCAGGGATCATGGCCAAGCGATGTGTAAACAGATGCCTTCTGTCTTCAAACCTGTGAGTACCTCACCGGGAGGACAGCATGCAAAGCATGTCAGGACTTTCATAAGTTAGTATCTTACTAAGAACAAGGAACCAAAGTTTGAAAGTCCTCTTTTAACTTGCATGCCTTTGTTACTTATGCAAAAACTTCCGTGATTAAGCAGGAGAGCTTGTTGCCCTGAAACTCCTCTCGTTTCTTCTGCCAAGCTTCTCTTCACCTCTTTCTTCAGCTCAAGTTTTCCTCTACCAGAATCCCTGACAACCTCATCCTCAGCACTTTTTCTTATTCGGTGTCTTTTCTTCTGAATTTGAAAGACATACTTTTCCTAATTGCTTTGACTGGGAAGTATCAATCCCTAGTATTTCATTATCAGGTAATGATGTTAATCCCAACGGGCCTTTTTCCCCCTGTCTCTGTTGCCATCTTGAGCAAGCTATCAATCCTTCTTAGACTTTCCCACCGGCTTGTTTTCCCTTTTCAGAGTTTCCCTCTATTGCACAAAACATACCTTGTCAAAGTCACAGAAACAAGGATAAAGACTCTGTTAGGATATTTTAAATGGATATTTTAAATGGATATTTTAAATTAGGGTGTTTTAAATTAGGGTGTTTTAAATTAGGGTGTTTTAAATTAGGGTGTTTTAAATTAGGGTGTTTTAAATTAGGGTGTTTTAAATTAGGGTGTTTTAAATTGGGATATTTTTTATTGGGATATTTTTTATTGGGATATTTTAAATCAGGATATTTTAAATTTAAATATTTTAAATTCAAATATTTTAATTTTTTTTTTTCTTTGGATATCCTAGACCTAGGACTACATCTATTTTCAGGGTCTGGGCCTGGTAAAGATCTAATTTAGAGCCTATTCTGTAATAAGTGGGAGTCTTTCAATAGACAGGAAGGATGGTATTTTGGTTAAAGCCTTCAGGAGATCAGGATTCAGCTTCTAGCTCTGCGTGTTTCCTGTGTGGCTTTGGGAGAGACACTTTGTGCCATAATTCCCCATCTGCAAACTCAAGATGATATTACATCCTGTTTCTCACCTTCTCCCTGCAAGCTCTGTAAAGCTGCAGAGGCTGGAAGCTCCGTGGAGCAAATACTGTCACTTTTCTACGCAGCGCTTTCCACAAGAGCGTCTCACTCTCAAGCTGAAGATTAATGACTATTGTAGTGCTAATAATAAATAATAATTGTAATCGCACATAATGCTTTTAGCTTTACTTGTGCTTAAGGTTGATTCTTCCAGACTTCCTGGAAGTTTATCTTGGGACCAGCCTGAGCAAAGAGTAATCATATCAAACTGTGCTAAATAAGGTGGATTTCTCCTCTCATATATTTTTCTCTCTATTTACCGAAGGAGAATGAACTGTAGACTTAAGACCATCAAACTCATTTCACCTTTGTTATATTTAAACTAATTAGTCTCAGGGATGAAAAACACATTTCTCAGATTCCAGATAATCTTAAACAAAACACTTCATGCTGATTTTATTCTGCTTCTATCTGTGCAAAGATTAAACAAAACCCACAGTTGGTTTCATCTGCCAGGCTCTAAAAAAAAAAAAAAAAAAATAAAAAATAATCACACCACGGAAAGAGAGGGGAAAAATAAATCCAAGGCAAGGTTTGCAGTGTGACGAGTTTGCTCATCCTTAGTTTATCTTCTGCAAATGAGCGTGTACAAAACAGTCCACCTACTGTTCTAGTTGCTACGATATAATGCAGTTCCACTGAATGATCCTGTTAACCTAACCTTCAATTTGCTGGGATTTGAACTCTGAATTACAGCTTACTAACATAGTTTAACAGCTGGTACAAGGGCTTCTTTTGAATTTTTAATCACATGAATTAAAGATTGCTGGAGATGCTTTTCAGACCTCCACCAGCAGCGATCCAACGTACGGTTAAGACAAGTATAGGTAGCCCCATGAGGATTAAGAGCACAAAGGTACCACGGCTTATGAAGCTACGCTGCACTCTTTGCTTGACAAATTAGGAGTACTACTGCAAACCATTCAGGTGAAGATAAATTCACATTATGGCTCCAAACAGACCCGGAGACCTTTAGCTTGGATTTAAAATCCTCTTTTTCGCTTGCGTTTTTATACACAGGATGCGCCGCACAGAGCACAGCGTTGGAAGATAAAGCTGAGTTTAGCAAAATGCTGCTTCTGTTCCGTGTATAAAGGGCATGAAAGACACACACACACAAGCAAGAGCGGGAAAGAAATAGAGAGTGATTGCAACTGATATCTGGAATGCAACGAAAACAAACTTAAGCGTCCGTGGATGTTTTGGGGTGGGTGTAATCGTTTGTTGCCGTCGTACGGCGCGCGGAATGCCTGTGTTTAGATTCTGCGCTCTTCACCTCTCCCCTTATTTATTCCAAGAAGATCTTTCTTATTGAGGATATTTCTCAGGGAAAGGAAAGGAAGACAAAAAAAAAAAAAAAAGACAAAAATGTAGTTCAACTGGAAGCTTCTCTACCCTAACACACCAGCTGATGAGTGCTGTGAGAACTTGGGAAAACAGCCCCTGCGTCTCAAGCTCACTAGCCCTGCAAGCCTGAAGATCAGTGCAACAAAGATGATGGAGTTGTTTAAACAAAATAGGGGGAGGAAAGCAAAAAAAAAAAATAATAAAAAAAATAATTAAAAAAATTAGGGCAGCACGAACAAGAAAGCATGTTGCTTCTTAATTATGCTGTGTTCTCTCTCTAATGGCTTGGCCTCCCCACATGCTCTAAGTAAAGCAACTGGCATGTGGCATCCTCTGCAGATCGAGGAGCAGTGGCAAGTGTACAGCTGTTCGTGCTGACACACAGGTGTTGGATTTTTGGATTCGATAGCTAGCCAGATTTTTAAGGGTGTTCGGGGGAATCATCTGCAGTTGTTACACAGAAAGTGAGTTGTCCAAGAATACCGGAGTTAATTATTATGTAAATCCCACTTCACAGCCAAGGCTCGGAGCTGGAATCGGAACTGCATCTCCCCAGCGCTGGGTCCCCTGTCTGATTTCCTTGCCCTACCCTTGTCGTCAAGTGTTGCCTGTGAGCTGGCAGCGGATGGACAACGGCGGTAGCAGAGCGGCAGGAAGGTCACGCGGCCATGAGAGGCGGCGGCAGCCGGGGTGATCCTCTCGGACAGCACAGGATCTCTGGGAAGATAAAGGTGGCCGTGCCAGGTCACCAAAGGAGGTGATGCTGAAGCTACGAGGATGTCCTGGGGGAAAGCCTAAATATCAGAGAAAGTTCAGACAGAGCTTTGGCAGCTTGTTGTGGTACAAACAGTATTTTCTCCTGCTCTTAGAGCTCATACCTGCATTAATAGCACCCAGCAATACGGGGGCTTTGGGCAGCGTGTGGTTGGGGTAAAGTGTATTTGAGTGGAAACTGGGAATATCACCACCGTCTACCATATTCCCTCTACAGACAGCCAGTGATTAAGTCCTTTTCTCTTTCACAAGCCTCTTAAGGTATCTGTGCCTCAGTTTCCCCGACTAACAAGTTCTTTGATTTCATCAAGTGACAAATGTTATAGAAATACAGGGCAGGGTGCTGTATTTCCTGTAAACTATTAATAAAAGCCTTTGTATTTTTAACGATCCATTTAGAGTTGTCAAATGAAGCGGAAGTGTCAGGAGTGACTGGGGGGAATCTCAACATGAAAGGTTTGGGTGGACTGCAGTGGATGGGCCAGATTCTCCTGCCCATTCCTTTGGGACTCCTGGGTGGACCACAGAGCTGCTGATGGATCTGGTCTCCACTTCCACCCGATAGCTCAAGGGGCCAAAAATGCTAAACCTTCCTATTTGGCCGGTTTTGGACACAGTTTCACCTTACAAGAAATCAAATTTCGGTTTGTACCTTCTTGAACCCCAGGCTTTGGCCTTCTGTCAGTAACCTGGCCGGGTGTCTGTGCCTCTCTGCTGCTGCCACAGTAGGGGCTGACCTCTCAAGGCTACATCGCTCTGGTGATGGCCCAGCTTCGCTTGGAGGGGCAGCACAAGAAAAGCAGCAGGAGCAGCACGGCCAGCGTTAACGCTCTCCTGTAATTCAGATTTGAGTGATGAAACCGAAGAATGCGGAGCAGCTGGGAGTAGGTCTCAGAGTGCTGCTAGTGGGCAAGCTGGGGAGGATTGTGTTTCTCTCCTGGGAAATAGGCATTTTGCCTCCTAGAGTTAAGTCTTTTGTTTTGTTTGTATGTTCTGCCCTTAGTTTTGCTCCTTTTCCCCGTGGCTGACAATGGGAAAGAAATCAAATTCATCTCTTCTCCCTCGCAGTTTCCCAGGAAGGAGCAGAGGAGGAACACCTCAGCTTGTTCTCCCGTGACTCCAAAGCTGTGCCTTCCCTTGCCGTGGCTGCCCAGCCCGGCATCGCTCCCCGCATCCCGAGGGCTGGATATTACCATCCATCACAGGCAGCTCTGGTTCCAGCGCTTGCTAAACGCCTGAATTTCCTGCTGGCTCAATGAACAGTTTTCAGCTTGTGGTACATTATATAGCTACTGGGTGAATGGGGCTGAGCGTTCCCGTTTGGCTCCGAGCGCCGTGTTCACCTGAGCTCGCTGGCAGGATGAATAGTTCGCCGCGGTTCTAGTGCTAACCCCCTTTGTGAACTAGCAGTGAGCCATGTACCTTATTACAAAGGCCGACAGCTCCCTGGAAACTTAAATCCACTCTTTCTCCTTTCCCTACCATAGGGAGCTATAAAAGAAAAGGACTTGGTTGGTAGGCATGTAATATAACAAAAAAACCTCTGTGGTGGCAAGATCCAGGCTCCCCAGTAACAATGAGGATTATGCTCTCGCATCGAAAATGCCGTTGCTGCTTTTAAACTGCGCTACCTTATTACGGATTCCTACAGTGTACATTTATGTTAGGGGCTTGGATGTTTAACTTAAGTCAAGTTTGGGTAGAAAAGAGCGCTCGGTGTCTTCTGGGTTTGGGGTTTTTTTTTTTAATCTATGGAGGGAAAAGATGCGGCTCGATACGCTGGTTTAGTGCTACCTTCCCCCAAACCACTTCTTTAAATAGCCTGACACTGGCACTGGGCAGGAGCTGGCAGAAGATTAGATTTTTTTAATTTTTTTCTATTTTTTTTCATCTGATGGCTCGCCAAGGTTGTTTTCAAGAAGCAGAAGTAGAAAAAGAAGGGAAAAAAACCCAACAAACTCCTTTTGCATGCCAGTCATTCACCGCCTGCCAGTTCCCATGGTTCTCCTATGGATGGTAGCCACGGAACTATTCAAAGTACAGTAAACACTGAGGAAAGTGAAAAGAAACTCACGAAGCAGAGAACAGAGAAGGAAAAAAGTGGGATATGGGCTAGGTGGTACTAAGAGTCACTTGGGGAGCATTTTAGGAGGCACCAGCACATGTTTCCTCATTCCCAGCAGCAGCTAGACCAGCGTGTTGTAGGGAGGACCTCATTTCTGCTGGATGGGGAAAGCAGCTGATGGTACAGCAGCACCCATTAGTGAGGAGGCAGCAACACTTTTCCAGGGTGTCAAATATGGAAAAGAAGGGTGTCTACAAATGGCATTCAGCCGCGCTTGGGAAGAGCACGTTACAGTCCTTCGCACGGACTGGTAGTCCCAGGGGACTTGTGTCGTCACGCTGCTGTCGTCTTCTGTGCTCTTTCAGCCTCTGGAGTGGAGTAAGTGTTGGTTTAGTTTTAATTTTTATTATTAATTTTTTTTGTTTGTTTCGTAAAGCAAGGAAGGAACAGGGAAGAGAGGAGGTGAAGTGTTACAGTTTCCCTCCCACATCCTTGATGCGCTGATGTCAAATCCTTTTTTTTTTTTTTTACCTTTTGGGTAAGGAAAGACTTACCTACCAGGGTAGGTCAAGATGCTCTTCTACAAGATTGCTTGTTGCAAAGGGTGCTTGTTGCACTTCGCTGGATGGAACATATTTGGCCTCTGTGGGACATGGGAGGTGGTGTACCAGTGAAAACATATTTATCTTGTTCAGAACAAACTTTCTTATAGAAAGAGGGGAATTATCACTGGATTTCTCTGATAGAGTTAAGCACAGGAGAAGTGCTCAGATGGGTCAGACGCCTCCTTCCCTGAGTGTGGTACAATGTGTTTTCCAGACTGATTCCCCTTTAATACTTCCTTTAGCAAAAAAATATTTTCTTTGACAAATTGACAGCAGCCCTACAGATTTATTTGTCATTTGCGTTAATGAATTACACGAATAAAGCCAGGCTGGATTGGATCTGAGGAGAGCTTTTCACTTACTCTGAAATAGCATATCCTGATTAAAAGATATGAAGTCTTCCTGCCCCGGGACAGTTCTGGGAAGGCTCATTTCTCTCTTGAGCTCCTTGTGCCTGAGATTGGCATCTAAGAAAGACACGTGGCTCGTTGCCATCACCCATGGCTTTTGCTATTTTAGTTACCCTGGTGCCATGTGAGGGTCTCCCCAACATTCCTTTGCATGACAGGTTGTCCCCTGCTTTTTCACTCTCGTGTAGATGCTGAGGGGCCTGGAGCATCTGTGTGGCCAGGAAAGGCTGAGACCTGGGGCTGTTCTTGGAGAAGAGCAGCCCCAGAGGGGAGCTGAGCAATGCTGAGCAAGAGCTCAAGGGCCCCCAGGGGGCAAGAGGCTGGGGCCAGACTCTGCTCAGGGGTGCCCAGCGCCAGGACAAGGGACATCGGGCACCAACTGGGACCCAGGAGGTTCCCTCTGAACATGAAGAAAAACTTCCTTCCTCTGAGGGTGTTGGAGCCTGGCCCAGGCTGCCTAGAGAGGTTGTGGAGTCTCCTCCGGAGAGATTCCAAACCCACCTGGATGGCAACTCTTTCTGGGTGACCCTGCTGAAGCAGAGGGTTTGGATGAGATGATCTCCAGAGGTCTCTTCCAAGCCCTATCATTCTGTGATTCTGTAAAATGAAAACCCAAAAAAGGAGTTAGTTACGGTATCAAATCATGTACTTAGGTTTTCTTCAAACCAGCCATTCCCTGAAGGAAGAGAAAGGTGCTCTTGGAGAAGAGGACTTTGAAGACAAGCTTTTAGGCGGCTAGAAGTATTGACTCTTGTGAAGATTAGAAGAACCAAAAGCCGTAAGAAAATGTTATA
Source organism: Baryphthengus martii (assembly GCA_013396935.1). Classification (NCBI taxonomy): domain Eukaryota; kingdom Metazoa; phylum Chordata; class Aves; order Coraciiformes; family Momotidae; genus Baryphthengus; species Baryphthengus martii. Next base: position 548,463 of record VWZK01013824.1, read on the forward strand.
GTACCTTCCAGCCACAGAAAGTCTTTGTACCTGAGCAGAGCAGCTTTACAAGCAACATATAAAAGACGAAGATGAGCACCTGCACATATCTGAGGACCGTTAGGCTGCGAGGACCATGGTGTTCCCCGGGAAGATGAGACCCTTGGTACTTGATATTAGTCTGTGCAAGCAATAGGTGGGTGCTGGGATGGCTGGGGGGGTCCGTTCGGGTTCGCTCGGCACGTGCTCTGTATCTGTGCAAAGGAGAGAGGGTCCCAGGGAGGTCGCGATTGTCTCACCAGCTCCCTCACCAGCTTTCAGACCCCTCTCTCATGCAGCTGCAGCCGTGATTCATCCCTGTTCCCAGGCTCTCCTCACCAGTGAGAGTGCAGCAGGCACCTGGTGTGCTAAATAATCCTCAAGCAGTAGGCTCAGAGATCATTAACTCTTCAGTCACCATATTAGGCTGTTTTGCAAAGCACACGCGTCGCAGGAGGGGAAGATCCCACAGGAAGGCAGTGGAAGCTCCATTTCCTATTGAAGTGGTGTAATGGAGGAGCAGAGTGTTGCAGATCTAGTACATGAGGCAGCCTATTTCAGAGAAACGGAAGGAAAAAAAGAAAAAAGAAAAAAAAAAGGACGGTCTTAAGTGTGTACGGATCTTCTCAGCACACCTGCAAGTAATATTGGAGAGGACAGATGTGAGATGGAGATAGGAAAGGCTGAAAGCCTCCCAGTCTCCATCTCAGCTGTAGGAAGGTAGGGAGCGTTGGATTACCAGGGGAGTGTCTCAGGGAGGTCAGGCTGATAAGCAAAAGGAGGTTGAGGGCTCCCTTTGAATCATTAAACCAGAGATTAGTGCCAGTCTGATTCCTCCAGTGGGATGCTTCCAGTGCTGCACATCAAAAGGCCGGGATGGGGAGTGACCTGCTGAGGAGACAAGAAGCTCCATCTGCTGTGCACATCTTAACATCTCTGCAACCGTTCCCTCTGTCGTAAGGTTTCCAGCAGTTTACGAGGTTCCTGCTCTTTTGAGCAGTCATTTCAAGGAATGCTGTGGCCTTCCACCACCAAAAAAAAAGGTACATAAAGCGAGGGAGAGTTGGCAATGTGTCTCTTTTGGACCTTTCTCTGACTCTAGTGGAAGTAGTGGAGTCACCACGCACAGAGGGGTTTAAAAACCACATAGATGTGGTGCTGAGGGACGTGGTTTAGTGGTGATCTGGCAGTGCCGAGTTAACAGCTTGTTAATCTCAAAAGTCTCTTCCAAACAAAGCAATTCCATGATTCTTTATGCCCTGGCAAATGAGGGAATGGGAGGAACACACTTGATGCGAGCGTGTCTCCCCGTGACTCCATCCGTGCTTGTGCAGCAGGTTGCGCACCAGCACCGTGATGTGGAGCTTCCTTTGCTCTCCTGATCGTTCAGGGGGGAATTTGCAACCGAAGAAAATTGCCTACCCTACAAAAATAAATGCTGCCCGTATCGAAGGGACAGGCCTAGCGTCTACAGTACACATTTCAAAACAAAAAGAAGTCGTATACGCTGAGAAAAGAGACGTCTGGTCATCTGGGACCGCATTCTGACTTTGTTCCTGAGCTGATGAATAATTCAGAGGGCCAAACTGATATCCAAGGAGCACAGCGTGGAGGCAAACCTTTGGCTTTGCAACGTACCTACTGCGAGTAAGTCATCGTGCTGGGTGACCGGTGCGATTCCAGGGACACAAAGTGCTGGAGGAAAGACGGGGAATCTGTTTAAATACACATGGGGAAAAAAAAAAAAAAAGAAAAAAAAAAAGTTAAAGTTGTTTAAAGCTTAAAAGAATTTAGCAGAGTGTTTATTGCTGTCATCCACTTCTCCTTCCTTCCCTTTCCCTGGTCCCAGTTTTCTGCCGTGTTAACGTGTGCAGAAGAGGTGGCCTTGTCAAGCTTTCAAAAGGCAGCATACTGAAAAGGTCAGAGTAGTATAGTATGAGAGAGCATGTAAGTCATTATCATTCTAATATCGCCTTTGTAAGGAGAACGAGAGCAGAGCAAATTATTGTGAAATAACGCCGTAAAACTCGGGAAAACATCAGCGGTCCGTTGCTGCCTAAGTTCTCGTCGCTAGCTTTAATGACGAGTGGATTCTATCTGTGTCTTCAGAAACGTGCTCTGGAGCTTGGAGGAGGCTGAAATAAAAAGATTTGTGGCAATTTCCATGGTAACTATTCATCCCCCCCCCTCCAAGTGCATAAGGAAAACTCCCATTACTGCAAGGTTGGGAGAAACTGAAGCTAACTAAAGAGCTAGGGGATTTGGGTTGGTTTTTAGGTATGTTTGTTTGTCTGTTTGTTTGTTTTAATTTAAGGTCTGTCAAAACTTTGACACTAATTCTCTGCCATCTGAACAACGTAAAACTGAGGGTAAGGTGTTTTTATTATATCTAGATCCATTTCACTCTTAAAAGTCCCATAGTCTGATTTTATTACTTGTGATACCAGACTGTTTCCCTGACTTATTGACTAGAGATGCTCCTTTTGCAAAGATCTGGATGACTGACAAGGAAGGGATAATTTATAATCCCTTATAACTTAATCCCTTATAGGTCCCTGAGGATGAAAACCATAAAAAAAAAGTGACATTCCCATTTTGGAGCACTAGCTGATAGAAGAACACCTAGAAAAATAACGACCAGGTTGGAAAAGTGGAGGTAAGTCCCAGTTAATTCTGGGTGCTTTTACTCAAGTGATTGTTCTGCTGAAGTAGGTCCTTCAGACCAACTGTGGTGGAGACCAAGAGGGTTCACTACAACTGGTAGCAACTAACAGAGAGCCAAGTTTGTTTGTGTCCTACTGCTGTCTCCTGCTTAATGTTGCTTCATGTTACTCTTCTATATTCTCATTAATATATGTATTTTATCTTCCCCTGACAACCTGCAGCCTTTTATGCACTCAGAGATTTAAAGAAAGTAGATTATGGCTTGATTTATGTAAACCATTGAAAACTCCACTTGAATGGGTTTGCAAGCTGGCTTTTGTCAGCTTGCCTTTCTTTGATATCTGAGATCGCAAATTAAAATACAAAACGAAATGAAAGTTATACCAAACGTGCAAGATGTCATTTATACCAAGGAAGCTGGCATGTCAGAGGAGTGAACTGTACATAATTTAGGGCTTTGATCTTCAGATGGAGGAAGCTGCAGGCAGAGAATGCTCATGGTTTCAAGTTGTGATCATAGGAAACCACCTGTGATATGTTCTGGCTCAGATGTCTTGGAAAGATGGAGGGAAATAACCTCCTTTCCAGGCCAGGAGTATGATCCAGTTCAGGTAATAACGCTACCATGGCATTATTACTCATGGAGCGTTGTGTCTTTGGGATGTTTGGGGGTTTTGTTGTTGTTTTGAGGTCTTTAGTGGACTGTATGGGGCGTATGAAGCCTCCACACAAGTTTAAGCATATGAGACTGGCTGTCCTGAGCTGGACTAAAGGTCTGCGGTGGGTTGGGCTGAAGGTCCCTCAATGTCACTGCAGCCTCCGGCAGTGTCCGTGAAATCAGGACAAGGGACATCTCCTTGAATACCTTTTGGAACACTTTTGTGGAAAATAGTGCTTCAAGATGACTTTTGAACTCAAGTCGGGAACATCTGGGATTTTGTTTCAGGCTCAGCTGTAACGAATGTGAGAATATCTTCACGGTTAATTTTTAGCTCACGCGACAACATTTAATGGGGCTGTTAAAATGTTTATAAGATGGCACATACATAAGCGCTGGTGGCTCCTCATCTGGTGAATGATCTGCTGTGACCACAGCATGCACTTGGTTTGTGTGAAGGAACTGGAGTCCCACAGGACACCAGAAATCTCAAGGTTTCAGTCCATTTGGTTTTGGCAGAGTTTGCACAGGAATAGGGACTGTGTGAAAGTCTATGGGCTTCTTGGCTGTTTCTGAGAAACCCACCCTCACACTTCCCCTCACCTTGGCAGGTAGCTGAACTCCTCCAAGAAGTCTTTCTTCAAAGAACATGAAGCACAGGACTTGTTTTATAACCAGGTCATGGCCTTCAGAGGAAAATTTCGAACTGAAATACCCTAGATAACTCCAGAAGTTGTGGATGCTCCATCCCTGGAAATGTCCAAGGCCGGTTGGATGGGGCTTTGAGAAACCTGGTCTAGTGGGAGGTGTTCCTGCCCATGGCAGGGGAGTTGGAACTAGATGATCTTTAAGGTCCTTTCCAATCCAAGTCCTTCTATGATGATGATATCAATGTGGCTGAATAAGTTCTCAGTTCTTCCGAATAGCAGGCTAGAGATGCATCAAATGTCCAATGAGGAGTGTGTGGTGGTGAAAGAGTTAACTGTAGAACCATCAGTTTTCTGAGGAAGCAGTGGGAGGAAGAAAGCTGGACCCGAGTTCCAAATTCTGGTTCCAGCTAAGCTTCGTAGGGTGAGTTTGAATCTTCTCTTTAAAAGGCCAAAACAATACGGTGCCCCAATTATTCCTTTATTTTGCAAAATGTCAAGCTGCATGCGATCCATTTAATTTCTACAAGTGTTCCAAACGGGAGAGCTGTCTACATGTTCCTTTAATTGAGCAACACCCTGCATAGTAGCAACTAGAGATCCAAACATCCCTAAAAAAGCCACTGTAGACCAAAAACACACACACATTGCTTCAAAACCTACCCTAAACCTTTTTGGAGTTAAAATTCTATTTAACCCGTAGTTGTAACACCGTATTGAACGCTCTTCTGTCTATTTTTCCTTCAATCTGGCTCATGAAAATGCTGGATTTTTTTTTTTTAAAGTTGTCTATAAGATCTTCATGTCATGATGGATCTGTGCTGCGCGTTCACCTCCCAGAGTTGAGAAAAGGTCGCCGGCAGTTCACTCTCCCCTTAATATTTGAGAGAGTGAGTTGCTCTTTAGTACTAAAGTTACATCTAGAAGCTGTGAGACATAAAAACAATATTATGCCAGCTTGTCAGAAATTGGCCAAGCAGCTGTCCCTCAGGTTTCTCATAGATGTGAATCTGAATATAAGTGGCTTTTTCAAACTATAGCAGGTCTGAAATGCAACTAAAACAACTAATGGCAATTTACTCACCCAACAGAGGACGTGGCGAAAAGATCGAAAACCTTCTAGAGGCTTTTTTTTTTTTTTCCCCTCTTTCTTCCTTTTTAATTTTTTTTTTTTCCCCCTCATTGGCAAGAATGTGGACTTTGTTCGTCATCTTGTGGGCCTACCTGTAACAGTCCAAAGGTGAAATGCCTGAATATTAAGCCATAATCCATCATTGTACACACACTAATTACTTTCTGTCCTCCCCTTCTCTTGTCACCGCGGTCCAAAGCAGGTTTTCTGAGCCTGAGTACATTCATCTGAGCTGTTAGCTGCCACGCTCCACCGCATCCTCGTATGATCTGCCGAGTCTCAGTCCCCCAGAGGAAATTTGTGCATGCATACTGTATGTGAACTTTAGATAAATAAATAAACACGAGAAACAGCTTCCAGATAATTGAAAGCGAGTGAAGGAGGGAGCAAAAAGAAAACAATTTCTCAGGGGAGAAGCAGGCTGAGGTGGCAGGTATGATTAAAATCCATATGATTTATGAGTAGGTGCATTACTAACATGACAACCCCTTAGTGTTTGTTTGTTCAGTTACGTTTGACAATAAAGTTTCTTTTTTTCACCCACTTCTTTTTTTTTTTTTTCTTCTTCTTCTGCTCCCCTCCTCCCCACCCTCCCCCCTTCTCCTTTCTTCCTCTCTTTTTTTTTTCTTTTTTTTTCTTCTTTTTTCCCGTCGTCTCCTTGCTGCAGGTTTTGCTCAGGAGTTAGCCACTCAGGAATTCCTAGTGCCTGACTGAGCAGTAATTTAGCAAGCTCTCTTGTGCTCTTTTCCTGTCAGCATTAACATGTCAATTCGTTTTAATAGTCTGGGCATGCGCAGAGGGGCTACATTTTCTCAGTAGGTATCCCATGAGCCCACCCCGCGGTGCAGAAATGTGTTATAGCTTGTCTCAGGCCACAGAGACTTCAGCAGGTTTATTTTCATTATGGCCAAGCGTATTTGTTAAGACAAAGCATGAACAAGGAGAAGGAAGGTAGAAAACGAGACTTTAAAATATTAAATGGGATCTCCGTGTCTGATTGGTAATTTATGACCTACGAACGGACTGGGTTATAAAGGGGGTTCTTTTGCATGATATTATTACGTGGCATGGTTTCAAAAAAAGGCGTGCTGCCGCTTCCTCTGGTTGGTTTTTTTTTTTTGGGGGGGGGGGGGA
>VWZK01013824.1:554728-608636 GCA_013396935.1 Baryphthengus martii
GGGGAGGGAAATTAAATGATATCATGCCACATTGGGAATTATCCGTAATCATGATTAATAGTTGAATTGGCTTTTATATTAAACCAGAATTTACTTGCCATCTTTCTTATTAAAGAGCCTTCAGCTAGATTTGTATCTAATGTTTTGCCTCCAGTATATATCGCCAAGGACTATGCAGTCCACGAGCCTATCCTTTGATCGCAACATTATCTTTCTATCTAAAAAAAAAATAGTTGAATCTTTGGACGCTTCAAAACTTACGAGGAGAAATTGTAGATTTATGAGAAGACAGAAGGAAAAAAAAAAACAACTTAGAAAGCTACTGCTTGGCATCTTAAACGACATCTTTCCAGATGCAACCTAAATTAAGTCAAGGTATTTTGGTTGTACGGTACCTTGGCGTAATTAAATATTTAGCCACGCTGAGCTGCACTATCGACGTCCGTATGGTACAAATACTTTTCCAGCCCAGCTGGACTCAGCTGCATTATCTAAGTGACCTGAAAAAGGTAAGATCAAGGTTTATTTTTAAAGGATTCTCTTCATCTAAGGACAATACACTTTTGTGGTCGGTTCGGCCTTTCCTGCTCCCTGGGGTGTGACTCCCCGTAGACACATGGAAGCTGCAACATCCTCGAACTGTGTGGGAACAAGCTTGTGCTGGGGCACAACTGCAGTTGAGTAGGTGGAGAATTATGTCAGGAATCTGAAGCCTGGCCTGGGGATTCCCTCTCCTTCCACCGTAAAAGGACCAAACTCAGTTCCATAAGAAAGAATCTACAGAGCACTTCTTTTTTTTTTTTTCTTTTTTTTTTTTTTTTTTCCTGAAGGAACAGGCTCTGCTCGCTGCTGGTCAGCAGCGCGTTTCCCAAAAGCAGCTGGCACGAGACCTCGCGTGACAAAGCATTATGGCACAGAGCTATAGAAAAGCAAAACAACCCCCTGCTTTGAAGCCGAGGTTCTGTACGTCCACCGGTCAGACAGTTGCTCTTTATGGCCTGAATAAGTGAATAGAACGACAGAGGAAACCACGGAGTCGAAAGGAACGCGGCAGCTACCGAGCAACCGGCACATCTGTTAAGAGTACGAGCGGTGACACGGGGCGTACTCGACGTCTGGTGGATAATACAGGAAGCCTAAAATTGGTTTCTGGTGAGCCATTCTTACGGCAGCAGAAACATCATTCAGATGAGGTAAACTCGGAGACTGTGCCGATGACCGTGAGAAAAAAATGAACGTTCTTGAAGAAATGTCAAAAGCTATCCACTCGGTGAGAGCCTACGACAGTCAGTAACACGATAAAAATGTCCTGGATAGTTGTGCATGTGTGTCACCAACCCCCCCACGGCCACAACCCAAGGGCCCTAACTCTCTGGGGAGGGTTATTTTGTCACCGAAGCATTTGTGGCTGGTGGATCTCAAAGAAGTCCATCTCCTGGTGCTTTTAGGAATTTGGGTACCCATGGTGGACAGCTGACAGCTTGTTGTCACGGGTGCTTAAGGAGAAACTTAGAGAGTTTCAAGGCCATCTATACTTGGCAGTGCTGCGTTAATGGTGTGACTTGATGATCTTAAAGGACTTCCAACCAAAATGATTCTATGATTCTATGACTCTATACTACCTTTCTGAGTTCTTAAGGGCCCTGTTACTGCTGAAAACACACTGTAATGGACAGTTTTGGAGAAAGTATTTTACTTTTCAGTGTAAAATGCAGATAGGCTAAGAGAAGATCAGCCTTAGGTGTCTGTTGGCCTATATTAGTGAGATAGAAATACTTTCACGTGTGTTTTCTAGGAGGTGATGTGCATGAAGTGAAGCTGTCTGTGAAGTTTTATGATCCAGGAATTGAACTCGTTGGCCAAATTTTGCTTAAATTTGACCGATGGCCAGCAGACACGACCAGTTTCAGTAAATAATAAATAAGGTAGAGAAGAGACGTTTGAATTAACATCTTCCCACACCAGCATTGTGAGCTGCTTCTTAGACACTGGAGAGTCTGTTTCTGGAAGCAGGAGGAAAGAGGAAGAGGTGTTAGAAATTGCCCAACAGTCATAAACTCCTTAATTCTCGTCTCTGCATCATTTTTCCGAAGTCTAATCCGTTACAGGGCCAAACTTTGCTCCATGTGGGAGTTTCCTACTAATGGCAGTCCAGGGAAGGATGCATAGCCAGCTCTAGATAAGTGTGATAAGCTGAGGATTAGGTTGGAGAGCTAATTCCCATGGAACTGCCTTTTCCCAGAGAGGCAAAGGGTTCACGCAAGGAGGCGCATCCGTCTGTGCCAGACTTTACAAACACACACACTCATCCCGCAAGTTTTACTGCCAAGTTGCTCTACCTTAAATCACTTGCAAGGAGGGTTGGAGCTATAATTCATGTTGGATTCTGGCAAAACCCGGGAATAAAGATGTAAGAAGTGTAGTGATTTGGTTCCTGAGAGAAAAAACAGGGAAAGGAGGGTGGAGGGGGGAGGGACTTTACATGACGGTTTTGCCATGTGGGGCAAAAAAGTCTTTCTAACTCTAAATAGCAAAATTGCAAAATCCCTGAGCGTTTCAGGAAGATCAGTCATAGCAAAAAAGCAACACAAGAGGTGGCGAAGGAAAATCAGAGGCTTTAGGAGCAAAGCAGGCAACGCAGAGGAGTTGCTCAAGGGAAGGGATGAACCCCCGAAATTTCCTGATGGGCAGTAAGAGCGAAAAGCTGGAAGGGAATCTCCCAGCTCGAGCAGGAAGGAGGAACTCACCATCATTTCCCATCCACCACCCAGTCAAATGGGGAGAAGTAATTGCTTTGGATAGGAGGCACAACAAGCCATGAAATACAAGCACATCCTTCCTCGAATTTGTAAGCCATAAAAAGTATTTTAATAACATCTGGTGCAGGGGCGTGTTGAAGCTTAATTAATTAATCCTTGCAAAGGGGCTCGGAGACGCTGGGATCAAAGGTGCTGCACAAGTGCAAAATGCCATTTTCATACCTATAAATGTGGGCTTGTTAACTTAAATGCTGTTTATTTATTGCTGCTATATACTTGTATAGCAGTATATATCAAGTATATTACAAACATTTTAAAAGTACCCTTTTTCACCACATAAAGCTGTCCCCGTCGCCCCCGCCCCGAGCACGTAGCGGTGGTTTTCCGATGCTGCTGGTAGCGAATCTCAAGAAACATGGAATTAAGTCTGATAACACCACGGAGTTTTGTGGTGTTTGGGGTTTTGTTGTTGTTGTTTGGGTTTTTTTTGTTGTTGTTTGGGGTTTTTTGTTGGTATTTGGGTTTTTTTGTTGTTGTTTGTTCATATTTTTTTTGTTGTTTGGGGTTTTTTCTGTTGTTTGGGGTTTATTTTTTGTCTGCCTGAGTATCTGCGGCATTTGCCACTCTCGAATATTTACAGGGATGCTGCTGCGTGAGCAGCAGAGATTACACCCAGCAGCCCCGTGGCCATCGCTGAGGCCTAAAAAATTCACTTCAGAGTTCACCTCGGCTTGGTATGTGGTTGCAGTTTTCTGCTTACTCTCTCTTCCTTTCTGTCCTCCGCGCTATAAAATAGGAAGTTTATTCCGCCCGTATTTTTGACTAGATTCGTTGAATTGAGGTCTCCTGTTTGCCTAGAGGTTGGGTTATGGGATTGGTTTTTTTTTTTGGTTTGTTTGTTTGTTCCTTGCTTTGTAGCCATTTATGAATAATAGAAATCATGAGCAATGCTGTGTTCCCACTAATTCAAAACTTAGCGTCGGAGGTTGTTTACAAATCAGAGGAGCAAAACACGTGAATCTTCAGCAATCAGTTAGAACGTAGAATCGTTTTTTTCCTCCTCTATTGGAGGACATAGTAAAAATATTCCCTAAGATATTTCCCTAAGATTTATTTCAGCTTTTGTTAAATGTTTGGCTTTCTGGCTTCCCATAGTTACATGGAATCTTCTTTTTACGCTGGGAAAAAAAGTTTAGAAACGCTCTCTCTGCGATTCAGAGCGGCGTTATTTAGACTAAATTTGTAAAATCTGTGCAGCTGACAACAGCGTCTTTGTGGATCTTTTTAAATATAAATGAAATACGAGTTTCTTTCAAGGTACAAAATGTCATTAAGGGCTCAGGTGGTTAAAATCAACATGAAAAATACATGCTGCATTTTCCCTCCTTAAATGCAATAATGTAATCAGATTTCAAGTCATCTTACCTACCTCACTTACAGCTTTATGGAGATTAATTAGTTTTTAGCCCCCAGTCACATGATCTTTCCTGACTGCCATTTAGCTGCATTTGCTATCTGACTTGAACCTGTAAGCTGTCTCCAGCCCCAGAGGACAGATTAAATTTTAGTATTGGTTGCCTTCTTCCTTTGATTTAAAGGTAGATAGTTATAGCCATAGTTCAATTATTCTTTGTTGTTAATTAGCCGCGTGTCGTCCTCATTTCTTTGGAAAAGGCATGTGTTTGAAGATGGAGAAGAAAAACAGCGCAAAAGTAGGAGACAACTTTCGTGTGGTTGAGCTAAAAAAGGTTATTTGATTTTTTTTTATTTTTTTTTTTCCCTCCCGACCAGGTGCAGAGCCATAAAACTGCTTTTAATTCACATCTCTATCACCGCTCGCTGCTTTGTGGACGCCTGGCTTTTATGCACTGCTAATCGATAAGGTTACCTTCTCACTTCAGGAAAACAAGCTGATCAGAAAGGAGGAGAGGAAATATTTCAGCTTCTCTTCCTCGAGCGGGAGAGGCGCCGAGTTTGCGCGCCGCTGTGGCTCGCCTTTTGTTTTCTGCATTTTCTCCTTAAATTAACTTAAAACGCTTATTCCATAATGTGATTTTTAAGTCAAGGGGATTCCTTGCTGCGAATCATTTCCAAGGCCATTTAATATCTAAATAAATTCCCTTCTCCTCTCCTAAGTGTATCTAAGATACGATAAATGTACAGTGGATGAAACAGTGTGTAGACAAAATCCTGCCCTTAATTCTGGGTATCCTGTTTACTTCAGTGAAATCCTCAGTGAAAAAAAACGAGTACATATTGACCCATACTGTGAAAAAGACAAGAAACAGATAAGCTCCAGGGGAAAAAACCAGAGGGATTTGGGGTTTGTTTAATTTTTTTTTTATATATATTTTTTTTTCTGTTTGTGATTAAAAATAAAGAAGTAAATAATAAATGGATTTGCCTAGTATTGTTGCTTAGGATGGTGTATCACTGGCCTCCTCAGCAGCATATAACAAAAGATCAAAGGAATCTCTGCTTCACATAAGTAAACCAGTTCTTGGAGGGAAGGCACGGGCTCCGTGGTTTTTTCCTTAGGTGAGAGCTGGGAGCGAGTTAAGCTAATGAAAGCGTTATCTAGGACACGTCGAGAAAGCGCCGGAGCCAAACCCGTCGAAGCCTTTCTATGGACATTACGTGCTGCTGCCTCTTTGCCATTTGTTTCCTAAATTCTCTGTAATTTGCTCGGCGGCAAACATTCACCTTGGTTAAATAGGGCTCCGCTCAGCAATATTCAGCCGAACCGCGGCGTTTCCTGGCTCCGGCCACGAAGGCTCCGCAGGATTTTCGCTGCTCAGGTGTTGCAAAGCCTAATCCTTATTCAGGAACCAAAACGATCCACTTTCCTTGCCTGCGGTGCTTGGATCCCTGCCTTTGGCAGTAGCCCCAGACTCCTGCAGAAGATGAAGACATCCCTCCATGCCTATAGATGGAAAGGCGCCAACATGGATGCCATCAGAAGGACGCAGCTGAGCATATGCTGAGAAAATTGTGGCATCCATACTGTACATGGGGAAGGGCTGACTGAACACACCAGTTTGTTGAAGCTTATGGCCCTGAAAAGGAAACATAGGTTTCCTGTAAATGTCATTCAGGGATATGCTAACTGTTATTTCCTGGCGCTGGATCATGATGCTTTCAACACATTCTGTTCATCTACCTCTGCTGCCTGCCTGCCTGGCTGTGCACAGCGATAGCTCTCCTGTCTTCTCACCTTTCCCTCCTCCCAGCGTGAGGCTAAGGTAAGACAGATTCAGGGAAAGTGGAAAAAAAAAAAAAAAAAAAAAAAGAAATGGCTTGGGGATGGAGCACCAAGGGGGAAAAAAAAAATAAAATTAAAAAGGGATGGTTGGATGTTGTGAGCCTTCCCGTTGCAGGCCAAGCGCACAACCTGTGTGTTTGGGCTCCGTCACTTTGACTCCATTATGAGTGAACTGGTCCCCCGGCGCCATTCTGCCGTGGCATTTCATTTGTAGGGATTGCTTTCAGCCTTAGTGCCTACGCTATATAGTCTTAAAAGGTTTCCCTAAGTACCTTCTGAGATACGAGTTGTCTCTTTGGCTGTCTGCATTCCTCATCTCCCACCCTTCGTCCATCCTTCAGGTAGGGAGTGGAAGCATCAGCATGGGGCATCAAGAGGAAGCAGAGCCGGGCAGAGAGCGGCGGCGGCAGCTCGACATCGCTTCCTCCATCTTCGGTTGGTACCTGGGCCTCGCCACACCGGCCCTCCAGTGCAAGGCAATTAAAGGAAAAGAGGTAAACGCTTCCAAATGCATCAGCTTAGGCTGCTGAGGGCATTGTTCCAAGGCAGGAGCATAGACCCTGAGCTTTTGTTCTGGTGATAAAGGGGATATGTTATCTCTATTCCAGCTCCGAGCTGTATAATGCGCCGATGAAAAGCAAGTTTCTGTGCCTAGTGAATAAGGATCATTGTTTCGGGGATAATGAGGCTCCACTCCCTTTTGGCTCTCTCTGAAAGACCACGGCACTGGCGAAGGAACGGTGCCGCGGGTCCGCCAAGCGTCTGCTGACATACACGGTGACAGGCGCGATTTTCACAGTTATCATTAAATGGCATGTGAGTGGGTTTGTGCGCCATGTTCCACTGTATCAACCCACCATAAACAAGCAACCGGCTACGGGACCGCAACCTCCTACCATCCACCCTTTGCCATAATGCTATTGTGTTTGCCTGATTAGATTTTTTTTTTTTAATTTCCCCTCTCCCCTCCTCCTTGCACCAGTCAAAAAAAAAAATAATTAAAAAAAATAATTAAAACGGTATATTGTACATACAAACCAAAACAGAGCAAAAAAAAAAGTAGATTACAGCTGAGTAGCGGTACTCCAATTTATTTTGTAGGATTGGCATGAGTAAGGCTTTTATTAACATGATAAGGAAGTTGTAATAGCACCAAATTAAGCAGGTGCTCAAGTCACATCAGGAGAGTCCAGAAAACTCTGCTTAGAGCTCCAGGTGAAATCCAGTGAAGTTGTAGCGTCTTTGATAGCTGGCATCTCTTTTTTTTTTCACTTGCCAAAGCGTAAATCTGAGGGGGTTTTATTTAGGGTTAGCTGTGTTTAGGAAGCTCAGGCCTGATTGCTGACATGTCACATTCAGTAAGAATAAGGAACCGATGAAGGTTTTTTTTATCGTGATTACTTTCAAGAGATATTTTCATGAAAAAAAAATAAATTAAAACAAAACAAAAGAACATGGGTTTTAAGAGAGAAAAATCCCTCCGATCTGAAATAGAAAATGTGACCCTCACGTTGCTGGGCAGGTGGTGGGGAGCAAAGTGAACATCTCAGTTTTGGGTGGCAGTTCTCTGGGCCTGGCAAACAGAGAAAATTTTGGAAATGCATGAAAAAGATGCCGTCAAAGAAAGCACTAGCAGTACTGGGAGCATAAGCCTCAGAGATGCCAGGGGTTCGCTGGGGTCTGGAGCCCACCATGAGGGCTCCTTGGTGCCCATCCCCGTGGGTACCTGACCCACCAAGGACAAGCTGCATTCTGTGTATTCCTTGATTTACTGTGGAGATTGAGTTGACCAGTGCTGGGTTACCTTAACCATCCTCCTTTTGCAACTTCGAGGGTAGATGCTCCGGATTTTTTACAAATTTGGCCTCTTTGAAGTATCCCCCTCGCTCCCATCGTCCGGAATGCAAACAAAATAGCGACAAAGGGGTGAAAGGCCGAAGAGAGCGAGGTTTAAACCAACTTTATATCTGGCTCTGAGCATGACCCAGGTTTACCTGGAGTGGAAACCTCTCTCAGGCAAAGAGTGATGCTTAATACAAGGAGCCAAAAGAATCGTTGCCGTCAGGGTGTCTCTTCCAACCATTTCTAGACGTGGGAAAAAGCACAATATTCCCTACGCCGCCTGCTAGGATCCTGCTCACGTAGGATGCGTTATTTGCTACCTGTTATTTACTAAGGCGGTTGAACTAAAGACCTAGGCACTACTGGACCCAGTTCAGGAATATTTATTGCACCAAATCCAATCTATAATATAGTGTCAGCCTTGTACCGAAGCAGGAGACAGTGGTATTTATGATTATTAGTACAATATTGAATCATCCTGAACCAATTACTGGTCCAATTACTGTGTCATTATTATCTTCTGAATAGGGCTTGATTTGTCTGTGATAAATATGATGCAATTAAACTACCTTTTTACATAATAAAACACTGCAGGTGTTTATTCTTAAGGGTTTACGGATACCAACAACCAATAGATTTAATTAAAAAAATCCTTGAAATAAATGTGAATTTCATTAAATCCTTCTAGCACTAGTGAATATTTTAAGGCTATCTGCTGAAAGATTCTCTCTCTATAATCTGTCTTAAAAGCTATGCTAAGTGCACAAAAACAATGACTTCAGCTTTTTAATGTTTCAATAATTAATAACATTTCTTTAAAGAATGTGTAATTGGTCTGTAATAGTATAACTTAAGAAACAAAAAAGTTATGTGGGTCAAATTGCTATTACTGTTGTGTCAGTGTGAGGGATAAATGCAGGCTGGCTTAAGGAAAAAAAATCTTATTAAATTCAAATTTTCTGCTCCATAATTTTAAATTTAATCTTACATTTTTAGCACTCCAGCCATAAACATAATATTGACTTAACTCCAGTTTGGTACAGAGCTATGTTGGGTTGGCTTTAGATTATAAAAAAAAAAAAAAAGAAAATATCATTAATGTGAAACCCTACCTGGAATTATTTTGTCTCTCAATACTGTGGATAAATAGCTATAGCTTTAGCTATAAACCAGCCTAAGTCAATACAGTATAAATGTGTATGAAACCCATTGCTGGGCAATTTTATGCTGGTTTTCAGAAAAGCAAATTCCCTTCCCCAGCTTTTTGTGCAGGGTTCAAAGGACCGGTGATGCCGGGGCTGCCTTTCTCCAGCCTCCCTGCCGGTGCTCTCTCACCCCTGTTGGGTGTATATTGCTTATGGTGGATTTGGTTTGAATTTTTCCTATGTGGATGGCAGTAGTGTACGATCTCAGGAGAAATAGGAGGGCTTCTGGAAACAGGCCAGATGTTCGGTACTGGAAGTTTGTCTTGTGTTGGGGCAGAAAAGGCTCAAGTTTTCTTTTTTATTTCCTTTAACATCAGATCCAGCTAAACCCAGGACAGGTAGGAGCTCATTATCCAGTTTCCCAAGATACAAGGCAGAGTTAGGCAGGAGCTCCAGAGGCGCGGTGATGGCAGCCCTCACCAAACCAGGCTCGTGGACCCACAGCTCAGCAACACTGAAGATCCCAGGGCTCCAGGCTCATGTACCACTCCAAAACGCTGCATACATTTGCAGAGGATTTACTTGTGTATCTAAATCCTTGGCAGTGCTGCGTTAACAGTTGGACTTGATGATCTTAAAGGTCTTTTCCAACCAAAACAGTTTTATGATTCTGTGAAACTGTATTTAGTTAGTATCAGCTAGATACTGTTCTGTACACTTTCAAATGGCTGTGTTCTTTCAACTGAATGCATGATCAGGAGGAGCTATGAGATGTTTTAGGATCTCTTGATTGTCTAATGACTACCAGGAATGTCTATGGCTGGGTTGAAGAGTTTTTCCCCACAGCTCCCATTGGTAGACATGGATCTCGGCACCCACGAGATGTGCCTCTGTGTCTCTGCACCGCAGCTTCGCCCGGTCCCTCCCATCCATCTTCCCTGCAGCACAGGGCAGGCTGAACAGTAAAACAAAGCTTTTGCAAAAGGTTTATTAAGCAAGAAGGAAGGTCAGGCTTTTAGTTGCAAGGCTGGAAACGAAAGGTTACAAGTGAAACAAATATAAACACAGTCCCAGTCTCAGCTTAAACAACTGGATTCCTTTTCAGTTGCTTAGTCCAGTTTCTCAGATCCTGAAGACATGCTGCAGCTGTCAGGATTCGAAGCATCCTAACTTCTACCCTAAATCCTGGTCCTACAGGCAGGCACAGGAGCTGGCAGCTTGGATTCCTTCCTCCTCCTTCTCCTCCTCCTCTGGCCATAGCCCTCAGGTCACGTCCACACTCTTACCCTGTGACAAAGCCTATTTTTCTGCGAAGTGACCCGGCTGTAGACAACGTGTCTTTCTCCCTTCTCCTCCTCACCTCTTTGGTCTCCTTCGCTGCTTTTCCCCAGCACAAAAGCAGATTTGGGTGCTCCCATCTCGGCTTTGAGATGCTCATAAAGGCGCTGGGGGATGCTGATGCATTCAGTCCTACTTCTATTCCTTATTGCCATCTCAGGGGTTGCTCAGTGAATGTCCTCACCCATCCTTGCTTCCTAACATCTAGTTATGGAGTAATTCCTACAGGATCGCCCTTGCTTGCTGTGTAGGACCCATGAAGAGGTACTAGCACCATGCACGGAGCACTGCACTGCCACTCCTCCTTGGGCTTTTGGCACCAAAACCGGGAGAAAGGATGAAGTTTAATAACCTTTTGGACTTGTTTGCAAACTAAAATCAATTGTGATTAGGCCAGAAACTTCTGATGATAGGAACAATTGAATCGCCACGGTCAGCTTTGTGCCCAGAGTACACGGGGGATGCTGCCCTCTGTTTGACGACGGTGCTCGGATTGGTATTAGTCGTGGCCCAACGCTGAAGCGTGGATCAACAAACACCGAAACAGAAACACATTGAGAACGAGAGCCTAAATTATGGGGGAGAAAATCTACATAAACCCCCAATGAAATGACAGTGTAATGGAAGCATCCTGGAAAGAGAATTCTGGTAATTATTTCAAAGGAGCCACCACAGTTGGATTTCTACTGTAGTCTCTCTACCTTCAGGGATGGGGGACCAGTGTTGACTTTCGGCATCAGTTTCTGAGGACTTCATCCCTACGATGAGTTGTGTCTGCCATACAGCACTGGGTAGCATAGCAGGTCTCAAAGAAAAAAAAAAAAATAAAGTATTAATGAATGGATAATTGCCCACCTTCTAAAATATTTTCTGGGAACTTGATATTTTTATCGTTTGTCACAAACAACTCCACAGTGTAATAATGTAGGAATTGGTAGGAATTTTTTACAGCATCCTTGGTGCTGTAAAAAAAGTGATGGTGCAAATTACACTTTGCTTTTGCTGAACGGTGCTAAATACCAGGGAGTTCCCATTTTTTTATTGCCAGAATTTCAATAATCGGAGATGCACATTTGCAGGGATCAATTGATAATTTGGAACACATGCCATCGATATTTCATTTTCTCTGTATTTTTAAATGGAAGAAAGAAGCCCAATTTCAGAGCGGTAAGATTAAAAAAAAAAATCTCATTTTGTTTTCCTGTCTACTGTTAAGGAAGAGAGCTCATTTCTTGCAGCATAAAGGGATATTAATGAATGCAAAGTGCATTTTCCATATTGCAGAATGAAATTTACTGTTCTAACCAAGGATATTTTATATAAATTAAGAGTTTGTTTAAAAAAATCGAAAATGGGAACTCAATTCTAGACAATGCTTAATTTAAACTAAGTGTTAAAATAAAAGCAATAACACTGAGAATAAATTAATGAACTACAATTAACTATATTTACAATAAGTGGTTTGGTTGGAAACACCTATTCCCTACACTGATAAAATAAAACCTGCATTCTGCAAAAGCTGAAATAAGTTAAATGAAGATGCTTTTAACAAGGTTATTACTTAAGCAGTGACAGGTTTACAGATTTTAGCACCATTGGGTTTTCACAGGAGCTACAGCAAGTGCTAAAATAACACACACCTTCAGGTTCATTAAATTCACCAGTGTGATGAAATAACTGATATTTTTCTATATTACTATAGTGCCTCAAAGAACTAACTATAAATAAGATACACTAATAACAACTGTTTGCAGTGCTAAAACAATAAAATAATTCTTCCAGGCTTATATGCAAAGGAAGAAATAAGTGTAAGGCAGGCTGTTAGCATAGTTACGTCTGGTGGCTTTTATTCTACTGGTACCATGCCTTCAGCCATTTACTTATCATAGAAATGCCCTATAAAATGTTTGATCATCCGCCGTGGCGGGAAGAAACTTGTTTAAAGGCGACGTGCAGAGGGGGCTCCCGTCCCCAAATACTTACTTTCTAATCTGGTGTTTATCGGAGCGTTTCTGCAGACCGGCTTTATGCAAAGAACCGATTTTTGGTTTTTTTAAAAGGAGCATTTCAGATGATAGCAAATCCCACGTTACACTCTGTTTTGGAAAGAACCAACCCTGGAAGAAGGCAGATTTCTAATAAATCAATGGAGTATGGCCTTTGGAGACCTGGGAGACATATGGACAGTAATAGAGTATCTCAGGTTGTTTCGTGAACGATTCCATCTGGATGAGGGCTCGGTGTTATTCGCAGCCCCCTTCTCCCCTAAAACACCTTCAATCTTACCCATAGCCCCTGTCTCAAATGTCAGACCACCTGGGATCAGCAGCTGTCAGGCTGAAAGAGGAGCTGCCGGGGCGGCCCCGCACCCAGAGCCGCCAGCAGCCACGGCCCCGCTGCCCCCTCCTGAAAACCGAGGGAGCTGGGGCTGCGGGGTTGGCACCGGGTGTGGTATTTCATGCTTCGTTCCCTTTCATGTAAATATATATTTTTTAATATGTATATAATCTATATACGTGTGTGCGTATATAGGTATGCACCCCAGTGCGTGCAAATATATAGCATCATAGACAGGTTTGGGTGGGAAGGGACCTTTCAAGGTCATCTGGTGCAACCCCCCTGCAGGGAGCAGGGACATCTGCAACTAGAGCAGGTTGCTCAGAGCCCCATCCAACCTCCCCTGGGATGGTTCCAGGGATGGGGCAGCGACCACCTCTTGGGGCAACCTGGGCCAGGCTCTCACCACTCTCAGCATCAAAAATTCCTCCCTTCTCTCCAGTCTAAATGTCCCTTTTTTTAGTTGAAATCCATCCGCCCTCATCCTGTCGCAACAGGTCTGCTTTGAAAGATTGTCTTTCTTACAGGTTTCCTATGAGTACTGAAAGGTTGTGATAAGGTGTCCTTGGAGTCTTCTCATCCCCAGGCTGAACAACCCCAACACTCTCAGCTTTTCCTCATAAGAGAGGTGCTCCTGCTCTCTTACCATTTTTGTGGCCTCTTCTGGAGCTGCTCAAGAAGGTCCATGTCTTGTGCTGCACACTCCGGAGCTGGACACAGCACTACAGGTGGGATCACACCAAAGCGGAGCAGAGGGACATACCTAAAGACCTGGAGTAACTATTTCCAGTGCTTGGTTTTGGTCTCCACAGGGGACTTGAGTCTCTCCATGCTGATGTCAGGTTAAAGCAGGAGTCACTCCACTGCAGTCAGAGGGTGCAAAACCCACTTAAATGGGGGTAATCAACCCCAGGATGGCACAGACTTGCCTAAATTTTGCAACTCCATATCTTTCCTCTGCAATTTTATTCTCTGGAAGAGGTCAATCGTATTTCAGTAATGTGTGTTAGCACCAAAGTATCTGCACACTCATTGAAAGATTTCCTTTCAGAGGTTGTAAGTGAGGTTTGGGTGATGGTAATTGTGCTGCAAGGTGTGAAGCCCAGCTGCAGAGTTTGATCTATCCCACTGCAAATCGGCTGCATTGTGTGGGGAGTTTGGGAGCACGGGGCGGGAAAGCCGTAAAGTTGCCACCTGCTTCCTCTCTTGTGCGACGGGGATTTTGGAGGATGACTCCCATCCATCCCTATTTCCCAGCACTCCAGTGGTGCATGCACAGGAGGTGTGTTAAACCTCTCTCAGCTGCTATTCGAGCTCCCCACAGCACCTAGGGTCTAAAATTTCAAGGAGAGAAACTCCTGTGTGAGTCCAGCTTGAGGGCTTTCTAGAGGTGACTCCGTCCTTTCTTGCCAACCCAAACTGATTGATTGTGTTTGAAGGCCATTTGCTATTATCAAAAAAATACCCCCAAATATCTGTAAGCTACCGGTTTTGCTCACTTCACAGGGAAGAGTGTGGAGCCCACCATGTGATGGAGGCACCCCTGAGTGAAGGAACTGCTGGATGCACATCTCAGGTAAGTTGGACGCAAACAGCCTATTGCATCTGGGCAAAAACCTTTTAATTTCTCCGCATACTTCACGAACTCTTTGTAACATCTCTCTGAGAAGAGCAATACAACCATTTGATTGGTGAATGAACAGAGTGGCAACGATATCAAACGACTCTTTTGGCCTTAGGCACAAAAGAGCTGTAACGGGCCCATAAATGAAAAAGATGTTTTTCATTAGAAGTTCTTTATCTCAGGAGTTCCCCTTCCACCTTGATTTTACGCAGCCCACACTTACCGATCTTTTGAGGAAAACAATGACAAATTTCTTTAGATTTTTTGTAAACTGTGGGAAACCTGGGGAGTGAGTTGATTTTGAGTGCCTGGTGGTTGTTAATAATTCATGCGAAAAGAAAATTGATCAGCAGCGTCCTAGAGAGGCCAATCCATGCTGCCTCTGTGATCAGCTGAGAGACAAACTAAATCCGAGGCACAAACCGAAAGACAATGCTGAGAAAAACTTCACAGACCCATCACAAGCCAAGTTGTGTGACTGGAGAGCAATGTCAAAGGGAAGAGCAGCGTGGTGGCCTTTGAAGCCCGGTCATGGAGACAAGGATGTGGGAAAAGATCCTGCAGCGAAAAGTGGTCAAAAGTTCTTAGGAGGAGAACGAGAGCAGCTCCATTTCCTGAAGGCAGCATTCCAGATCAAACAGTTCTTTGTGGAAATGTTCAAATAAAAAAAAACCCCAAACCTCATCCTGGGATGAGGATGAGCTCCAGCACCTGGGGCTGAATGGGAGGTCAAAGGAGGAGCACTGGGGGACGTCTGTAGATGCTGAGGTTGAGGCTGTGCCGGAGATGATGAGATGGACCCGTTCTGTCATATATAAGAGTTCATATTTTCTGCTTAAAAAAAAAAAAAAAAAGATTCCCAAATGGAATTTGGGAAATGTGTGCCGAGCTTTAATTTCATCTTGGATCCATTGATTCATCCTTGCTTTCTCTACGCTCTTTTTCCGTTTAAACTAACTTCTGTCACATTAGAAATCACACATATCTGACCCAGAAAGACAAGAATTTCACAGTCTCCAAGGAAATGTGCTGAAGGAAAATTTCCCGGAGCCTGAGCCTTCCCTCAGCTTTTCAGCTGGGAACGGGGCCTCCTGCCCATGTGCTCACCCCAGAGGGAGCCCGGGAGAGGGGCGAAGGGCCAGTGTGAAGGAGGGTGAGCAGAGGTCACTGCAGGCATCTGTCCTTTCTGGAAGAGTTTCTTTTTTGAGGCACGTGCTCCATTTGGATAGGTAAGTCATCATGTACCAGAAGAATATTTTTTTTCTCAGGTATTTTTTTTTTTTTTTCCTATTTTAATTGCTACATGTAAGTATGTAAATTAATGCTAGATGTACTCCTTGTCTCTGTGAGTGTGAGCCATATAGCTATATGCATGTACATATTTATGTGTAGTTATTAGTCTTCGTATCCTACTTGTAAAGGTAATTGTGTCATCTAAATTCTGTCATATTCAGTTCAGGACAGGTTAATTAACTGTTCCTACTCCCCTGGGATGCAAGCACCTATTTCATGAAGGTAAATCCAGCATAAATCCCTTAATTTCCCAAGTTCTTTCAACATTTTTCCTCGGGAAATAGTAAGAGATACTTATACTCAAAGAAAAATGAGATATATGACACTGGAAAAATACAGGTAGTTATTATGGTATAGTGCAGCAAAATAATTGAATTAGCATGTTTGTATAAATTGTTTTCCATATCTTCGCATAAGAACTGATGCTGACCGTGTTCCATGAATACTGATATTAACATCTTTAGTATTTATATATATAAATATGTATATATTTTATATATTTACCTGCTTCCAGCATGTCAGTCTGAGTGAGGACTTCTCTAGCAGCAGTACCAGGCTGCGTGTTGCTCTCTTCCACAGCCAGGTGCTGTGGGAGGAGATGAAGGAACTGTGAGTACTCCAGCTATTTATTTATTTATGCATCTAAATGAACAAAAGGGGAAAAAAATAATCCTTGGTAATGACATTCCCCTATACATTAGTGTAGCTGAACATCACGAGATGTTTGACAGCCTTACCTTTGTGATGTCTGGGTACTGTAATTTATATAACCTGGTTTTTCTTACCCTTCCATGTGGCTGTTTTAAAATAGTGGAATATGATACCCAAAAACTAGGCCAAAAATGGATTTTAGATTTCCTTGTCTCAAGAGAGAAGTCCACTGGCATCCTGAATCGAATGTTCCCCAGTACTATTGGGTAGTCTTCACCTATTTGGGGAGAGCACTTCCCCTCTCCCCATGTACTGGCTTCACTCCAGAGGCGAATTTTCCTCTGCATTGAGCTGGAACATGTATTTTTAGGGCACATCAGCACCAAGTGAACCACTGTCTGTGCAATAAGGGCAAATCCCACGGTGGCCACGTCGTGGTCTAAAAACTTCACCGCTCTGGTCCATAAATACACAACGACTTGACATAAAACGAGTCGTTTGTTTACATCCTACGAGGGCTTATACGGTAACCACGAGAAGTTGTTGTGCTCTTCACCCACCTGCGTGAA
This sequence comes from Baryphthengus martii, assembly GCA_013396935.1. Taxonomy (NCBI): domain Eukaryota; kingdom Metazoa; phylum Chordata; class Aves; order Coraciiformes; family Momotidae; genus Baryphthengus; species Baryphthengus martii. The sequence goes on from VWZK01013824.1 coordinate 571,549, forward strand.
GCACTGGTGTGCGTCGCCGCATCCCGTGTTTATCTCAATGTTCCCGAGGTGTCGGACCACGAGGAGCAAACACAACCTGGGTGCACGTGGCTGGTCAGAGCAATGAACTGCCCACGTGGTTCGTCGGTCCTTGGCTGGTCCGTTGACCAGCTAGACAGGGTGCCGAGTTTAAAGCTGTTTCTAGGGATTCACCGCTGAAAACCGAAGGAGGAATGGGAACGCATCTGCTTTGGCCAACGGGTCATCGGTGCTTGAAGGCTATAAGCACCAAAGTACTTTTGAATTCATTTTCTGTAAATTCCAAAGGGGTTTTATTATTTTATTTTTCGTTTCTTTTCCTTGCAGATTCCGTGCTTTCTGCAACTTTTGAAGAGCACCATGTCCACAGGCTCGTTCAGCAGAGGCCGCTGCTCTTTGTCACTCTCCCATGAAGCCCAGATGAAAGGCAGGAGCCCAGGAAGAAGCAGAGCCAGGTTTGTAACGTTTCACTGCTTCACTACACCAGGGTGCTGGTGTTTTCAACCACTTTTAAATCGTGCATCCTTGAATCTTGGAAAAACACCCCGAGATCTTCTCCATTCCCAGGTCTGAATTGTCTCCGTGAAGGTTCATCCTATCTGCACGTGCCCAACGTTCAAACACCCTTCAGGAAGCAATATCCTTCAGGAAGTGAACCTTTGCCCCTGGTTGAGAGTGTGGCAGTCTCTGCAACCGTTTTGCACAGGTTGTCGAGAAAAGGGAGGAAGTTCTGCCGGCGAGGGTTTGTGGGATGAAGGTCTGAGCAAGAGGAACCGTACTTTCCGTTGCATTGCTCTGCCTCGCCGTTCAGCTGGGAGCTTTCACACTTCTCATAAGCCGCTTGGAGCCCGTGCAGATCGCAGAATGGGAGAAAAAAAGGAATTGAAGAAGCAAAAATAAATATTAAAGCACGTAAGAATTAACCATCACCTATTCAAACCGCAATTATGCCGTTGAAAACAAGATCACCACACCTGTACAAGAAAAGACAAGCAAGCCCAAAACATCTGTTTGGATCCACCTGCCAAGCACCTGTTTTGCTGTTTCAATGCCATTTGATTGCTGGAGATGTAGAGGCTCTTGTGAGGTAATGAGTGATTTTACATTATGCATGATTGAAAACAGGTGTTCTAATGCTGTACAATTCTATGCATGAATAATTCAGTTTGTTTAGAGCAAGATCTTTAAAAGAAGTACGGTCTTTATTTTTTTTATAAATATTAAGGTTATTCTCTGCAATGTATGGCGGCTGAGCTTTTCAGCAGGCTCGCTGATGACCAGTTTTGTATAATTTTATGGGCAGGAAATAACACTGTAAAAGGTAAAAAAAAAATAATTATACCTAAAGCGCATAAGCAGTGAAATTGAAAGGTTTCTTTAGCAAGGAGGGGGAAAAAAAACTGTCACTGTTTTAAGAGAGAAAGCCAGATGACTTCTGGCAAAGCCTGCTTCTCAACACTAACAAAACAGCCCAAGAGCTTAATTACATAGAGGGGTGAATGTGCCTCAGGGATAAGTAAGAGCCAGTCCATCTCTTGGTCCGAATTCCAGCTGAGTCTGAATATGTTTCAGAATTTGGGTTGTTTTTCCCCTCTCTCTTTCTCCTCATGATTATGAAAAGGTTTCTTGCACAGTTGTATGCCTTGTGCTGGTGGAAGATGCTGCAGACTCGCGTCTTTATCCGCAGATCCGTGCTGGAAACTGCAACATAAATCAGCCTGCGCTCCTCACCATGGAAAGTTCAGTGATCGCTTGGGATCGTCTTCCAAAGATGAGGAAGATGCGGTGCTCCAAACTGATAGATGTAACTAAGCTTGTTGCACCCTCTCTGCTTTTTCCCAAGGTAAGCACTGCAGCTGGCACGGCCTCATGGCTTCAGCCAGGAGAGTTTTGCGTTGAGGTGAGAAGAATGAAGCAACCGAAGATTTTCCTGCCGTAGCGTGTCTGCTTTCTCCTTCCTTGCTTCCTCAGCTAGAGCTGTAATTTAGTTTAGTGACAAAATCTGTGATCAGTGTCAGTTGTGGTGTTAGGTTTTATTACAGGAATCTTCAACTGGGAGCAGCGCTGGGACCTCTCATGTATTTTCCAGAGAAGGTCTGTCACGTTGGCCAGTTCTCCAGCTTCCATTGCAACAACTCCAGCAGCATCAGTGATCCGCAGCTGACTCGATGCCTGGCTTGAAGCAAGGTTCTCAGAACGCTGCTAGAGAGGATTTCATACCTGGTGGGCCAGATCCTGCACATCCCAGGACAGGCAAACTTCAAAAACAGATGAAGAGGATGCCGTCTCTGCCGAGATATTGTAGTGGGTAATGTGAAATCTTGGTGAGGGTGAAGAGAGTGGAGAAAGGGAGGAAGAACAGAAGGGAACAGAAGCTTTCAGATGGTCATGACCTCTCCATTGCTGTTGATGAAACAATGAAGTGAGGGGGGAAAAAGAGAAGAAAGGGAATGAAATCACTTGTTTGAAAGGAGGAGTGAACAAAGAGAAGAGGCTGAAAACAATTAGTAAAATATGCTGCAGTGCCCTCTGCTAATTGAAAAAATGCACCATGGTGCTAAAACACCAATATTTAGAGCTGCTGTTATAGAATCTGAACAGGTTTGGATCCAGTGGCTGCTAGTGGAATAAACTTCAACACGTAGTGTTGTTCCAGCATGCAAAACAGCCAGGTGTCACCCAGGACCTCTCTGAACATACAAGGGTAGCTTGAAATCTGTGGCCCACTCTGCTCAGGAGCTATCGGGTGAGGGTTTCTGCAGGACTTAAAAGCAATGAGTCTGTGACCAAACCCGGCTACGCACGCAGAAGTTTAGGGGTTTAACTGAAGTAGAGCTGTAATCTTCCAGTATTTTATACACAGTAAGTTAGAGGAGACTGTAAATTAGAGTTTATAATATCCTATCCATTCAGCTCCTGACAAAGTATCTAAGGTAATCTGACCTGCTTCACAGACCACAAGAAAAATCCTCATGTAAAATGAAAAAGATGAATTGCAGCGTTTCACAGAGAGGTAGGGGAATTTGTCTCAGCTCAGATCCTGGGTTAATTCCCACGACAGGTGAAAGAATGTTGCACCAGGCTTTACTCACATACAGTTAGGGAGGTTTAGTGGATGCAGCCCTGCAGACCAAGAGATAAACTCTTCTCCCTTTAACACGCTGGAGCCAGGCCATCAACAACATGGGCAGCAATCAAAGTGAAGTAAATAAGGGAAGAAATCTCTGAGGAAAGGCAAACAATAAGGGCAATATTTTGTCAAATTTCCAAAGTGTAAGGAAAAGGTGAGTTGTTTCTGGGTTTGTTTGTTTGTTGTTTTTTTTCTGAGATGATTAAGGGGAGCAATATATCCTGGTACTCTGAGTCTCTACAATAAGGAAAGCATTTTCTTTTCACTAGGAGTTCTTTCCTATGACAAGAAGCAAATAAATTAAATCTTGTAATTAGAAGATGCTGAATAAGGGGGGAAATGAGACAGGAGGATGAGACATCTCTTGGAGATTCTTCTGCCTGGGCTCCTGAGAGGTTATCAACTGTCCTGGTGCAGATGATGGAAATCACAGTTCCTACCGAAAGAAAGGCAGCACATTTCTTCTCCTTCCTGATTCCTTCCCCCGAGTTCAGAACCCCTGAAAACAACTGAAGCCCTCCTTCAGGTTGGTGGAAGAATTTCTTAATGGTCTCCAACTCCCTCTTTCTCTCTTTTTTTTTTCTTCCCTTTTCCATTAAAAGCTGTTTTATAAAACTCCTCATCAGTTTGTTTTAAGTTTATGTTAGGGGTTGCTTTGTTTTCTACTTCAAGTCCAGCTCATGACCCTCGCAGGGACCCATCCTCCTCTTACCTCTGCAGAGCCTTCTCAGTAGCAGCAAGAGAAGGTGCCAGGAGCTCCTCTACCACTTTTTTAACTAATTCCATTCCCTTTCTAGGTACCAAGATGCGACACACTTGTTCTTGCAGTTAAATCCCACAAGGGGAAAGTGTGTCCTTTGATCATACTGTGTTGGGTGTTGATCTGCAGGCTAGGTCAGGTGCCTGCTGACGGAAAAGAAGGTTTGGCTTTCTACCTTCATTCATCTTTACTGTGTGGTGTCAGAAGGAAATAGAGCTTTCCAGAAAACTAGCCCAGAGAAAATCTTTAGAGTTTCTCGTTTGCTAGCACACTGGGGTGATCCAGGGATTTTAGGAGGCTTGCAGATGAGGCACTGGAAAAATGAATGCAGAGCTCTCTGATATCTATGTTGGGTATGAAAATGTTTCGTTTCTGAAACTCTTTGAGACCCTTAGATAAAAGTAGTTTCATAAATCCAAAGTATGTATTTACCTCCTGTGATTTATTAGATAACTGTTCCCTGTCATCTTTACCCTCCAGCTTATTTGTCTTTTGTTTCCTTTCAAGAATTAACCAGAAGTTGATGAACTTACAGGAAATATTCCGTTGCTACCTGGGAGATGTAAACCCCTGATATCTCCATTGCTAGAGCAGAAGGGACATAAGAAGGTCCTTTCTCTGGGTGCCAGTGTTCCAATTTCCTAAACGAGTAGTGCACTCCTCCTCATTCACAGTTATCATCGCGTTGAAACTGTCGAATGCTGTTTCCACCTCTTTAATGTTCTCAAATGAAATCCGTCACTTCTTTGTATGCAGAGGCTGCTGTGGCCTGGATCTCATCTTGTCTTCTAGTAACATCTTCCAGATTTGTTTTAAACTGATTAGACACTGCTGAAGAATCAGCTTCTCTCTCCCGGCCAGTACAAAGCCAAGTGTTGACAGAGCTGGCTCCTGGCCATCAGCTACGTGATGACGCAGCATCGCATCTTTTGACAGCCCCGATTTCGTTCGGGGCATTCGGAAACATTCACACACCCTGACAAATTAAAATAAAACAAATTGCAGGGTGGCAGGAGGCTGCAATTAAAGAAGAAGTGTCAGCTTGACCAGAGAGTTGCTTTAATTAAAGGACTTCTGCTATACACTGGAGCAAAGAATCCGAAAGTTATTTCTACCCTCCTAAAGCGGCTTCGTATTCCCTCTGAATTTTGATTTTGTAAACCAGAAAATTATCCCTTTTTATTGGGCTACTGAGAGAAATTATGGGAAATGAGCTGAGCGAATTTAAAATTCTCTCAGTAGGAGTAGGAAAGAAGGAAAATACTTGTCTTTCGATAATTAAATAGCTTCCAGTGCAGTTTAGACAAAGGGACCCTGACTTCTGGTATCCATCTGAGCACAGGGATGCATTTAAGTCATGAGGATCATCACCACCTAAAGCCTTTACTGGATGAACTTCATTGTTTCTTTAAGCATGAGGAGAAAATACAGAAGATCACAGTACCAAATATTATTTCTGTGGTTCATTTGTCCCTAAAGGTTAATCAAGCTCATCAAGAAACACACTGAAATGAAGCGAAGTTAGCTCGAGTATTTGAGTCTTCCCATCCTGGTGTCCTAAGAGATGTCCTGTGGTTTGACACATAATTAATACGTTTATTTATCTTAGCTTCCTTTTTTTTCCTTTCAACAGCCATCCCCATAATAGCCAAATATAAACATTTCATCCCATTTCATAAGGAACCTATGGCCCATTTTATTGCAACACTGTTCCTTTCCCAGCTCCCGCCAGCGACACCAAAAATTTTCTCACCGCTTCTGCCCAAAGCCGTGTTATGTTTACAAACTCGTGGAAAAAAATGTGCCTTTTTTTGCCTCCTTTGCCCGTCATGGGAACGCAAGCTGAGGTCTGATCCGGTAGCACCGCTCGGGGCTGCCTCGTGCTTCTCGGGGGTCCCATAATCCACCCACGAGGTTGTTTCAGTGCACGGCGTAAAGTTACACGCCGTTTGCCAGCGTCCAAGATCCCAAAACGTGTGGACGATTAGACTGGCTCGAGTATTAAAAGCTGACAGTTTTTCAGACAAATATAGCTAATATTTTTGTTATTTATTCCTGTGAAAACATGAAAATATCCTCATTACTCTAAATGACGTCATTCTTAACTTATGGGATGCTCAAGGAATATTTATAAGTAATGGCTTCAGCTTCTGCTGTTTGTAACTCACTTTTTATAGACTTGACTGGTCAGGTAATTTCCACAGTATTGTTTTTGGCTCCTTACCTGGATCCTATCCAAGTTTACAAAATGCTTCTACAGAGATAATGGAGCACATTCCAGCATCCTGTGAAATGTCAGCTATATATCCAGTGTTAGATGTGTAGTGATAACCTGGGCAGAGCTGCCAGATGCTGTAATTTCTTACTCAGGAGTACCCAACACCCTGATGATACCAAGGCAACTCTGCCAAAAGAGAGAAAGAAAAAGAAAAGAAAAAAAAAGAGAGAGACAGGGAAAAAAAATGTCCATGCACTCCAGTTTGCTCCTCCTGACTCTGATGCTTACAATGTGATCTTTACCTCTGTTTCTTCATAGCAAAAGTAAGAAGTGCAACACCATTAATTTACACCAAAAAAAAATGGTAAGTTGATGTCAATAACAAACTTTCCTTGTAGAAAGTATTGAATCATTTTTTTGGAGGAAATACATAAATCTGGCATTAAAAAAAAAAAAAGGAATACAAATGTAGCTCTTATCTGAGTCCAATCAGCTGAGAAAAGCGAGATGATAAAATAAGATTTAACAGAAGTATAAATTGAAAATGGTGAATAATACTTTTTTTTAAAAGGGACCTACTAGAATAAGTAGGTCTCAGAGGTATTTGATATGGAATATGTAATTTTCTCCTTTGAGGATATTTGTGAAAGTTATTCCTGAATGTTCAGAGGTTTCTCTGCTTTTCATTATCTCTTTTTTTTTTTTTCTTTTCATTTTTTTTAACAAGGGCCAGAGCTGGATGCACAATCTTCTGTGCTGTGTTCACACGGGAGGTATTCTTGAACTGGCCGAGGACACATCATTTACAAGAAGGTCCTGTCAAGTGTCCAGATGTCTTTGCTGAAACTTCCATTTCAGATGACCCCACAGAATGTGAGAAAGCTTTCTTTGAGGGGAATGGCATCTTCTGGCAGAGTTATGTCCAGAAAGTCTGCTGTGCTTAACCCATCCCTGAAACACCCACTGCAAATGAATTTAAGGGTAGAGGTAAGAATGATGTAGTTGTGTTTTCTCAAGAAAGATGCCAGGAGAGGACTCAAGCCCTTGTTCTGATTTTTCCCTGTGCTCAGAACTACCTCTCTGGTAAAGAGGATTTCTGGTTGAATGTTTGGGGCCCGCATCCTGGAGAAATCTTCCTTTCTTGACTTAAAAATAGCTCCAGTTAATGGCATTTGGAAAGCGCATCTCTTTGAATACAGTCTTCTACTTGTGAAGGGGGCAAAGTTTATAATTTTGGGTGGAAACCATGTGAAAGTTAGCTGGTTCATTGGGGTTTTGTTTTGACTTTTTTTGGATTTGTCCAAGCTCAAAAGTCAAAGTGAAACTCGGGGGATGTGAACCCGCTTGAATCAAAACCAAAAAAACGACGTGCCAGATCTCCCATGAACCAAAAACCGCTGGGTTCTCACAGTTCTCATCCAAACAAAAAATGCACAAATATAAATCAAACACCGAACCAAATATCCTCTTTCGCTCCTCGTGGCTTTCATGGAAACGGCACAGAATATTAAAAAGATCTGCTCCGTTTTGCAGCAGCAACTACCAAAATATCCTGTGATCATTTGATAGCTGGCAGTTAATATCCTGATCTATTCTCTCTAGTCAGTAATCCAATCCTTTCCAGCTAACACTCGACGTTGGCATGCACAGCATAACCCCTTAACGTCTTCCTCGGTTGTACAGTTTCACGGGGAAGGCTCCGCGTACAATTCACAGTCCTTTACATTCTTGCTGGAGGAGCCAAGGAGGGAGATGGAGTTGCAATTCTATGAAAACCACAAGCAGAGTGATCAGCACAAAGGCAGGACGCTGAGCCAGTGTACGACAAGCTGGAGCACTGAGAAAATACTTAATGATATTTTTATTCCCTGTGGTTTACCTTGTTTGAGGACAGATCGTGGCTCAGAAAGGAGAGAAGAAAGAAAAAAAAAACCACCCACCACCCCAGCCAACAATGCTTTGCAGTACCTTCACTCATCGTGTACCAAATGGTTTCTAAAGCCACTGAAAAAAAAAAAAATTAAAAAAAAAAAGTGCTAGTCATGGAAGAATAGCAAAGGTTTCGTTTGTAACTAAGACACACTTGTTTGTAATAACATGAGTGCTTTAAAATGTTGCCAAGTTGCTGAGGCTATCTCTGTTATATACAATCTTTAAATATGTAAGTGTTAAAAAAAACAAGGTAATGGTAAAGAAATGTTAAAAAAAAAAAAGAAAAGTTAGATCAGATGGTTAAAATCCAGTCAAACCAAAGACAACCTGTTTATGACCTTTCTATGCTAAAAGCTAAAAATGTCATTTTTTTTTTTTTTCCACAAGATTAATTGCCATCACTTTGGGAGTAGTGAGCTGGACATTATTATATGATGTCAATTAATGATTAAAAAAAAGGTGGTTTGCAAATGTAGCGCCGCAGTCCCTGGTGCATTACATCATTTCTGAAAGATCTTAACACGTGATAAGCAAGGAACATTTTAACCTAAAAGTCTGAGTGTTACAACCTCCTTTTTGTTGTAACACCCTATGTACAACCTTTTGCCCTTGAAGTCACTTGCAATAAAATTCAGAAGTCAAAAAAAGAAAAGGAGAAATAACCTCTTAGAACGAGAAGACACCCTCTTGTTCGGCGACGAAATGAGTCACTCCATAGGTTGGAAAACTTGGTGTGCACCGTTCCCAGCAAGATCCATCATAAAAAATCTCCTGCTTGGAGTCATCAGGTTGCTGGGATTCAGGTATTATAAGCCATATAATGCAGTTAGTTCTGAGAGAGTGCCTTGAAAATTCCACATGCTGAACGAAATCGCTACGGCACTTGCCCAGGCTCTGCTTTCCCAGATGGGATGACAAAGATCATTTATGTGCCTTATTGAATTCTCTGAAATATTTAGAAGGGTTTTTTTTTTTACCTATTTTTTTTTCCATCTCCTTCTGTTATAACCTTTCTTTTTTCTTCTTTTTCAGTAAGTTTGAGTTCTTTGTCAATAACGTAGGTAACCTGAGCCGCTTTCCGAGGAGCTCTTCTCCACTCTTAGCATCAAAACGCCGTCGAGGTTCCTTTGTCAACGAACGATCCGCGGTTAAAATACCTTTGTAATAATAAATACCACATGAACATATGTACCAAGCGAAAGGATTTCAATTTTGGTGACACTTGCTTCTCAAGAACAGACATTCTGGAAGAAAAAAAAACCCCGTTGCCAGCCCCAAATTGATTGACATTTGTTTACTTAACTCTCTCTTCTTGAAAGTCTGCACACCTATTTCAACCTTGAACAGTTTCCAACTGTGGTATACTGGAACATTTTTTCATTTATTAAGTTCAGTGTTGCCAACCCAAACAAAGAGTAATCAGTGATGATCCAAGCAGACCAAGCTGTCTAGCACCATACAATGTATCTGCATGCTAATTTTCAAATTCCCTCACATTTCCAGAGAACTAATGGGATCATTTTCATTCTGTTACAGCAACTCAACAGTTACTGAATCACCATCTGTGTTTTCGTTAACCTGAATCAGATATGAATTCTGTTATTGCAAGGTAGAGCAGCTTGTTTAATGATTCTTAATCTTTTCTTTAATTAAATCATGCAGCCAACCTGAAAAATCTATCTTAATGCAAATTAGGAGCTTTTTTGGCATTCGCTTACAGTAATGCACTAATAAGGTTAATTTATGAAGGTTCTCTTCCAGTCTGTACAGATGATATTTGTTCGCTGCATATTTTTAGCATATTGTCCCTTTTTGTAATATTTAAAAAAAAAATAATAATTAAAAAAAATGGTTATTTTCACTCGCACAAAAGAGGGAGGCTGTGATCTGCTTATTGTTTATTAGAAAGTTAGAGCACAGAAAATGAAAATCAGCCTCTCCCTTCTGCGAGTATCGGTCTACGCGGATGCAGAGGCACAATTCGAGGGCCTATTGAATTAAAGGGCCTCAGACGAGCACCCTCCTGCCTTTGACTGCTGGAGAAAATCAGGCCTCTGTTCAGATAATTATCTTGAAGATATCCGGGGAGAGAGAGAGAGTTTTTCTGAATCCTCTTTTTTTTTTTTTTTTTCTTTTTTTCCTCCTCGTAGGTGTGAATTAATAGTTTAAAGAGTAAATAATTCTCATGAAATAAGCCTGAATACATTTCTCAGTTGCACAATTGCTTCAGTTCTGGACTCTGATGATCTCAGGCAAGAAAATCTCTCTCTTTGTGAGCATTCCTCCCAACTACAAAATGAGTTGAAATCTGTTCAAGTTGCTGAGTAAAGAGTAAACTTTTTTTTTTTTTTCCTAACGTTATTTTTCAACACCCACGAGTAAATGGGGACGGAGACTGTGAATTTCGACACACGGTCTTTGCTATTTAATTAAAATCACAGAGGCTGGCTGGATGGTTTACAGCAAAGCCATTTTTTGTATCGGCAGACTACCGATTCCCAAAATCAGGAGCTCTTTTCATAGGAATTCTCCTGTTCGGAATGAATTTTTGGGGATTTTTTTTTTTTTTCCCAATTCTAGGAAAGCACTCCTCATCTTAGCTAGAAACTGCAGAAGATCATTCCCCTTTTGCAAGAGGATTGCCCAACCGCGGCGGCAGCAACGAGGACAGGCTCACGGGAAGGGGGAGACCCAGCTCAGCCCTTCTTCACCCCGCTCTCGGCCACGGCTGTGCCTTGCCCTACCTCTTTCTTTTCCCTTTCTGCCTTTCCAGTTGGACTCACTCCATGACTGACTCTATTTCCACAGCCCAAGACCGAAGCTTTTTGCCCAAGGACGAGGCATCTCACCGGAGCTGCGAAGCTCTGTGTTTAATTAAAGCAAAGAGCAGGATGGAAGAGCTTCAGGATGGATGATCGAGAGAAATCTTCGTTCCAGTTCCCTGTAACCAGGAACTGGAAACAATATCTCAAGCTATTCGTGCAATGATTCCTGGCTTTTTAAGTATTCTGGAGAGGCTGTTTCCCTCTGGCTTCAGGAATCCCGCTTTACCCACTTCCACGTGGGTTTTTGCATCTGTGGGAGTGGCGGGTTTTTTTGGTCCTCCTTTTTCCCCCTTCTGTTTGGAAAACTGTTTTCCAGCCTTTGGTAGTCTTCCCTGTGTAATATTAACACAGCAAGGATGAAAAGGGATTGGTTTCCTTCCCATTTAATTGTACCTATGTGTTCTTAAGTATGTTACATGCTTCACTTCATGCTTCACCTGCTTTAAAAATACGCAGATAAATGAGGAACAACATGAGACTGTTTGAATACAAACCTACGGTCTTGTACATTACCTTCTCAAAGAGCTACCTATATCAAAAATTAAAAAAAAATCCAACCCCCAAACCCCAAACCAGACCACTAAAAGCCTCAAAACAACAAAAACCTAAAAGAAAATCACTGATAGTGAATTTGGGATTCTTTCCTGGGGAAAAGATATAAAAATACAGACAGGTAATTTTTTTCTTCCCCCTCAACAGCACATCCCTTGGTTTCTTTTAGTAGCGAGAGAAAAATGAATATTTGGCATCCTAAAAAGCAGTATTGGGGCAACCTTTGGTGTCTTTCTTGGCTGTTTTTTTCTTCGTTTTCATTGTTTTGCCAATATTTCACAGAAGGGTGACCGATCTCTAGGGGACAGGGCAATCCTTGACAGTGGCAGCTTTTTCCTTATGTCACATTACAGCATTTTCTCAGGGATTAGAGCATCTCTGCGCTCAAGTAACAGGAGTTATCAAACTACCTCCTAATGCAGGTGCTCCATGAGGAACCCCAAGAATCAGAAACCGAGCTTCTGAATCACAAAGACCTCGACTGTAAGGCCACCACGAGGAAAAAAATAGGGTGGAGATTTGTCCACCGTGCAGGAGGAAAGGGAAAGGACATGATCACGTTTGACACGAAAAATGTTGCTGGGTTAATTACCACCTCACTAAGCAGAGAAATTAAGGCAGGGAGGGCATTCTCGTGACGACAACCTTTACCCAGCAGCAAGCTTTGCATTTTCCCAAGGCTGAAGACAATTTAGCCCTGACAAATCCAATCAGTGATATGCAGGCATACCCTCCAGAGATAAGCTCAAATTTTTTTGAGGCTCTACAGGGCAAAAGAAGGACTGTGGTAAGTCGCTATTAAAATATTTACAGTATAGCTTGGCCAGCGTTGAAATGGCACTGTTGGCCGCAAGTCTCCTCAAGGTCTCCTGGCATTTGCATGTTTCCCCCATGGCTTTGTGTGGTAAAGTGTTACGTTCTCCTGAGCATTTTATGCATTTAAGGCAGTAACTTTGAACTAAGGAATTGCAACCTTAGAGCAAAGTTGCTATTTTGAGAATTTCAAACCAGTATTGACTGCTGTCAGATCAGTTTCTAGACTTATTGACTCAAGAAGTAAATATAGACTGAGAGAAAGCGGGGTCAAGTCAATATTTATCTTGCGGATCAATACATTTTGATACTAACCAAAAATTAAGCTCAATAAATGCATATATTATATGCAGCAAGGTTAGGCGAGATCCATTCAGAAAATTTGTCAATGTGGAATTTCCCCATGGAATCCAACCTTTCGGATTCAATTTCCATTAGAAACTCTGTCCCTTTAAGGATGCTTAAGTGACGGTGATCACGATCCCCCTTCACCCAACTGGATTTTCACAGGATAGCTGAGGAGCAGCACAAGAAAAAGGGATGAAAAATGAAGTGAGAAGAAAGTGATCATGGATGTTCGGGTATGGTATTGAGAGGTGGCAGGGCAGCATGGGGACTAACACAAATACGGGATATTGGAATGTGGTGTTGCAACGCAAATATGAAGAAAAGATGGGAAAATGTAGAGGTGGACTTGCAGGAAGTTATGGTACCAGATTCTTAAAAGAATGTTTGAACTGCAGGAATCGGGAAACAGCGGCAGCGCACGTTATCTGTGTGTTGTTCCCACTGCAGCCTGGGATCGGTGTTCCTGGAGCTGGAAATACTGCTTGCGGTTTCCACGTGTCACCTTGCTGCTTGGCTGGATCCAAGTTTGTCCTGGCAAAACTGCTCTTCTGCCCAGGGCCTGGCTATCTAGAGCTGCCGGATGGTCTTCTGGTGCTGAGTGTATCGTCTGGCCCTGTTGGGAGTTAAAGCTTCACGGACTGCTCAAATTTGAAGGTATGGTTCTGAGTAATAGGTTATTTCCAGTTCTGGGCTCCCCAGTTCAAGAAAGACAGGGGACTACTGGTCAGAGTCCAGCAGAGGCTATGGAGATGCTGAGGGAACTGGAGCCTCTCTGTGTTGAGGAAAGGCTGAGAGCCCTGGGGCTGTTCAGCTGGAGAAGAGCAGCCTGAGAGGGTGTCTTAAGACTTACCAATATTTAAAAGGCAGTGGTCAAGAAGGCTGGGGCCAGACCCTGCTCAGTGGTGCTCAGCGCCAGGACAAGGGACACCGGGCACCACCTGGAACCCAGGAAGTTCCCTGGGAGCAGGAGGAGAAACTTCTTTGGTGGGAGGGGGTTGGAGCCTGGCCTAGGCTGCCCAGAGAGGTCGTGGAGTCTCCTTCTCCGGAGAGATTCCAGAGGCTCCTGGACCCTGCGCTGCTGGGCTCCCTGCTCTGGGTGACCCTGCTGGAGCAGGAAGGGTTGGACTAGATGTTCTCCAGAGGTCACTTCCAACCCCTACCATTCTGTGATTCTGAAGGGGGTCATCTCTGCAAGAGACCCAGGAATCTGGGCGCTTCCAGCGCTGCATGTTGCAGGGTGGTGGTACGAACACTTGTTTCTCTCTTGTCGCTGTCCCCACAGGGCCATGGCTTCCCCACGCCAGGACAGGCAGCGTGGTCAAGGACTGGCCTCTGCGCTACGGAGTGATTTCCTCACCTGCCTGGGGCCAGCCACAATCTGTCCCTGCTCCATCCTTCCTCTGATATGCTTTCTTTTTGGAGGATATTTTCCCAGACATCTTTTAAGCTATGAAAGTACCCTTTGGGGAAGACACATGCTCTAGCGAAATGTATTTCAAACGTGTGTCAGGATGGATGTGAAACATGTTCAAGAGACATTTCTCTCCTGTTTTTATTTCTCTCTTCTTTTTTTTTTTTCCATCTTACTTTTCTTCATTTATTTTATTTTTTTTCCTTCCCCTCTTAAGCTTCTGAGCACAGCACTGGATGCATTTGCACCCCGGATAACGGCGGTGACCTGACATTTACATAGCACCTCTCACCCCAAAGGATCTCCGAAAAGCTTTGCAAATTTAATGCGAGCTGCTCTCGGCGCTCGGGAATCGCTTCACCTCCGGCTGGAGCCCAGCCAGCTCCTGCCGAGAGGAGCCCGGCACCTGATTCACGACGCTACCCAGTGACTCAGGGCAGGGAAGGGGGAATATCTCCTCGCCACTAAACTCCAGGAAGAGTTCAGGCAGGCTAAATTTAATTACTCAAACTGGATTTTGGCCAGAGCACTGCAGGTATGATGGAGACTTTCCCTGGAAAAGCTGGGAGCACACGATCAGAAGGAAAGAGTGGTAAAAATGACTGAATGCTTCTTGCTTTTACAGAAAGCACTGCTCTTGTCTTGCGGCTCATCTAGAACAAAAATATGTTGGTAAAAATAAAGCCTATGTGGCTAAGCAAAAGGCTTCCTTACAGTTTTAAAGCGAATGAAGATGATAAAATGATACACTAATTGGTAAAATAGGCTTTCATTTGAAATAAAGTGGAGAATCTCACCAAATTTAGCTCCACAAATGCAGCAAAGTGTATTTCTCATCCAGCATAAAAAGGTGCCATTTGTTTGATATCGGTTTGATGAATTATTAATTTTATCACAGCTAAGATGACGGCTAATATTAGAACATTGAATTATTAATTTTCGAACGTGGCAATAAAAAAGCAGAACAAACACAAATTGAGACACATTTTTAGGTGTGAGTTGACTTGCTTACATAATCTGTTTGGGAAAACAAAGCGGCAGAGGCAGAGGTTTAAGTCTCACCAAGCAACTGCTTTTGCCTTCAGACCCCAGGTGTGACTTTTAGCCTTAGTTTAGTCCCTGACTACTCTACTGAGCTATGTTTATTGGGTATCATACACCTCCTGCCTCTGACGGCCAAAACCAGGGTCTTACGTAATTTTTTTGGCCGTGGATATAGCGGTTTAGGGTACTCAGGCCAAAGAATAATAAGGAAACGTGTAACCTAGGTAGAGCAGTCCTCTTTTTTTTTTTTAGGATGAGGAGATTGAAAAAGACAAGTTATTTGTAGGGAGCAATGTTTGGTTTAGTCTTTTGCTCCGCTTCTTTCCTGCTGTTTTTTTTCACTGCCGCTTGTCACGTGGCACAGGGTAAATAAATAAGCACTTCGGGGCTTGTTTCCTTAAAACTGTTTCTGTGAGGCTGCAGCCTTAAGAGCCAGCACAGGATTTATCTGGCTCCGCTGCTGCCCTACAGGCTAATACTGATTTTTTCCTGTCAAATGGCGCCTTTGCAAATAGCTTTCCTTCCCAACTCTCCAAATAAAGATGAGAGCTTCGAAGTCTTTCTTATTCCATGGCAAAATAATCAACAAAACATTTCCAAATGTTGGTTTTTTTTTTTCTGAGAAGTAGGCACCAGCACAGTGCTGCCCCTGAAAAGGAGCACGACCCAAGTACGTCAGGGATGCTGACCGGTATAGGTGGATTTTTGAGGGCAATATTCCCAGGCAAAAGAAGAGAAACAGCTGTCTGTCCCCAAGCCTCATTGGGATTTAATCCAGCTCAAAGCTGGATTAACTTCTATTTAAAAAAAAAAAAAAAAAAGGCCACAAACTTGTATTCCACTGCCACATATGGCGATTATTTAGACTACAAATATTAGGCAGGGCCAGCTCATTGGATACTGAAGAGAGTCTCATTTAAATCACTTATTTTTATCCTGCTGACAAAATGGGGTGGGGGAGAAAAAGCATCTGTCGCCCATCTGAACGTGGGGAGAGACCACGTTACGCTGAGAAGGGCAGGAGGGTGCAAGACCGTTGTTAACGAGTCACGTTGTTGTGCTGAGCTGCTGACGAGGCAGCGCCTGGGGCACGGCCGCCCAGCGGTGGTCGGGAAGGGTCTGGTTAAGACCCTAGGGTGAAGCCAGGGCACCCCTGGCTGCCTGGAAAAAGGATGGAGGATGAGCTGAGGTGGGAAAGGAAGCGATGTCGTGCACCGAAGGAAATGTAATTGTCCTCCGCTCTCTTTGCTGATGTCGGTTTGATTATCGTTGTGCTTGAAGCTAAGCAACTGTTGTGGAGTCTCCTTCTCTGGAGACATTCCAAACCCACCTGGATGTGTTCCTGTGTGACCTAATCTAGGTGATCCTGCTCTGGCAGAACTAGGTGAGCTTTTGAGGTCCCGTCCAACCCCTGCCATTCTGCGATTGTGTGTTTCTGTGAACCGTTTAAAGTGGGACAACTCAGAGATGGGATATAGGTAGCCTTTAAAACACAGCTTGTGTGGGAAGGCCAAAAATGCATCAAATAAACCTCACTCCTATGGAGTGAACCTGTGTTGTGCTTGGAGGAATGTTGACTTCCTGTGAGCTCACCTGAGAGGTGCTGCAGGGACGACTACGCTGTAAATACTCAGATGATTTGTAGGTGTGGTTGTTACCTGCAGTACAGGTGCCATGTGAGGTAAGGAGAGTGTCTGCTACTGATTTGTGGATACTCACAGCAAAATCCATAACGCTGGCTGAAGCTTTTTTGTAAATGCAGACTCAGATGAAGAGGAGAAGGAAGTTCTTATTGATGTTTGCCCAAGAAAGGAGAGTCTCCATCGTCCCTCCTGCAGGGAGGTAGTAGAGATGCAGCTGCTTTCTGAGGTTCACTTTTCCATCCACCTGTGCTTCATTCTGTTAATTGTGAAAAAAAAAAAAAAAACAACAACCCCAAAACCAACTACAATTGCTTTTATTTATTTATTTTTCCACACTTTAGTGGGGCATTTGGTGGTCATGAATCTTCCATAGGAAGCAAAGTGAGTTATGGTTGTGTTTCAGTCATTCTTGGTTTGCTTGTCCATGCACAAGAACCCCATTTATTTTTTTTCTCCATGTAATATCAATCAAGTTTGTAATAAGTGAAAAAAAAATAAAATCCAAATGGAGTTGATCATACCAGATTGAGTATCTGCAACTTTATCCCCAATGGACCCCAATATTTTTTTGAGGATTCTCCTCTCCCTTACATATCCTGCTAGTAAGAGCAGGAAAGGTTTAAACAATAACCCACTCTCGCCACCTTTTAAAGGTAATTCTTAGTATGTGGTTTTTGAATTTCTCTGGTTTCACACATTGCTGGTTATGTTGCCTATTATAAAGGATTCAGTAAGACACACTTTCTCCCAGTGGTATTTTATTTTGACACATCTCAAATGAAAATACAGCTCATTATTTTATAGAGAATTCAAATATGTTGTCACCTGGTTTTCATGCATTAAAATGGGATTCATTTTTTGTGCTGTAGGTATATTGACAAGCAGAAGGAGTCTGAAATAAGCCTATTTAGTAATTTATTTGTGTATTTTTGGTCATCCAAAAATGGGGCAAATGTCTTCTTTTAAAATGTCTTTGTGTTCAGAATGCAAGTGCTCTCTTGTCTGGTCCTGTTGTCTTCTTTATCTTCATGGTCTGGCTCTCAAGAGGCATATTTAAATTGTCATAAATGTAGTAGAACTTTTCCTGAAAGAAACACTTGGAGACCTAGTTTATTTGAGTTTAAAAATATTATTTATTGTGCTCTGTGAAATATCAACCCTCTAGGGACAGGGTAGCCTTTTCAAATCAGACATAAGCTGAAATCTAGTACAGGATGCAAATTAGGAGCTTGATTAGAAGAGAACTAGGTTTAAGATTGGTGAAGTTTCTGTAGGCACAGCAGCAATTAATGTAGAGCCTGCTAAGCAAATCTGTTAGGAACGGATTTTTTTGTGTTTCATTTCATTATAGATATATATATATATATATATACACATAAAGCATGGAATTTTGGCCCAGGTGGGTGTGCCAGTCTGTTGAGATCACCTGATCCAGAAGGTGTTTTAAATTATGGAAACCACAAGAGATCAGTACTTCTCAAAACATCTCTGGCACATTGGAAAGGTTTTGTTTGTTTTTTTTCAAAAGAATATGGGGTTTTTTTGGTTGGTTGGTTGTTTTTTTTGCCAATCCACATCTGAAAAAGGCATCCATTTAAGATTTGATTAACCAGAATTAGCATAGGAGAGGTGGCCTCTGATCTACACGCTTAAATTTCAGTCTTGGAAGAGGCTGGATTTAAAGTTCAAAATTGTGTTTCATTTGCAGTAGAACGAAAGAGCTGGCAAGCTTAGACACTACCAGTGCTTTGTGGAAGCTGACATACGAATTTGTTCTACAAATGTGCCAGGGACACACTGATCCAACAGTTAGATCACTTCCAGAAGACACAGAGTTAGATCTCTGAGCTCCTTTCCAATTCTTTCTTATTACTGACTTACTACCCATCGACAGAAAAATTCTGCAGAAAGGAAACCGGGTCATTAATTACAGCGCTGAGTGATATCCCAAGAAGAGCTCCCATCTTCAAATGTACAAAACTAAATAAACAAATAAGCTAAAATATCCCAGTCCTCCGAACAAAGAAGGTCACACTTTTCTCCTCGGCTTTGGGAACTGGAGGTTGCAGGTGGGTTTTCAGTTGACTAAAGCAGTTGACCAGAAGCAAATGAGATGAGTTTTGGGGGCACAAAGGCAGAGAAGGAGCAGCTGTGGGAAGGATGGAAGGGGAGACGAGAGGCAAGAGCTGAGTGAGTACCTTAACTCCATCTGAGATTAAGGCAGAAAAGCCTTGAGCAATGTGGTGGGTAACCTGTGAAGAGTTATTGCCGAAAAGAACCATTTTAGTCCTTTTTGTTTTTTTCTAAAAAGACTTAATTCTCATGTTTCTTTTCTGCACTTCTATTAAAAACAGTTAACTTTAAGGTCTGGTGTCTCAACTACGTTTCTGTTCCTGAATCTAACCTGTTGATTACAAAACATGTTGGGAAAAGAGGTACGAAGAAAAACCACCATATTAAAGGGAAACCTCCCAGTAATGGTGATGTGATATCATTTATTCATTATTTCTGAATGGATCTGAGGATGCCTTCCTGTCACTGCAAAATGAAAAGGGTATGAGAATTAACACTGAAAAAAAAAAAAAAAGGACATTAAAAAATTTCTCCTTCTCTGGGATGAATACAGTGGAGTAAAAATGTTCCTACAATAAAATGAATTATGTGGTGATTTCAAACGTGAGAATGAAGGAAATATGAGCTGCAGAGAGAGACAAAGAAGAATGGTATGACGTGTTCAGGCCAAGCTGGTCCTTTACACGGCAACGGTTAGAGAGGAGAGGTGGAGAAAAAAAATAGGGACCTGCTCTAGTCTGAATTATTAACATCAGCCATGTAGTAAGTTGCTCTACAGTGCCATTTATTTACTATCCTGTGAGAAAATGAATGAAAAGTATCCTTTAGAAATGAAAGGGTAACACTTTTGTCCTCACTCTTGTTCACTGATTCCTTCCTTTTTCCTGGTAAATCCTCTCCAGTCCCTTTTATATTTATTCCCCTTCCTTCTCCTGTGTTTTCTTTTTTTTTTTTATTTTTCATTACTTTCAGGTAGGAATGGAGAAGGAATAGCTGGAAGCTGGCCTGCTGCTGGGAGCTGTAGAATCTCAGGGGACGAGGTAACCATCTCCTTACCATCTCTTTACCAAGGACAACGGAAAGCAACAGAAGTGATGGAGAGGCTGAACAAATTTTCCTTTCCTTCATGTAGATTTCTTCTCTCTCTCACTTTTATTTTTTCCTTTCTTTTGCAGTTCCAAATGTTTTGAGAATTCATCATCTTCCCAGGTTGATGGCAAGAATCTCATGACCCAGCTGTGAGTCACGATTCCCAGCTGGGTGCCTCTGAAGAGAGACAAGAAGCTCGGATATGTCCCTGATCTCCTACCAGTGTGGGCCAGGAACATCTGTCTGCTCCTTCCTTTTCTTCAGACAGTCCCAAGTAGGAGGGAGGCAGGCAAGTAGGAATATGAAAGGCAAAGCATCAACTGGCCGTGTTTTATTAGCCAACTTAAATAATTCTGCTTGGCTGTGGAAACAGTATTCCTATCCAAAGTTGCTTTTTTTTCCCCCTTTTTTTTTTTCCTTTTTTTCTCCCAAACAGGAACAGTTTATTTCCAGTTTCGGGCAGGTTTTTTTGGCCAAAGGCCAAGCTCTCCCCGTTGCCTCTCGCCCGCCACTTCCTGATGCCCCTCAGCTGACCTTACAAAGACCCTTCAGGGACCCAACTTTACTGAACAGCAGAATCAAAACATGTAAATCGAGCTCAGATTGTTACATATATAATCACAAAACCAGGTTTTTTTCCTGCACTACTGCCCGTGCCCAGCTTCCTGCCCTGCTGCTCTGAGTGCCTCAGCGATGTCTAGAGCTGTTGAGCTGAAGGACCCGAGGATGGCTCTGAAGCAGGAAGAGAGTTCAATCTGCAGGCTGGTTTCCCAGGCACTTTCTTTCTCGTCCTCCACAAGACAGTTGATACTCCTCCGGATTTCGCCGTTATTATTTGGGTGTCTCTACTTCAGAGGGAAGGGTAGATGAATGCCTCGTTCAGCCTCTTCAGTCCACTCTAGTTCTATTTCAGTTTGAGAAGCTTGTGCTACTGGGATAGATGGGAGCAGTTCGTGCCAGCAACTCAATCTTTCTGTAAAGTGAGGCGTCTCAGGCTGAAAAATAAGTAAAAGACAAAGCTGCACCATTCAAAGCAGGGAGTTGAGTCCTGCACGCGGGTCTAGGTGATAAAAAGTCTGGATCCTGATGGACACTCTCCTTCAAAAGAGAAGTGGTGAGGTTTCTTTGGGCATTTTAGTGAACAAAGATGCACAATGAGTCAGGAAATCCCACCCACCGTAGCCATTAAACAGATGTTTGAAGGCTGAAGGCTGAACTCTCTGCATAACCAGTGAGGAAAAGTACGGGAACCTGATGGTGGATGTGGAGGAACACTTAGAATCGTAGAATTGTTGTGGTTGGAAGAGACTTTTAAGGTTTTTGAGTCCAACTGTTAACCCAGCACTGCCAATTCCATCACTAAACTTACCTGAAGGCACCTGTTTTTATTCTGATGTAAACTTCATTTTTGTTTCTTTATCTTTAATGCTCTCTGCAGTATTTTGAGGCATATATAATTAGCAAAACCCAAATTCTATCACTGAAAACAAAACACTATTTTCCATTAAAAAAATCCAATTTAAATCTGAAAGGAAAAAAAAAAACCCAAATGGTAACTTTTGCAATCAAATCTGTTAATTCTGTTTTGCACATTTTTTTGGTATAGTCTCAACAAATGATCATTTTGCATGGCAATTCTTCTACCTAAGCCTGTCCAAAGCCTTCCCTGTGCTGTCCAGGAGTGGAGTGAGATGGAAACGTGCTGTGGGCTGCGGAGAACATCGAGAGGAGGTGTCACCTGCAGTATCTGGACAATGAACAGAGCACCTGGCCACAAAGTCAATTACCCTTTCAAAGCAGCCACTGAACATGCTCAGGAGCCAGACGTTGGCGTTGTGATACCGTGATACCCATCTAAAGGGAAGATTGCTTTTTTTTTTAATGACTTTTTATTTTAAAATGTTGGCTTTCTGAGGATGGAGTGGGATGTTTTCAATGTAGTTGAAAGACGAGAGCTACAGCCCCAAAATCCAGATGTTGTTCTTTCTTGTTTGTTTAAAACTCCCCCATTTTTTTCCCTGGATGAAGGCTAAAATGGAAGGCTTGCTGGGAACCTCGAAATACTTGTTATCAGGTAAAGTGCCACTTCAGCTGATGTTTCAAAAAAAATATATGATGTGCATCATAGAATCACAGAGTTATTTTGGTTGAAAGAGACCTTTAAGATTGAGGCCAACTAGCAGTGCCAGGTTAAACCCTGCTCCCCAACTCAGCACCACATCTCCATGGCTTTGAAACCCCTCCAGGGATGGAGATATTTAAATACCTTTCCAGCTATTTCATCCTTGAGGCCTATATCTATTTTTTTCTTGAGAAGACATACTAGCAATTAAATAATCAGGCTTGATAAGTAAAATTCAGGTGGCTGTGGTTTAGCAAATGTGGCACAGATTCTTTTTTTATGTATGTCCTATATCAATCAAATATCCTATATTTAAATCTGATTTTGGTCTCTACTGACCAAAACTCCTGCTGATTCCTCTCTGGCCTGTGTAGATTAAATAGCGACTCCCGATTTCTTTGCTAGCTGGTACGTGGCCTCATCCCCAGTGCCAAAACAAACCCTTCTCCTCTGGGTTTTCCTGTTAGCAGTACTGGTACTGAGGCCAAGGACTGACAACCTTTCTCTTAACCCTAAACCTCTCTGCTCTAGAAGGGGAGAAGGGAAATGATTGAGAAAGCTTTTGCTATTTTTCAGTTGTTTAGCTGTGGGAAAATGGACCCAGCAGCCTTAACTCTCTGTCTAGATACGAGCAGAAAGGGAAGACAGAAAGACCTTTTAGAAATTATTATTCTTACTGAATTCCCTTTTCATATACGTGTTTCACTTACTTCTTAAACTCACGGTTTTTAAACTGTCATTGCCCACACCCATCAAAGCTTTTTATTTATCTGGTTGGACATACTAATTTACTTTTATCATAATACTTGGGAAATAATTGTCTTGCCTCTCTCAGGACTTGCTACAGGGTTTATTCCC
This sequence comes from Baryphthengus martii, assembly GCA_013396935.1. Classification (NCBI taxonomy): domain Eukaryota; kingdom Metazoa; phylum Chordata; class Aves; order Coraciiformes; family Momotidae; genus Baryphthengus; species Baryphthengus martii. Next base: position 594,385 of record VWZK01013824.1, read on the forward strand.
CCCTTGCTACCTAAGTAGTTATAAATCCTCATGCATTGAGAGCAGAATCGCCTTTATACGCCCGGCGATTTCTTCCGATTTCTAAGCTTCTCTCCCCAAATCCTAATTAACCAGCATTAAAACTAACGTGGCCTTTTTAGAGCGTGAGATACGGCGACGTGATACGACACAATGCGAAAACCCCAACTACCCTATAACGCAATTTCGCCGCTTTGCGTTTCCTCTTTCGTTCGAGATTTCTAACGTACTGCTGCCTTTTCATTCAAAGCGACGGGATCCGGTAGGGTATGTTTTGCAAACTGCCACAACAGAGTCATTGGATTTAGTTTTCTAATAATCAAACAACCGTATAACACGCCGGTACATGTCAGAAACTGAAGAAAGCAAATTTATACACCACGGCGCGTATTTTGTGGATAGCGATAACCCATCCAAATCTAATGTAATCAAATATTTAAAGAGGTAATAATTAATTTTTAAAGAATTGAAGTGAACCGTAACTAGGAAGAAATGTTATTGTTTATTTTTAATGCCAGAACAGTATTCCTGATGCATTTTTAATATTTCATTAAGGCAGGAACTTTCATACTGTATTATTTTTTCAAGTTTTTACGTCTCGCTGATACTTCTTTCCCCAGCAAAGGTGAAATATTGTGGGCAAAGTTAAAGCTTGAACCGTTACATTCTTGGAGGATCTTTTGTCATAACTAATTAAACACAGACAGAAGTATTTTTAAACAAGCTAAGACACAGCACCTGGTCGGGAGTTAGGCAAGAGCCTCGTCTGTTAGCCTGTGAACGTGTCCCTCCCATCGGATTTCGCTTTCTCTCCTCTCTTCTGAGCCGTTATTCATCATTTTTTACTTCTTAGGAGAGAAGAAAGATTCCAAGAATTCACAAGAAAGGTTTTTAAAGCTCACCGCTCCCTGCACCTTTCAAACCTACGCCCTGTCCTGTCTTGGTCTTTTTTTCTTTTTCTTTTCTTTTCTTTCTTTTTTTTTTTTTTTCTNNNTTTTTTTTTTTTTTTCTTGATGAAGCGTCTCTCACATTTGGAGCCTTTTATGCTCAAAACTGTGGAAGCCTGTTTATTGCACTCTGGCTCCAGCCCTAGTTAAAGGTGTGAACTACCAAAGTGGAAGGGGGCACATGCACATTAACACTGCTGTGGAAAACGGCGCTTGACAGATGGATGCATGTTAAATGGATGTTTGAAGAAAGGTGTTTGCAATAAAAATCTTGAGTATGGGCATCAGAGGAAGACCACACACAATCTTCCAGCTTTATTTCTGTAATAGATAAGGGTCAAGCTTGTTATAGTCCCTGTGCTTTTTACTGTCACATACTTCTCTCTGGGACTGTCAACAGCTTTGGTAGGGACATGAAGAATCGGGGTTCAAATGCCACAGACAGATAGATATTATACACTATAAATAGGTACTATATATAAATAGGTATTATATAAATGAATGCCCATATACACATGCTTATATTTTATACTTCATAGCAATCTTTCATATATGAATATTTTTGCCTTTATTTTAAAGACTGACTCTTGCCAAGGATCTACTCTGGAACATGAGGATCTGAGAAACAGTGGTACAAGTAAGTTGCCAGCTTAGATATCAAAACAGATATCAATAGATATGAAAACAGATATCAATAGATATGAAAACAGATATCAATAGATATGAAAACAGATATCAATAGATATCAAAATGGCCTCGGGATAAGCTTTCTCCAGTGTCAGTTACCAGGTCTTGATCCCTGAGGGATAAAGAAGATGCTCTTAACATCACCCAGTTCCAGAACTGGGAATTCGAGTGCAGATCTTCCCTTGTTTGTGAAAACCAGCCACCGAAGGACTCTGATTGCAGAAGGGTTTAAATCCTGCCTGAGAATTTGTATCTAGCATGAGGTACAGCCAAGTTGAAGGGTTAGAGTCATCTGGGATTTCCTTGACACTGTGCTGGTTAGAAATTTGATTGCAAAATGTATTTTCATTCTTTTATTCTTTTTCCTTTTTCCTTTTCATTTTCTTTTTTTTCCTTTTTTCTCCCTTTTTCTTTCTATTCTTCTCTTTTTTTCTTTTTCTTTTTTTTTCCTTTTTCTTTTTCTTTTTTCCTTTTTCTTTTTTCTTTTCCTTTCCTTTTCTTTTTTTTCCTTTTTCCTCTTCTTTTCATTTGTCTCTTCTCTTCTCTTCTCTTCTCTCTTCTCTTCTCTTCTCTTCTCTCTTCTCTTCTCTTCTCTTCTCTCTTCTCTTCTCTTCTCTTCTCTCTTCTCTTCTCTTCTCTTCTCTCTTCTCTTCTCTTCTCTTCTCTCTTCTCTTCTCTTCTCTTCTCTCTTCTCTTCTCTTCTCTTCTCTCTTCTCTTCTCTTCTCTTCTCTCTTCTCTTCTCTTCTCTTCTCTCTTCTCTTCTCTTCTCTTCTCTTCTCTTCTCTTCCTTTCTTTTTTCTACATCAATTTTTTTTTTTCCTGAATTCATAATTGCAATGTCTATTTGTTTCTTTGCATTTTCAAATACCTAGTCCAGGGATGCTTCCACCTGAGATTATAAAGAAGACTCACATAACTAACAACTATATGCAGCTCACAACATGTAGGTTCAATATTTTTAAAATAAATTTGCCGATTTGAAAGGACATGGGGAGAGGCTTCACAGGCAGAGAACACAGCAAAATTGTCAGGTAATTTATAGGTGGTCACTACTTTGCTCAGCTTCATGGGGACCTCCTTATAAGTGGTTCTTGTACTACAATAGTAGATCATTTATAGATTCTCAAAAAGTCTTGACTTGAGGGCCACAAATAGCCACTTTCCTTCACAAATAACATTCGACTTCAAAAGGAGCATTTGAAGCCACAAAACTGGACTCTGAACATTCACACTCCCTCTACAACCGCCTCAAAATTCCTGTCCTCTCCCTCAGGCCCAGCTCCAGCAAGCACTTACACACATGCTTAACTTTATGCACACGAGTAATCCCATTGATTTAATGGGATTATTCCCATATGTGTAGCTCCACACACGTAAGTGTTTGCAGGATTGGGGTCTATTTCTCTCGCAATGATTTGAAACCCACGGAAGAAAACACAGTCAGCAAGTTAGGTATTATTTAATGGCCACACATTAAGCCCAAATATTTCTGCTGAAATCAATGGGGCTGTGCCAGTTTGTACTGGCTGAGAAACTGTCTTCTTCTGTGCAGAGTGTAGGCTCTCTAGATGCCACACATTTGTGGCCATCGTAGCAGAGAAAGGGGAATGGGAAGATAATTAGTAGTAAAAATATCGAGAGAGAAAATTCTCCCCATCAAGAGGTTTGCTGCATTCCAAATCTTGATTTATAACTTGAATTGCATTCAGAAAATGGTCAGCTACACAAAGGACACGTTCCTCACTAATGCAATACTTTGCAGCTATTTCAGCTGTGTAAAAAAGGTTTACCTTTTGAATGCATAAATATAGAAATCTATATGCATACAGATGCATGGGAGAAAAGTCTTTCCAAGCATCAGCAAACTCTTTATAACTACGGATGCTTGCATGTATCCAAACTTGCATGAACAGGATGGGCATTACAAAAAAAAAAAACCAACACACCCCAACCAACTTTGGTAAAAATAACTGAACTTAAAGTTGCCTTTGACTTGGGTAGTTTACTTTTAATTTGAAATTCTGCAGCCAAGATATTTTTTAAAAATTTAAGGCAAGTAACCATCTGCCATAAATGATAGAAATGGAATATAAATAAAATAGTACTGGTAGTATTCCGGTGGAAATCACATGCCAAACGTATCCACGGTCTAGGCCAGCAGGAACACGTTCAGATGTCAGGAACAAAAGCAGCGAAAGGATTTGGTTTGGCCAGGACACATTTTGCTGTGCGTGGTGTATCTTGTTGGCTGTCCTGAATAACAACATTATTAAGCAATTTGGGCTGGAGATTCATTATGCCCCATGAAGAATTTAAGGAAGATCTTGACTTGAGCGTGTTGCAAGAGGAGTCCTGCTGTGCCATTTGGTATAAAACTATAATCAGTCTTCTGCCACTGGCACATTCCAACTCCAAGTGGGATATGCCGGGCATCAATGTTCAAGGTTTTGTATAAGGTAACAGCTGCTTTGGTCAGGCAGTTAATTAAATGTGTTAATTTTCCATACACCCAACAGTAGTGACAACAGATCAGAGTGGGATTTTATGACATTTCAGGGTTCCCTTATGTGCTCACAACAATGGATTGCACTCACATCATCTTTCACGTCCCTTCACTGGATGGCGTTGCCTTTCCCCTTTGGAAAAGGCTTTGGTCTTTGATATTTTTATTTTTTTTGGTACCACTTCCTGAATATTGCTAGTTGTCCCAACTCCAGTCTTGAAAAGCTATTTGGGCTTATTCCCACACTGATGTTGGTTGAGTCAGAGATGCAGCAAGTCATTTGTAAGGCAAAAGCATTGTTTATTTTCTCCCTCCTCTGTTACCTTCCTTATTAGAAATGTTTAATGAGCGGGTATATAGAGTGGAAATAAAACGATATGATATTTTTGAATAGATAGTGTGTTCTTCAGACGTAGAATTACAGAAAATTATTTCCTTGTTCTTGATAGTTCGGCTTGCACAACATTGCAAGATGACAAATTCAACCTTTTCTATTCGTTGTTATTCTCATAGCATGATAATAACTCAGCTGCATCCAGAAAGAGAAGGTAAATGGGGACAATTCATGAAAAGAACTTGCAGAACATATTTAGAAGTAATGGACTGACAAATGTGAAGACCAAAAAACTATAAATGAATGGAACAAAGTTTCCTCCCCACCCAATGGATAATACAGCGTGAAGAAACGTGGAAGAAATACGAAACGCCAAGTTCGGCACGTAAGGATTGACCAAGAATGAGTCACACTCCCACGCGTTTGGCTCACAATTTGAAATGTTTGTTTTTAGTTGATTGGGTAGCCACCAAAAGTATATGGTCAGCTTTGTTTGAATTTGATCTGTCACTTTTTTTTTGATGGGTGACAATGATTTTATGACACATGTCACATCGTGTCACATCATTCAAAACAGATTAAGTCACGCTCTATCCCATCATTTCTGAAGACAATAATGCTATTCAACACGACGGGACATGACGAGCTATAACGCAACTCAACAGCTGAAAAAATAGAGGGAAAGTTTTGTAGGTGTGACATGGAGCCCAGAAATGACATTGTAATGACTCTTGGTGAGATCCCACAAGTTAAGTTTTCAAACCGGGCCCGTTGAATGACATGTCTTCATGGAGATGGGCTCCAAGTGACTTGGTGTAGCGAGGCAGTGAGTAGCTGTGATTATCAGGAGAGGAGTCTGCCATCAAGCTTGATGATAAAAGCAAGGTCTTCAAGAGAAAACTTGCTGAAAAGATGATTCTGAAGTGTGGCAAGACTGGAACTGTCTCTGACCTGAAAGGCTCTATGTCTGTAGGTGGTTTAGAGCATTTAAAATCGCTGAATCCTCAGGGGTTGTCCTAAGCACAAGCATTACTAGAAGGCAAGATTTAGCTGGCTGTGATCTGCTAACACATTTAAAACAAAGATGGCTGCAGCTTTTATGAACTCTACTGTTCCCTAACGAGCATCTCCTTTCCTCCTACCAGGAGGACAGTGTTTGTGCTGTATAGGGTGTCACGATGCTATTTACGCTCATTGACTGCCGTGAAGATGTGCTCGTTTGCACACACAAGACCTTCAGTTAGATCAACAACAGGCTGTCTCCATTGGAACACAGCCCCTAACCACAAAATGTGAAGCAAGTCAGTCCCCCACCTCAGCATTCACTGGAGGATCCCCAAATCCTTAGCCACCAGGATTGCACCATAAGATATTTTGGAGGTAGATGAAGCGTCTTTAGTCATGTGCATAACCAAATATCAACCAAATAACGGTTGCTCACGGTGTACACTGCCATAGCTACATTTGACCAATCAGAGTCTCATTAATCCTCAGATTCTGACACCATTTTGCCAGTAAACAGAGTCAATCTAAGAGATCTGGCTATGGCAAAATCAAAGCTGGCAGCTGAAGACCACCAATATCGAAATCTTTCCATACCCGCCCTGAATTTAAATCTCCCATTTGCTAAGCTAATTCCTGAGAAGGTGCTCTATGGCTCTTTTTTCTCCTTTCTTGAAGCCGAATCTTTTTTAATCCTTTAAAACATTCATTGGAAAGTATTCCCCAGCTGGAGAAGCTGTGTCAGAATACCCACCAGGCACAGGCTGGGGGAATTAAGGCTCTCCTGCATGTGGGGAGGGGTTAAGAAGGCCCATGGACTTTAGCCATCACCTTTTCGATGTCCTGGACATTGTAAACGAGGCCATCAGGATGATACTCTTTCTTTACATTAGTGAGTCCTGACACGGTGTCCAAAAAGACAGCTCGTGATTCTGGCGATAAACAGAAATACGGACTTGATTTTCTGAACTTACTTACTCACCACCTTCTTTTCAGCATTTCCTGCTAACGAGCTTCTTGCATATTCGCTATTATTCTTTGGGCCTGATTTTTTCCCTGTTAATTGTCTTGGAAGGCATCCTTGATGTCTGGAGTTGCCATTATGCGCTAGGCTCGGTGAGATCTGAGCCGAGCAACACCCATCCCCCTTTCTTTGGTGCCATTTTCCCATCAGAACTCCCCCCCTGCAGTTCTCTACCTTGCTTTTCAAAATGTTGTTAAGTAATTTACAGGCTGACTAGCTTGAGATTCTTCCACCTTTCCTGCATCTACCAAAGAGAAACTTGTGTAAATTCTCACTTTATTACCACACCTGTTAGAAATCACTGCTACAACTTAGGTGTGAAAAAAATGTGGCTGTACTCTACCGAGTAAGAAATACGTCCGTAGCAGCCTCAATGTAAGTGCATCACCGCTGCTATAAACCAGACACAACTACTTTGGTGACATTCACTGTTACTGTACGTTGACAAGTTCCCATTTAATTTACTACATATGGTTCCACGTCTCCATAGCTACTCTCGTGAATTCATTATTCATTAAATAAGTGATGAATTTACTCAAATATTGCAGCCACATGGCCGACACAAATGCATTCTAATATTATTAACACGTTGCCAACTTGCAACTCTTCGAAGTCTGAGTAAATGTTTTGACAAGAAGAGGCAGCAAGAACAAATAAGTAGTAGCAGCCTAGATGAAGTTCAGCCATAGTTCTAACAGCTTTAAAGTCTTAACAGTGTTTTCACTGGGGCAGTACCAGATAAATTGCTCTTATGTGTGCATACAAGAGACTAAAATTCCTTTGAAAGTTTATAATTTCTCATGGGAAAACACAACATAAAAGTTACTTTTACTCATAGAAAAACAACACCATATTTCCCTGTCAACCTTTGCTGTTGGGAATTTCAAACTTTTTTGCATTTTTTCCCTGTGATTCTCTGCCGACCCAAGGGACAGGCGTTTACAACATAATTTACTTTCGGCGTGTCTCTGTAAATCATTGTAATACTTTCTATGGTTAGCAGAAAAAAAAAAAAAGCAGCAACACTCAAGTTGGACAGACAGACCACTTTTCCAAGCCCTAATAGAGAAGCAACCCCCCCCTCACTCCCCACCCCGTTTCAGGAGGACAACACAGACATGAAGAGAGCCACAAAAGAAACATATTTTACAAGGGCTTTATAGGAATGTTTGTATGTAGAGGTTGTAATATTTATTGGGAAATATTTATTGAACTGTGTCTACTTGGAATATGCGGAGCAGAAAGCGTGTCTTGGTGGAAAGCCTGTGGGCACAAAGGCGAAAACATGACCATTTTGGGTTTGGAGAAGGCAGTATTTTTTTTCTTACCATTCCTAAGGCTTGTTGTTGTCACTGTTGTTGTCCTGGCTTAACAATGTTGTCTCAGATTAGGTGCTTTAAGCACAGCCTGCCATTAAAAAAAAAAAAAAAAAAGAGCTGGAAACCTGTAGAGCCTTTCAGCCTCACTTTTTGAGACTGCTGCTAATATCAAGGCTCATTCAGTTTTACATTAGAACTTGATGACTTGCACACTGGTTGAACCTTCACCTTTTACAACCTTAATGGGGATTTATTAGCTATTTCACAGTGTGTAAATTTGAATCTAGGTCAGATGAGGAAGAAAAATAGGGCAAATCTGGGCCTTAAGTATAACCTGCATATAATATATCAGGTTAAAAAAAAAGGTGCAAAATTAAACAGATGATTAAAAGTGTCTAGAGCAGTCAGAGGCTGAAAAAAGAGCTTGATAAATTAGGGGTGCATGTAGCGGGTTGGGTGGTTTTTGGTTTGGTTTTTTTTGGAGTTCAAACTCAGGTGACCGGTGAAAGTCTGGTTTCCACACAACTTCAGCAGATTAAGGAGTTAAAATAGCTTGTTAACCTGCTTCTGCTAACTGCTGGCAAGAGGAAATGTAACACAGGTGGGTTTGATATTCCCAAGATTAAAGCTTTTGTCTCCCATCAAATGTTCACCACATTAAAGCCGTTTTAATGAGGTATTGGAAGATAATGAATGGAAGCCTCTAATTCACCGCAGAAGAGACAGCCTGACCCGGCTTTCACCCCGCTGCAGCCAGGTATCTGAACCAACAGATTCGTCACACTTAGACCAAAAGAATGGTAAGGAAACGGCCACTACCTGCTGCCAAGCTCGGCTGCTAAACATCTAGCTGCTCCAGGTGCCTGAACTTTTTCTGCTTGGTACCCTGGAGGTTTGACATCAGATGGCACCCATCCCTCACCAGCTCTTTTGGGAAGACTATCAAGAGTGAGGGGTTTTTTTTGGGTGGTTTTTTTTTACAGTGTGTGTTCATGGGAAAATGGGTATGAATTAAGGTTCTTGCTTAGTTATCGTTCATCCCGATACGTAGCAATGCTCAGAAAGTCAGTATCAGGAGCGAGTAAAGGTTGGGAAGGTCTTTCTGGTTCATCTAGTGTTGGACTTGCTGTTCGAAGGAGCCACCCTCCCGCTAAGCTAAGGTACCCTGCCTGTTTAGTAATTCTTAATAGAATAAGCTCCACATAAAAATAAAAGAAAGATCCTGAAAGGTTCTCCAAACCAGATTTATTTTGGCATGCGTACGCAGGAAACTATGTACTGTAGCAAGTTTTAAATACTGTATTTGGACACTAATTCTCAACTGCCGTCATCAGTTTGCTGACAGCCATCTGCTTGGACCCTGCTCCTTCCTCCCGTTCAGCACCGTTAAAGTAAAATATTGACAGAAACAACTTCTGCAGCAAAAGTGGAAAAGTTAATAACATAACTGAAGTCACACAGGATTTTTTTTTTTTTCTCTAATGTTCTGGAGCTCTCCTACAATTTTGTTTTACTCATGCCTTAATTTAGAAGTGTCCCACCCGGCTTAAAAATAGGAGGTTGTGTAGCCATCTATCTTTAGATGATACAGGTTAGCCAGGAGAAATCTATAGCTCCGAGGGCCTACTGGATCGTTCGTGGGACTTAATACCAAGGAGGATCAGACGTGCTCCTGGAGAAGCTGCCGCACCAGGCGATGCGCCGTCAATCAGGGCCGGGAAAAGAAGTCACCACGGCAAGGTTGTCACTGCGGCTGCCAAAAGGCGCGAAGGGACATGCAGCAGCCTGATGGCACTCCAAGCTACCTGCAGAACCATTTGGAGAGGTGACGTAGAGAACCCACGCGATCTCTGACGTCACGTTCGTTGGGTGCAGCGCCACAACGCCTCCGGACAGACCCTGAGCCTCTTTGGACTGAGATCATTCTATTTTTTAGTTTTTTTTAAGCACCTGGCTCGCAGTGTTCCCCACCTTAATGAGTCTGAGCTGCTCCAGTTCAGCGCAGAGCGAGCTCTACCTTCAGCAATGTCATTAAAGCTCTTGCACAGGTCACAGGGCAATGCACAGCAGAAGATTTCACCACTAATTATTTCAAAAAGAGAAGTGAACGTGATCTCATGTACACACACACAGAGACATCCAGCTATACATTCAGATAAATAATTTATTTATCCTATCTATTTATAATACATGAATCTTCTCTATTTTATGGTGATACCAATGCTGTTTGCAGATTTACATCTCTTATTAAATTTCCCCGCACAAGAAAACACAATACTATGGAAATGTATGGCCCTCCAAACTGACTCAAGACTTCTAAGCCGAGTGGTCTTAGTAGTAGTAGTAGTAGTAGTCTGCCATACTCCTTTCTAAACTGTGCCATTGCATCCCACAAATTGACTTGCAACGAAAGGTAATTCCTTTTTATTCTCCTCCAGCTTGGCAGGAGAAAGGAAGAAATCATCTATCCCATCAAGAACAGCAGCAGGGTGTTCAAGCTGAACTCTCCAACATGGTGAACTGTGGCTACACATCAAACCTGAAGTCATCCCTGTGAGAAGATGGGTATGTTTACTTCGTTGGAAGAAACCGGCAGTAGATTCAGTGGAGAAACTAAAGCCTTTGGGCAGATGAGAAAAAAAGAATAAATTCTAAAATGTCTATTTTCCAAGCAGAAAATTTGACTAGTGATGCAGAGAGCTTAGCAGAAGCTAAAAATTGTTTGCGTGTGAAGACAATGCCTCCCTGTCAACCCCTACACTGGAAAATAGGAACATTACATGTTTTTTTGAGAAATGTCTTCAATATTTGACCTGGTTTGTTGTTTTTTTTTTCTTCTCATAGAACAAAGATAAATAAACCCATCACTGAGAGAGTGCATTGACTCCCACTTCTTGCCCAAGGCAGGTCAAAATGCGGGTGAGGGAGGTGGGCACCGAGCACCCTCGATGTTGGGCAGGGCAACGAGCAGCTCCTACCAGCTTCTGCCTTCCCCATTCACCCTACTTCCTCCCTCATTTTGGGTTGACCTCCCCAAATCTTGTTCAAAGTCTTCCAGAACAGCCCTCTAAGCAGTCAGCAGCTCTGCTTATCTTCAAAAAGCCTTGTAGCTCTGTTTGGCCCCTCCTCTCAGGTGCCGAACTACACAGCTGGATGGGCCCACTCTGCTTTTCCTGAAGCACAAAACTACTGGTGTTCTTCCTTAAGTAGTTCTTAGAATGAAAGGTAAGGGTTCACTGAGAAAAATACAAACTATTTTGAACAGACTACCGCACGTGTGGTGAGGATGGCTTACCAGCCTCATCGCTTTAGCCTGCAGCTTCTCTTTTATGGTCTGTAGCTGGAGGTGCTGAGGCAACCTCAGAAAGCCACAGGCAGAAACCACATCGAGAGATGAAAGATGTGACTGGGAGAGGCAGGAGGAAGCGCTCCCGTTCCACTTTCTTGTGTGTTCTTCCGAAGGTGTAGTCAACAGGATGTCCTACACAGGTCTCAGTTTCCAGAAGGACCTTTAGAGGTTTTTAGGTCATTTTCAAAAGCAAAAACGTCAGAAAGCACAAAGCATGGAAAAATACCCAAAGAAACAAAATCAAGCACGACAGAAAAGCTATGCAAAGACGTTGCTGTTGCTTCAGCCAGCCAGTTTCCCTTCTCTTCTTCTATATGGGAGAAGGACAAAATCATCTGGTTCCAACTCCTCTGCCACAGGCAGAGACACCTCCCCCTAGACCAAATCACTCAGAGCCCTGTTAAACTTAGCCTTGAACACTTCCAGGGAAAGGGACATCCACAAACAGGTTTCTAGTGATCAAAACGTCACAGGAACGATTTAATTTCACAATGCAAATTATTTTGCTTTTACATCTTTAATGCAAATGATGAACTAGAACCATGGAATCACAGAAAGGTTGGAAGGGACATTTAAATATCATCTGGTGCAACCCCCCTGCAGGGAGCAGGGACATCTGCAACTAGAGCAGGTTGCTCAGAGCCCCGGCCCAACCTCCCCTGGAACGGTGTCAGGGATGGGGTGGTGACCACCTCTTGGGGCAACTTGGGCCAGGCTCTCACCACCCCCTCCATAAAAAAATGTATTCCTTCTCTCGACTTCAAATTTCCCCTCTTTTAGTTTAAAACCATCAGCCTTTGTCGTGTCACAACAGGCCCCTGTAAGTATGAAAGGTGGCAATAAGGTGTCCTTGGAGCCTTCTCTTCTCCCTCGTTCCTGACATAAGAGAATGTCTTTATTAAAGTGCTTAAAGGAGACAGAAGATGGTTAGAAATCTGATTTCAGTTCTACAACTAAATAACACAATAAAGAGATAAAATGCACATTTTGGATCTTAAAAGAAGGGAACAAAAATAATCTGTTGAGCATTTCATATACAAGTCTAGCTACAGAAAACTTTCTTTCCTGTTGTGACACGGTGACATCAGAGAGATCTGGACACCTCCATCCTTAAGAGCAGGCCACGAATCCCCACGTGCTCCCACCAACACGGCGCACCGCAGGCACCGTGGCCATCAGAGCCATAAAGAGACAGCGACGTCCGATTGCAACCGACGTCTACCAGGAGAGTTCCTGGCTGTAAAGCTCCACCCTGGAAAAGAAGAGGAAAATTGCTAAAGGTCTTTTCTATATTTACCTCCCAGAGAAGAGAAGTCACAGAAAACTGCATCTTGGTTTAGCATCTTCGATGCCAGTGTTTTACGGCAGCTGAGTCTTCGAAGACGACAACTGACGTCACTGGAGGATCTACAAGATTTCTACTAGTGAAAGGCTCAGAAAAGAGAATGTCTTCTCTTCCCAGCAAACCGAATTCTTCTCCCTGACCAGCCCAGGATCTAAATGTACGTGCCACGCTGCATAGCTGTGTCTAATTGTCAGGTCACACCTTTCCTTAATGAGTTTCCTAAAAGTTTATAGCAACTTTCCTTAGCGACACAGGTAGGGTTTCGGTGATCTCCAGCCAGGGCTGTCATTATAAGAGGACGGGGTTCCAATTTCTGATGAATGAAAATTATAACGATGTCCAGATAACGGGGAGAGAGAGGGAGAGATGTTTCCATGTTACTTTAAACAAAGAAGAGTTAAGGCCTTATCTTAACTGTGCATTGGCACCGCAATGCGAAATGGTCATGCAAAATTAATTTTTAATGTGTTCAATTTATATTAAAAATTTCTGCAAGTGTGTGAATTTTTTTTTTTCTAAGGCTGGAGTGCTACTTCATTTACAATATTCCCTGAAGGTGTTTTTTTTTTTTTTTTAAAGAGACTCTTAAACTGAAGCCATTTTAAGGGTTTTATGAGACATTATGTGAGCTTTCATATGCAAGTTAGTCGTTAAGTACCAGATATTATATTCTGTAATATGCTTAAGTGATATTAGAGGCTGTATATAGCCTGCAGTAATGGCTATTGCTGCTTTTTTAATTTATCAAGAAAATGTTGCTTAAATAAGGAGCAAATCAGTGCTTGGATGTAGAAAATACAAATGTAAAGGAAGCAACAATATTGTTGGGACATGGTTTGTGCTCTCAGCTTCACTGGGGAGCTAAACCAGGGTCTCCTTTCTCCTGCTCCTACCGACACACGTGGCAAGTCCCGTCTATACGGTGCTGGATGTGCGCGAAGGGAGAACTGAGTCTCACTGAACGGGGCACACACATTTCTCCTCGAGACTTCAGGAGAATTAATATTATGCCCCTGGCAACTGGCTGGTTTTGTACGATTCCTGGCGTTCAAACAAAGTAACATCTCACATGTGGACTTAAGCGAGTGAAGTCTTTGAATGTTCAGCCCACAAAGAAATGTTTTTGTTAAGCTGGATTCACTGGTCAAGCTGTAAAAGCTTAAAAAAAAAGGATAAAAAAGAAAAACAAACCACAACCCTCACATTCTGAACAAACTTGCTATTTTTTTCTCTCCCCCTCCCCTTGAAGAGTCAGATGAAGTTAAAAAAGAAAAGAAGTCTTTAAGCTGACAAGCTTGTAGAAAAATAAAAGTCACCTGACTTTTCTTTCAATTGTTCCTCTTGCTCCGTGTCCTGACACAGAACTGAAGTACTTGCGTAGCTGTGCTGCAGAGGAGTGAGTCGCAGGCGTGTTTTACGCTGACAACCCTTGGCAATGACACCTTATTTTGGCCGCAGAGTCCCCCACCTGCCCCGACCTCAGCTGACACCAGAGCTGGTGCTGGTTAAAACGTTCCTCCTCTAACCACAGGCCCCTCTTCCGTGCCCAGTTGCAAACTCCCACTTTCACGCAGAGTTACGACTGAAGAAATGTATTTCAAATGAAAAATAATCTTTTCCATTTTCTTTCCTCCTCCCAGCTGCTGATTCCCACCCTGATCCCTGGGCTGGAGCTGTGATTAATACCAATTTTATTTTTTTTTTTTTAAATAAATTTAAATCA
>VWZK01013826.1:1519-24463 GCA_013396935.1 Baryphthengus martii
AAATAAAGTGAAATAAATGCTGTGAATTTGGGTTAAAAACCTAGATTTTTTTTTAACAGTTTAACACCAAGGGACTGTATCTGAAATCACTACAGGTCTATGCCAGTGTTTCTTCTTGTATCTCCCAGATAATTAATATTGCAATAAGTACAAGTGCATGAATCCCTACTGCCTTGCTCTTCTGAAAAAGGTACTGATGGAAAGGTGGCTATGCAAGACATACAAGTGTGTACAATGTTGTCTGGCCACACCATAACTACCCTCTGTAGCAGTATAGGCCTACAAAGTAGGCAGAATTACTTCTATCTCGCTCTCTCCTGCCTTCCTTTCACCTCTTCTCTCTTTGTAATGGCTGGTGCCAGGTCATGGTACTTTACTGGTGCCATGCCCTTCCATGTTTTTGAGACTTAGAAAGTTGAATTATCCTTATTTTACAAATAAAGAACCTAGAACAGAGAAACTGAAAATTCAAGACACAGAGAAAATCACTTTTAGAATTAATAATAAAGAAGTACATGGCTCCCAGTCTTAAGCTCAGCATGCTGTAAAGTGAATGTTTTCACTAACAAGCTAAAAATAAATAGAAAATCACTGATGATAAATCTTACAGACGACTGATCCAGTGAGGATGAAACACGCAGGCAGCACAATACAAATCCACTTAGCATTCTATTTTATTCAAACAAAAATTCTTTATCCAAAGTAAAGCACAGATTGGTATAGCAACAAAGGATGGAAGCTACAGCTACAGAACATATGTAAATATGAGAGAAGCAATGGGCAGTATCCTGCAAATCAAGAAGAGAAGACTCCAGTGTTATAGACTGATGCTATCTTTGGATATATAAGCAGGAAGCAGTTTCTAAGAAAAGGGGAATGACTTCATCACTGCTAAGAACACTGCAATCCGTTCTGAGTTTTTTATTTTAAAACATTATCAGTGTGAATGAGGGATAAATCAAAAACTGTTGCAACTCAGGAAAATGACAGAGAAAAAAAAAATAGGATTCATCTCTCCTCCTTTTAAATGTTGTCAGTGCAGACAGCTAAGTTAGTCCTCTAGGTCTTCTTTTTAATATCAACGGTACTAAATATCTGCTATGTTTTATGCATACACATTTAATTAAAATAATTTTATTCTTTAGACTTTGGATCCCAAGTCTGCTGAGGTTTTGCAAAAGGCAGTTTGAGATATGACTTAATTGCAATGTAAAAATATCATTCTGATCACAAAACTTCACTTACTTAGCAAGAAAAAGTCATAAAAAAATCAACAACAAAAAGGCTATATGTGAAAGTGAGACAAATTTAAATGAGATATAAATCTTGGAGTTTTTTTTGAAAAGGGCAAGTAATTATGACACTTTCATGGTTAGTGCATGATATTGAAACAACCCCATTACGAGGCAGATTTCATAGCTTAAAATTTAAGTGAGGAATTGTTTTATTTCACAAAACACACTTTTGTCTACTGAAAGGCAACTTTGAAGATGCTGTGTGGCTCTATTATAATTTCAATGGACATACTATCTTTCAGTCTGGCAATAAAGAAGGGAACTGAAGCTTATGTTCTAGTCTAGGACCAAGAGATGACTAATTTTAAATTTCTGCATACCCATTAAAAATGACATGTAAACTCCTACGTACAACAAATACTATAGCTAACTATGAACTTATCAGTAGCAGTTACTGGGGAAACTAGAGAGAGAATTAACCTGGTAATACTAAGTAACGTACTAACATAAGAAACCACTCATCAGATTTCACCTTTAAATTAAGTATTTCAATTTCATTGGTGGAAGCTCCTTTTCTTACAAGGAAGGGACAATTCTTATTTCCATGATTTTATTTTTTTTTTCTATTGATATGCAACTACTTTATTTTGTAGCTGTTTTTCCTGATCAAATTTTTCTTCCTTTATACTATTAATCATACTTGAGGCTGGGATGTATTCAGTTCAGATTTCTGAATCACGCATCCTAAACAAAGACAGGTGATGACAATATTGGTAATGTATTGCTGATAAAATTGCTATCATAAAAGAGTGATTTCCATGTGGTATCTTCTGACCACCTATATAACAATCAGGGAACAATTCATCCCTTCATCTTGTCCTGCACAGTTTGCTTAGGATGGCAGTTCAGCTGTTTTCTACCATGACATTAAATCAACAGTTCTACAAGAAGTTGTGCTACTCTCAGAATCCCTGAGAGATGTTGCCTTTTCATCACAGCAACACAAAACGGTAATTTCTTTTAGAATTAAAAGTGTTAAGCTGCATAACAAAGTGGATGTTAACTTCATCTATAATTTCCTCTGAATACATGCTACAGCTAACCTAGTTTTCCTGGTGTCTTTAATAGGGATTTTGTGTGATTTATTACAACCATAGTTGAGGATTGTTTTCTTCCAATAGTGAGTCAATACAATATTTTATGCAAATTAAGTCAGCGTTCTGGGAAATAAAGTGAAAAATTCCTAGGCTACAATTATAACATATTTCAGGTGGATTGAGGGGAAAAATCAGGTTTTAAATTGATGCCTCATGAAGAAGTCCATATTCCTTTAAAGTTAGTATTTTTTTAAAATAGAAACAATGTAACACAATCTGACTATGCTAGTACTGTGCCATGTATACAAGACAATCTAATTATATTGTTGCTATGACATGAATGTCCACATTTGTATGTTCTTTCTGTTACTGAAGAAAACAAAAAAGATAAAAATGTTTTACACTGAAATAAGCCTTTTCCTAAAGGATTGTTTGAGAAAGAGAATTGAAAAAAGTAAAAACAATCACTACATTTAAGTATAAGACAAAATTATAAAGATAGCAACTGTTTAGACCAGAAGTGTAAATCACTGAAAAAAATATAGTTCAAATCTGCACCTTAAATTGCATTTTAACTACTGTGTTGCAAGGAACGGAAGGATGGAGAGGAATGTCATGGAAAAATAGCAGAGAAAAATGAATGCATTTGTAACCACCATTTTCAGAATCTGCTTATTTAATTTTAAGACAACAGCACAGACTAACCTATTGTATCTTTTCAGACCAGCAATTCATAGTGGACTTATATGCATTTGTCTACTTATTAAATGCCTCACATATGTTTGTAAAAAGGACATTGCCATGAGAATGAAAAGAAATTAAATTAAAACAGAGTCCAATATAAACAACAGATTCACTGGTGACTTAATAGGCCTTCTGTGTGAAGCAAAATAAAATGCTGAAACGAAGAATTACCCTAACCTTTCTAGACTAACGCAGCTACCATAGCATGCTTTTTGCTTTGTGGTTTGTTTTTGGGTTTTGATTTGTTTTGTTTCAGTTTGTTTAGTTTTGTTTTTTAATTTATTTGTGTTTTAAGGCAGAAAACCTGCTTCAGTCCCTGTCTTACAAATATGTATGGATAAGGTTAGCTTTGCACACATGACTAAGTCTTCTGAAATCAATGGACGCACTCACATTCTTAACTATTTGCAAAATCAGACTGCGTATCCTGTAGGAACCATTTCCAACATACAAAATCCAGTAGCTGCAAATTTAATGTTTGCCATCTGCCAGCAAACTAGGTTTTATCTAAAAATACTAGACTGTGATGCACTTTCCACTAGAGAAGAGGTTTTTCTATTACTTATTTCCCTGATTAGTCTAAAGCTAAAAGATGTAAGACTGTCTTCTCCAATTGCAATCACATTGATATTACAGGAGAAACAACTCCCCCAAACAGCAGCCTGTTTATGAAACCAAAAGGCAGACTTAGGAAGTAAGGCTCCTCCAGCAGGAACCAAAACAATGAGACCTCAGGAGAAGCACCATAGCACAATATCCCCTTCACAGTAAACTTTACCAGTACAAAAAGTTTCACATGTAAGTAAATGAGATCATAGGAATTAAAGAATGAAAAATGTTGCTAAGAAAATGACCCAAACTTGAAACTTTATATAAAAGAATGTTGGTATTAGATGAAAAGTCTAAAGATATATTGAAATTGTATAACGATGCAGAATATAATAATATCAATATTGTCGTATATAAGATGGATTTTACATTTAATATTAAGAAATTTATGATATTTTAAAGTTGCAATAGCATGAAGGAAGAAGCCATATTCAACCCTAGATAGAATAGTCAATGGGAAAGGTTAATATAAAAGCAACATTTGGGAAGAGAATTCTGAGACAGAGAAATAACAGTATAAATAAATCATGCAAAAATATTATGAACAACACAATGAGGGCTTTGTACAGATCCCATGACAGATAAGGAATATATCCCTAAAAATTCCAAGAGAAAAAAAACCTCACAAAACTACTACATATGAATGTGAAACGGTAATAAATTAATAACATTTCAGATCTAATACTTATGGACAAAGGTAAGAATCTGTGAGAACTTTTTGTCATGCACAGCAGTAGAAAAACACCATCTACTACACATACTTCATGACTTTAACCATGAAAGTTTCATTTTAGTCCTGGTTATTGCTCTCAAAACAATGCAGCAGAAAGAATAGGTGGAATCGTGGAATCATGGAATCACAGAACCATAGAATTGTCATGGTTGGAAAATACCTGTAAGATCACTATGTCCAACTGTCAGCCCAGAAGAAAAAGAGAAAAGAAATATCAAACACAAAAAAAACCCTACCCACAAACCCACAAATAAAATAAACACCTCATCATCCCACGACAGCATGTCCTGAGATGGCTCACCTAAGCATTTTTTGAATACCTCCAGAGATAGTGACTCCACCATGTCCCTGGGCAGTCCATTCCAGCGCCTGACTACTACAGAAATTCTTCCTGATATCTAATCTAAACCTCTCCTGATGCAACTTCAGTCTGTTTCCTCTAGGCCTGTCTTTATTTACTTGAAAGAAGAGGCCAGCATCCACCTCACTGAAACCTCCTTTCAAGCAGCTGTAGAGAGTGATTAATCTCCCCTCAGACTTCTCTTCTTCAAATTAAACAATCCCAATTCCTTCAGCCATTGCCTGTAGAATTTGTTCTCCAGACCCTTCAGCAGCCTGGTTGCCCTTCTCTGAACTCGCTCTAGCAATCCAATGTCTTTCTTGTGGTGAGCGGCTCAGAACACAGTACTCAAGGTACAGCCTCACCAGTGCCAAGTACAGGGGCACAATCACTTCACTTCTCCTGCTGGCCACACTATTTCTGATACAGGCCAGGATTCTATTGGCCTTCTTGGCCAATCAGGCACACTGCTGGCTGATATTCAGCTGGGTGTCGATCAGTACTCCTAGGCCCCTTTCTGCTAGGCCGCTTTTCAGTCATTGTTCCCCAAGCCTGTAGCGTTGCCTGGGGTTGTTGAGACCGAAGTACAGGATCCAGCACTTGGCCCTCTTAAACCTCAGCCTCAGCCCACTGATTTAACCTGTGCAGATCCCTCTGCAGAGCCTTCCTACTCTCAAGCAGATTGACACTTCCACCCAATCTGGTGTTGTCTGCAAACTTACTGAGGAAGTGCTCAATCCCCTCATCTAGATCATTGATAAAGGTATTGAATAAGACTGGCCCCAAAACTGAGTCCTGGGGGACATCACTGGTGACTGGCTGCCAACTGGATTTAACTCCATTTACTTCAACTCTCTGGGCCCAGCCGACCGCCAGTTTTCAACCCAGCAAAGAGTATACCTGTCTATCCTATGAGCCTCCAGCTTCTCTAGGAGAATTCTGTGGGAGATGGGAACACTACATACTGAGCTTTGAGGCAAGATGCAATGTCACTGGACAGCTGTTAGTGGCCTTTCATGTGTCCTTTTTCATATCTCTCTCTTTCTTCCTAGTTATTCACATGAGTTAGTGGTGAATGTTATTATTACTATGAAGCTATTCCCCTGAATTAGCTGATGATTAGTAAGAACTAGATGTTAGTTGAAGAATATGTACTGTCCAGATTGTCAGCAGTGACAAAAGAAGAAAAAAAATATTAGGGAGAGCTTTTCCCTCTGTCCTTATAGACTTCATGTTCAGCGTTATAAAGGTGATGAAAGATGAAGGAAGTGGAGGAGGATGTTTGAAGTGATAGCGTTTGTCTTCCCAAGTAACTGTTACTCCTGCTGGAGCTCAGCTTTCCTGGAGATGGACGAACACACCTCCTAGTTAATGGGAAATAGTGGATGAATTCCTTGTTTTGCCTTGCTTGCATGCATGGCTTTTCCTTTTCCTATCTTTATCTCTAACCATGTGTTTCCTCACTTTTGCTCTTCCCCATCTCAAAACAGGTTCAGTGTCCATGCTTGTGCGTTTTACTCAGCTTCCAAAACCATGTTTTGCTAGTTCTGACTCTATAATGTACTGTGGTAGAGAAAAGAACCAGGCCATAGTTATTTTAACAGTATTTCTTTACTATTATATTGTCAGCATGAAGTTAGCTTCATAGCTGTTATTAAAAAAACAAACATAAACAGCTTGCTACTTCAATAATAATACATTTTGCAATAAGCAGACTAAATTAATGAATTAAGATACTTTTTTATGCCACTATCCTCACTGTATTTTAAGACTTCTTAGAGGAAGAGTTGAGAGAAAGGAATGAAAGGGAAAAAATAGAGAAAGTTTCTGAATGTTATTACAAAGATATATAGGAAACCCTTTCTGTGAATAACTTGAGACTAAGAACCTAAAGAGATCTTACTTCTTAAAGGATTAGGCAGTATCTGAATAGGGGTTTCAAAACTATCAATTAGCCATTAACATCACTACTTACCTGCTTTAAATTACATCGATAGAATTCAGACTGGTAAGTTGGTGAGAGAAAGTGTAAGCATCCCTCTATTACAGAAAGGGCAATGAGACACAATTTTGTAACACACACCAAAAACTGAATG
Organism: Baryphthengus martii; assembly: GCA_013396935.1. Lineage (NCBI taxonomy): Eukaryota > Metazoa > Chordata > Aves > Coraciiformes > Momotidae > Baryphthengus > Baryphthengus martii. The sequence continues at coordinate 8,374 of VWZK01013826.1, forward strand.
TCGGGTGTTTACATTCTTTTGACAATAAATCCAAGACCAGGCATGAAGTCTGCAAATCTTTGGAAGTGAGCCCCATTCTCTCAAGCTTAATGGAAAGGACGCCCTTCCTTTCCAACAGCATAAATCCCAAATCCATGCAAGTCCATAGGAAGATGCCCATTGACTCAAGAAAATCTGGATAAAAAAACATCATAACAGATGCAGCAGTTTTCATTTAGGATAAAATTCCTTAAAATCAATAAGAGATTCATTTAGAACTCAGAATTTTTTTTTTATTTTTTTTTAAAGGACCATAATTACCAGTAATCTGAACTGTGCACAGAGACTCCAGGAGTTATATATCTCTAAAGAGTTACTATACAGTTAGCATGCCAGTAGTCTTTTAAAATATGAAATTAGAGCTTTAACAGACCCTGTTCTGTGGCATTATGTAGAGCACTAAATATGTTAAATGTCTTTTAAGCCATTGACAGAAGACACAGGAGTGAAAAAAAGCTAAACCTCATACATTAAAATGTCATTATCAGTTTTAAGCCACATTAGCACTGGAAAAGCCATTTTTCACTTTGAATACTGAAAAACGTAAGTCAGTTCATACTTTCAACACATTTTTGATGTGTTCTCAGTCATTCTGGGAAGTCTTTTTTGTTTTAATCCAAATATTTTTTAACATAGCAAGTGAAAATCAAATTGAAAATGTTATGTCTTGGATCGTTGTCTTCAGATTTTCACCACCCTGCTCTGCTTATGAGACTTTACTTATACATACAGTCTGAACATATATATACACAGCATAGAACACAGAGGATACAGAGCTGAATTCTCTTTTCTACAGTAGGCCTTAAAATATTCACTCTACTAGTGATAAAAATTGAATATCTATTGTACTAAAGAATCTTAATCAAACATAGAGACTTCAGGGAAGATGTTAAAGCAGGATTCCTCTCGATCTAACTTTACCAAGGTTACAGATCTTGCTGAATCTTTCCACCTAGGTTCTTCTTTTAGTTAGCCGGTGGAAACTGCCTAATGGCAACTTTGTCCATTTTTTTTTATGTAGGCTGAGAGTTATGAGAATTTGTTTTAGTCCTCCAGCAAGCGATTACTATCAGAATCTCAGAATTTCTGAAATGGATGGTTCAGTAAGACAGTCACCTATTTTATGCTAAATTCTATGACAACTACATACATATGAATGATGTATGAGCATCTACACAGCTATAAATGCAGAATTTATAAGACAGGTTTTATACAGGATCTTCAGAGCTCTCATATAACCCTGAACCGGACAGTAGAGACAAAGGATTGGCATTTGCAATTTATATGAATATGTTTTGAATGATGTACCCTTTCATATTCTTGTTCTATCACCCAAGCAAATTCAGTGGTAGAGTGGCATGCAGTATAATCAGTGCTATACAAAGATATCATTTTCTTATCATCATGACTGTGTACCCAGGAATTCCACAGTGTCCATATGATGTCTGGTAAAAAGCAGAAAAGAACAAATGCAAGCACAAGGAGGAAAAAAAAAAAAAAATGCTTGAGGACAATTGAGGTTCCTTGTATCATCTAAATAGCTAAGAAGAAAGAATTAAAGTATCCCTGCACAAAGATCAACTGGATGCTAGTTATAAAGTGTTCTTCAGTATCTTTCAAAATGGGTCCTTCTGCAGATGTAGTTACCCTGAGATGGGAGTGGGGCTATTTCTTCCCAGCTGTGGGTTGGTTTTTTTTTCCTTCACTTTTGATTTACTTTTCTAAAATCAACACAAGCTGTCTCATTTATGAAGATGGGAATATAAATGTATCAAAAAAGCCATTCATGCCTTTTAAATCTGAAAGCAAATTTTACTTCAAGAAAAAGACAATTTTGCAAGACTGCCAATGAATCTGCTATCCTCAAGGCTGAGCATCAGGTATCCACCAAGCTGCTCTATCACTCCCCACTACTTCCTTCAGCACGATAAGGGTGGAGAGAATGAGATGAAAAGAACCCATGGAGTATGATAAAGACAGTTTAATGGAAAAGTGGAAATGCAAAACGCAAGCCGTGCACACGAAGCAAAAAGCAATCCAGAGATTTATTCACTATTTCCCATTAGCGGTCAATGTCTGGCCTTTCCTGGGAAGCAGGGCTTCAGTATGCACAGTGGTTACTCAGAGGACAAGTGTCTTCTCCAATGGATGCCCCCTCTCCTCCTGCTTTTCTCTCCCTTTTATAATTGAGACGATGTCATACGGTGTGGAATATTTTTGGTCAGATTGGGTCAGCTGTCCTGACTGTGTACCATCCCAAGATCTTGCCCACCCCATCTCACTGGAGGAGGGTGGAGCTGTTGGAAAGACAGCCTTGGTGCTGCGTAAGCGCTGCTCAGCAGCAGCCACAACACGAGCGTTTTATCAACAACCTTCTACCTCCCAATACAAAGAATAGCACTTTAAGAGCTGCTATGGGGAACACTAATTCCATCTCAGCCACATCTAATACACTAGAAAAATATTTATACTATATACACAGATCATTATCAGCCACATTTCTAGTTCAAGTCTAAACTGACAGTACAGAAGAATAATACATAAACTTAACAATAATGACATATGCAGAGGCGTTTCCACGAACAGTGGTCCTGAAGCTCAGAACTAATCTAGTTCTTGCTCAACTTATTTTCTTTGGTAAAAATACTTATTCCCACTTTATTTGATACCTAAAGATGCATGGCCAGTTTATTTCTACAGTTTACTTACTTATTATTTTACTGAAAAGAAAGTAATACTAATGCCCTCTGATTTGTTTTAGTATTATCGCTTTTATAGTGAAAATGTTAAGCAAACCTAGATTATTTCAATGATAAGATAAATTTAAAGTGGGCATGAATTTTTAAAAAAATGTGGTGAAAGAGATATTGTTTTATTCTTACGCTACATCTCTGAAATATCTTCACCACAGGAGACTCTTATAAAAGTCTCCCATAAACCATAGGCTTTGTCTCCTGCTGTTCAATAACTCTTCCTAATTCCCAGAAACATGACCAAATCCTGCTTTGGTAAATCAGTGCTTCTGACAGTTAAGTGTCATCAATGGATGTTACAGTGGCTGGATAACCTAACACTGAAGGAAAATGTTAACTTACAATAAAATATCCATTGCAGATTACAAACAAAAACATCATTTCCATTTTTATTTTTTCCATAAAATGAAACATTACTGCACATTTTTCAACACAGATAAGAACAGTAAGAGATCAAATCAATTCTCTCAATATAGTGTTCTGATAGGAAAAGATGAAATAAAAAATCTCTACCAAATCAAGGTTCAAATTCAGTACGCTGTTTGATAGTAGATTATGAAAGACTGCAATTGATAGAATGAGATCATTTTGTTATGAGAAGAAGATATTAGAGACTGCTATGTGATCAGTTCAACGTAACTTGCCTTATTTGTATTCTTTGCTAGGACCCAATCTTCATAGAGGTGTCAATTGAGTTATAAGTCAATAAGAAAACTATACCATCAGACTTGCTAGTGAGAGCAATTTTGGTCAAAAAACAGGTTCAACTTTCACATATTTCATGACACAAAATAAACACAAAATAAAATGTATTTGCATTATGGCTTTCCTTCCAGTTTTAGTTCAGTAAAGCACAGAACTTATCAATGTTTGCCTGCATAAATGTATGCAAATGAGAGAAACAGCAAAGTCTTTCAGCCTTTTTTACTGCGGACTTAACTTTCTGTCAAAAAATGAATTACTTGTAACTCTACAAAGAAAGGAAGTCTATCTTTTCAACACAGAAGAAAAAAACACAAAATGAGAAAAACTTAAATGTGATTAAATCATTCATAAGCGGGAAAAAAAGTACAGCTCTTATTGTTACAATACAAGTGGTACCTTTCCCTTTGTCTTATTTGCCATCTGATTGATCTTTCTTTAAGTCGTTTTTCTGTAGTGTGTTTTCAAAAGAATATCTCCTTGTTCTTTGTTACGTTTTCAATTAATGTTATGTGAAAGCTGCACTGAGTCAGTTCTACTGGAAACAACTAAATAGCAAAGATTTATTATAGCATTGAAAATAAATTTATAAACCATTTGATTTGGAACAGAAAATTACACTTTTCTGTTTGTTCGTTTCGGTAATATGCAGTAACTGACTTACCTTTCCATGTTGTTATTCCACTATATTCCTATGCTAATCAGAGTGGCTCAACAAATAAGGCAAAGGAGACACAGAAAAAAACTGCGGACAACTGAAACTGGTAAGAGCACAACCAACCAAACTGAAAACTGCACTGCCTAGACAGTCTTCTCTCAATTGATACTCTCTTGATGCAAACTACCGGAGGAAGTTATCCTCGAATGTAAAGACCTGGCATGGCACATTCTCCTCAGTCCTATGCTTGGTACAAGACAGCGGAGACAAGCCAATAAAGAAATCAGACTAGGTGAAACAGCTATGTAGAAGCCAAATTTGGGCATGTAAAACATGAACAGCTTTTGAACGAGATTTCTTTGCCTACAGTTTTCTAAATCTTCTACCTCATTTTAACTTTTCTTGGCTGTATTTCATTAGTATGTTCACGTCAGTATATGATCCTTCACCTCTGCCTATTTGCTGTTTCATTCCACTACATCCTCCTAAGAATATCTTCTTTTCAAATAAATTATCGAATATCAAGTAATTATGATTCTGCAATCATCTTAATATATTGTCATTTCTTCTCCTCAATTAATCACTACAGTAAAATATACAAAACTCTTGTGAGTAGGTACATTGTTTAAAAGCTGAGTAGAATAAAAATATTCATGACTCAAAGTCAGTCTTGAAATTTCAACAATTTTGTGCAATAAAAATGGAATGCAAGTGTAAAAATGAGGTCCAAGTTGAACAGTTCTTCTTTATGGTGCTTAATATCTTTATTTTAAGGAAAGAGAAGAATTTTTTTTTTTTCTACAGGTGAATACATTCACTTTAAGGGGAGTTTAAAGTTTAAATGCTGACTTATTTCAATGGTTATATTTAATATGATTTTATATAAGAAAATTCCTAGTAATTTTTAATAAAATAGAAATATTTAGCAATTGTTCACATGTTCATAAAAATTTTATAGAAGGCATAAAGACTTTGTTGATGCGCAGTGCTGGTTCTGAGGGGGAGAAAAATACAGTATTTTCCTATATGTGAAAGATGGTGGCAATAAAATAGCTGACTACATAATGACAAGCAGTAAATAGCAGTGAGAAACTACTCTGGTAGGAAATCCCTCTAAAAGGATATACTGTTTTGCTGAATATTGCCAGCAAGTATTCTTCATGGATTCAATGGATCACAACAACACTCCATGTAGATAAATTAGTGACTAATGTAATTATTAAGTATATTGGGCCTTTAGTTCAGCATTCTGATAAAGTAAAAGAGTCAATAACCTTGTATTCTCTAATAAATCTTCTGGTACAAATGGCTAAAAATCTGGCCAAATTGTCTGCTGACGTAAATGGGCAATACTTCAGCTACTTCAATGTAGCTGTTTTATTCTACATTGGCAGAGAATGTTGCTCTTTTTGCAATATCATAACGCAAGCCCAATATACTGGTGCCAACATAATAAAGTACTAATGTAGAAACTAAAGCTAGTGTGCAGGGGTTGATTGGGGTAGATCCTGGTGGCAATAGTTGAGATAGAGATCTTTTCAATGCAAAATAAATTTGGATTGTGAAATGGCATAGTGGTATCTCTATATCCATATAATGTGGAGATAAAAATAATCTTTCAGAAAGAAAATCCAAACAAAACTCGGTGAGATACAGAGGGGCGTCCCTAGAATACAGAGTGAATGTATTGTAAGGATTGGATATGTGTATTTTCCTGATATTTCCAAGAAAATGCCAGTCACGTAACTAGATTGCCCTTCTGGGACAAGTCAGGCAAAATGTACTGGATATCATACCTCTACCAGATAGACTTAATTCCATCCTCTCTAATCCACCTCTTTAGTCATCTTTAGGATATCAGTGCAAACTGAGATGCTTGTCAGAAAACTAAGATAATCTCTCTCTCATTCTCAGCTCTGTTCAATCACACAGGAACTGAAATCACATTTCCTACACTCCAGAAGACTGTTCCAAACATCAGGCTAAAGAGTACTCCAGGCAAAGTCCTTCTTACAGAAATTACTTTTCCTACTGCCACCATGATCTACCCCAATCAGTAATTTAAGTTGACGCTACCTTTAGAGTGGTCAGTATCTTATCCCTGAATAGTAATGATAATCACTTGAATCTATTCACTCCAGTAATATTGTTCAATATTCATATTTTCCGTACTGTATTCATTTCACACAAAAATTCTAAATTCAGATGTCTTCAGGGTCGAGGCTAACATCTAAGGCAGGTGTCTATACTCCTATTGTAAGCAATAGAGCTCTAAACAATGTGGCCAATGGAAATGAGTGTAATGGCCAAATGTAGGCCTCTACTTTAGTGAGAGCTGAATAGCTCCCTTGACTTCACTGATTGGACTTGCATTCAAAAACCCACAGTGAAAACATCTAAATTTTGCTATTTGAATCTAGCCCTGAATTGCTCATTCTCCCAGTAACACTAGGCTGCCTGCTATAGTGACTTTTAGCTTTTCCCTGATTAAAGGCTATTTGATATTGCTATTTCTTTATATGCAATTTGTTCATGCAAAAGGAGTTTCACTGTGTGTGAAATATTAATTGATTCAAAGGTGGTAAAATAATTGAACTTAAGAAATTATATATGTCATTGCCTAAAACAAAAGCTAAGTCAAGACACGAAGATGATGTATCACATTTTTGTTCTCTTTTATTTCAGGGTCCTTCTTCCCTTTATAATTTGAATATAAATTTCAAATGGAAATTTGGGACACTAGCCAATTTCCACTTACAATATGCAGTGAAAAAGACACAGAACGGAGTTCACAATTATTAATGTCAACATACTTAACTTGTGCATATTAGAAACACATACAGATACTTGCTGTCCTTTCCTTACTACGTTACTATATAGCTTTATACAACCCACAAGATAAATGACATTTTTCATCTTATAATCCTTTATCTTTATTTTTAAACACAGATGAAAGTTTCAAAAACTATTGAACTAATATTCCTTGAAAACATACACAGCAAACCTTGTACACTTCACCTATATCGTGAAGGCACTTTCATCAATCCAATAGATGCATACAAAAACATAGCTTTAAACCACATATATTTCTTTGAGTATTGTAGTGCATAAACACTGGCTGCATATATATAGACAACCCACAGACAAAATTCCCAAAGCACCTTAAAATGACTTTCCTTGCAATTAAAGGTTTATTCATTAAAACTTGTCTAGTCCTGAAGCTCTGACCCGAGTACTCCAGGAGTACTGCTGGCTAGTGCTCAGGGAGAGGACCATGGCCCTGTACAACATAAGCTGAACTCGAGCACAGAGCAGGACTACCTCCTGATCTTGTTGATCCTGTGTGAAAGTCAGCTGTACATGCCATCTGTATGCAGGCAAAACAAGCAGATAAGCAGATCGCAGAGAGAGGTAAGAGTATAAATAGTTGCAAATAATATACACTTTTCCCCAGTCCAAGCTAATACAATATAGGACATTTCTTGTGCACATGTTGACTGAAAACCTTTAAGGACAATAAGCATGTCTGCTGGTATTTTAGTGTGAAAACAAATCAAGTGAGGTGCACTGCTACAAACTGGGCAGGCCACATGCCTAATCAGATGGAAGAAATAACGAAAGAAGATAATTATTCAAAGTAGAGCTTGAATTCAGTTTTTAAAGGTTTGGTCATGGAGACATCACTTTCGGGATGCTCATACCCTCTATAAGCAGTTGTTGAGCTCTTGTAAATCCTGTTGGCTGCTTACAATGTTGATAAAATTATTCCTTCAGACAAGAACAAGGACTGATGGTGCAGATGGTTGTCTCTGCCATATGTCCTGTGCTTGTAGAGAATGATGAGAATGTCTTCTAAATCAGGAAAATTCAAAACTCATTAATATGCTGTTTACATAAGTAGCTGATGGGTACACCAATGCTTTTTTTTTCCATTTCCTTCTCATTTTTTGACTGTCTCAAGAGTATCTTATTGCATTAAATAGTTTGCAAAGCAATGCTGTTTCTAGTTTGAGAAAATTAAGTGGCAGTGAAGCTGTAAATCTCATCATTCTGGACATGCAGAATGTCGTCCATTTTCTCCATGAATATCATGCACTTACATAACTTTCCTCCATGAATACTATGGGTAGAAAATAATTGTCCTGCAACTGTTTGAGAAAATTAAGTGGCAGTGAAGCTGTAAATCTCATCATTCTGGACATGCAGAATGTCGTCCATTTTCTCCATGAATATCATGCACTTACATAACTTCTCCCCATGAATACTATGGGTAGAAAATAACTGTCTTGCAACTGTGTATACTTGTCAATAAATTTAGGCGATTATCCATCCTTGTACAGAAAAAGTCAGAAATTTATCAGTTCAAATTCCATTCTAGTTGTTAATGTAAATCAAAACTATATTAATGGGGGTTTCGGGCTTTTTTTTTTTTAAAGCAAACTGTCGTGATCATGGTCCATAGCTTCACTCCCTTTTAAAGGCCAGTTGTTGTGGTTTGCTTATGTGCTAGAATCCAAAATAACTTCCAGGAGACAGTGTATGAGTAGAGTTTGAGTTCAGTTTATAGCAGGTGAAGTCTATTAGAAGAACTGATGAGAATGGGATAAAAGGTCAAGCATATTAAATCTTTCTGATACCAAAACGCCAAGTATCTCAGTAGTTGTGAAGAAACTATTTTATGTATCTAGCTATTTGATAAAAAAACAATCAAAAATTTCTGTGAAAATGAAAATTTGGTTTGTTAGAGAATTTTTAATTATTTTGGTACTCTTATATCCCATTGATTCTACTTTGTGTTTTATCATTTGCAATACTGCCTTGCCTATGAAGAACAATTCTACTTTTTTTCTTTATTTGAAATATTGTCTTGCCTTTGAAGAACAAAAGGGACAGAAAATTGGTATCTCTTTTTCATGACTGTAAGTCGTTATTTTCATCATTAATTCCATCTTATTCCCCACTTGGTCTTAGAAGATAAATCAGTTTTAGTAACTTCAGTAATTAAAAACTGGACTTAGGTGGTCAAAGTGAGACTTTGTTTCTCTAGGGAAGATATTTACTCATTATATGAAGGAGATAACAGCAGCAAGTACAACCTGCTGTATATAGAATGCAGATTGCTAACAAGCCATGAAACAGAAACAGACAGAAGTAAAAGTTCCGATTCACTGTTAGTCCATGTTTCATTTCTCACTTTGATTGTCTGTTCCTTTCTCCTTTATTGAGATGCTCCAAACTACTTTTTACACAAAAACGTTTTTGAGGTGGCTTACGCTAGAATATCTAATGTCATCTGAAAGTCATGCATGTAGTATCTCAATTACAAACTGAAAATTGCTACACATTCATGGCAAAAAAAAAAGGAAAATGATCTCTTACATACATAATTTTATTAATTTTCTCATAGCCCTTAGATATCTTTCCAGGACCTTTCAGTTACAATGAAGATATTCTACTCTGCCATACAAAGAGCTCTCTTATTCCTTGGTTATAATACCATGAATCCAACTGTCTACAAGACCATCCTGTGAATAAGACATAGCTGCTAGTGGGGTCATGTAAATAATAAACTCATTTCAATTTGTTGTTTTCAAAGGAAATGAAATTTTACAATATTTTTCAATATTCTGTTGCTCTGATACAATATTTATTTGTCCTGTAATAATTTAAATTTCCAGCTTTGGAAGGAAGAAAATGAAAACCCAAAATATACACATATTTGTGTCCGTTCTCTCCTGGATTTAGTCATGCTGAAGGAAACAGTGACTCAGTCGCTCCATTCTGACAAATCCTTTTTATTCTTTGCATTTAATAACTAGGGAGACAGATTTTTTCTTAAAGGTCAGACGCCATGGACTGGAGCTACATCTTCTGCTGTCAAAGCTGTTAGTGCTGTCAGGTCTTCTCCATGTTTCTGAACTGAGGTGCAGTGTTCCCATTATATATTATTTACATTGCCCCCTCTGGGAATTGCGTCAGGATTTCTTTCATTCACCCTATCTTGCATTGTAAGCGACACCAGTGTGTGTGTCATTATGATATTTCTTTATGGTGTTTCATAAAGATAATGCCAATGTATCTCCAAAGTTTACAGATCTTCTTAACACTGTTTCTTCAACCAACTCAGGGAAGAATACATAGTTGAGAAGGCTGGCTAAGGATATTGGATTACTGTTACAAAATAAGATTTCATATTCTCCAGAACCCCATTTATTTAGTGCTTACTAGATTACCAAATATAGAAAGGATAACTTTGCTCTAAAATAACTTGCAGAGTTGGTTTAATAGGTTTGCATATTTTGCTATTTTGTTTTTTTTTTCTATATGAAAATGACAAATTATTTCCCAGGAACAAAAGTTACTTACAATGATAACAAACAACTCATTTCAGAGACTGCTCCAAATGCATCAGAAGTGAATGTAAGTTTTCATTTCTACCTTTGTCATTGAACATTTATTTGATTAATGAGATCAAGAAAAATCCTTCTTTATAGAGCACCAAATGTTAAGAAAAGCTACATTTTCATGTTTGTTATTCAAGTAAGTCTCTAAAGAGCTTGTGGTTTAAGAGTTAACAAACTGGGGGGGGGGCACACGAACACCTGGTAACTGTAGGACCTTGAGGGGTCAGAGGGCAACTGGTATTCCCTCCCCTTCCCTGTCACACTCTATAAAAGGACAGGAAGGTCGAGTTTTTGCCCTCCTTTCTCTCTCCCTCGGACTGTGATGCTGCTGGGACGGTAAGCTAGCTCAGCCAGGCCTGGCTCCGTGTGCTCTGCACAATCCATCACCATCCCAGAACTGGTTTTGTATATTTTTGTATATCCCTCTTCCCTTAATATTTCCTTTTCCCTGTTTATCTGTTACCTACTAAATTTTGTTCATAGTCTTAACTTCCAGTTTCGTGTGAGGCACTTCCTTCCTCATTTCCCTTTGTATCCTCCCTTGGGAGGGAAGGGGGAGGAGGAGAGAAGGCCCATAGGAATCCTCCTCTGTGGGGGACTGCCCTGAGCCTTAAACGGAGACAGAGGTTCACTTAGAAAATAAGCATACAGTATAAAGAAAGAATGCAAAAGGTGTTCTTTGAGTTCTGAAGAAATGATGCCTGTACATACCCTGCAGTGTCATATAGTGGCATGGCTCAGTTCACACTATAGACAAAACAAATATTTCATGACTCCAACTATGTTTTTTTCTTAAAATGTTCGTATTTTAAAATCCAGAAACCACATGACTGTTACAGGGGAGGAAAAGGGACAATGAAAACCAAAATGATACCTAAAAACCCTAAGTAACAGATTATTTCAGTCTGAAATACTACTTTAATAGTGCTGGAAATAGTGCAAGAAATAGCACCTTCTTCCTTTACCCCTAAGAACCTATTTCTTTTCAGAATCACTGCCTTAATGGGTGGCTCTGAATCATCTGCAGTCTTTACCCTTGTCTTGCTGGTTACCCTGTACAAAGAAACTGAAAAGAGCTATCATCCCCAGTGACAAGCCTGTGTTTTGAATTCCATTACACATAAATTGTAAGCCCCTATATATTTCAGGTCTTTTGGAGTCCTACAGAGTAAGGTGTTTAATAGTGCACATACTTGCTACCATTGCTTGAATGTTGAGTCAAATTGTTGGTTGCCATTACTTGAAAGTGACAGTTACTTGAAAAAAAGGGATTTTTTACTCTTCTTTGATAGCTGTAGCTGGCAAGCTTGTTATTTTTGTACTCCATTTAGCATGTGAAAACGATACTTTTTATTTAATAGACTTTCTGACTACTCTCTCAATATAATCAGCTTTATCTACTGTAATTATCAATTTCATAATAAGTTTCTGTAAGAACATTATTCTCCTTAAAAGTCAGTTATTATAATTTTAACTGCTTTTGAAATCCTTCAGATTAAAAAGGTTCAGGGTATTTTTTTTTTTATTATTGCTTTTTAAAACTATAGTCTTTATTCCTATTTTTTTTTAAATCAAAAATTCATTAGAACTGAGATCATATTTTGCTTTAATAACAGACAAGCACCAATTTTATTTTATTTTTTTTCTTCTGCTATTATCTGATTGTGAAAGATCATGTTTTAGATCACCATCTCCCAACAAAAAGCCAGAAACTTTGAGGATCAGTTTTCTTTCGTTTGTTTGTCCTTCTCTTGCACCCTAAAGATGGTAGTTATTCTAAGAAGACATTAGTATATGTGACAGGAGTATAGAGAACATGTTTTTAGAAATTTCATTGGTTCTAAAGCATTCTAAGCATTTTTTTCACAAACAACAGTGTATCTTTCACTACAAATTTTATGATTCTATGCACACTTCACCTTCTGCTGATTTCATGTGTTACCTGTTTTGGAAAGTCTCATTAAAATAACATATATCAAATGGAACAAGAAACTGGTTTATAGAAAGTATTTGACTGTACTAAAGCAGTTAAAATAATTATATTGTTAACATTAATTCATGTAGGAATTACAGGACTGCAAAGAAATAAAGAAACTTGTGGTACACTATTATTATTACTAAAGTTTCAAATATTAAAAAGCATGCATAAAAAAAGGTGAAAGTAACTTGAAAACACCACAACTGTTGTAACTAGACACTAGATTAGACACAGCACAACATTTTGTGAACAGCTCCCATCATCAGTAGAAGACTTCAACTGTTCCTGATGTTACATCTTGTAATTACTTTCTTATGGCCAAAATAGAAGAAAAAAATGTCCTTCGGAAGAATGTCACTATACTCCAGTGAAATATTATTTGTGAATATAAGGTAGGATTAACCTGAAAACTTTTATATCTATCTAAGCTGTCAAGATATTCTTTGCAGTAAGTTTAGAGAAGACACTTCTAAGACTATATTTACTTCCTAATTAATTGCCTAAAATTAATCAGATTAACTTTGCCTACCTCTAATATGTCCAGAGGATACATCACATACAGATAGATATCCAAAGTTGCAGATGTTCCCAGTATACTTAACAAGCTGAGCTTCCAACTAGACTTCAACTCCCAAGTCCTCAAGAGGTGATACCGTTACCTTATGTAGAAAGTATGCCAACTCCATAAATCCAAGCTTGTAGATTCAATAAGTATCATTAAACAATCAATTAAAAAATATTTGCAAATAGGGACACCTAAATAAAAGTTTGATATTTTGGGATTTTGAGAATCATATACTAATTCTTCCATTAGGATTAAAAGACTTGAGAATTTATTTTCCATTCTAAGATAAAGATATTAAACAGAACAGACCCCAGTACCGAGCCCTGGGGAACACCACACGTGTCTGGCTGCCAACTGGATTTAAATCTGTTTTCTAGAACTCTTTGGGCTTGGCCATCCAGCCATTTTTTTATCCAGTGAAGCATATGCTCATCCAAGCCATGAGAAGACAGTTTCTCCAGCAGAATTCTGTGGGAAGCAGTGTCAAAAGCTTTACTACAGTCCAGCTAGACTACATCCACACTCTTTCCCTCATTCACTAAGTGTGTCATCTTGTCATAGAAGGAGATCAGGTTAGTCAAGCAGGATCTGCCTTTCATAAACCCATGATGACTGGGCCCGATTACCTATTTGTCCTGTATGTGTCACATGATGTCACACAGGATGATCTGCTCCATAACTTTCCCTGTCACTGAGATCAGACTGACAGGCCTGTAAATTCCCCAGATTCTCCTTCTGGCCCTTCTTGTAGATGGGCATCACATTTGCTAACGTCCAGTCAACTGGAACTTCCTCAGTTAGCCAGGATTGTTGATGAACGATGGAAAGCGGTTTGCTCTTGCTAAGCACTTCTGCCAGCTCCCCTAGTACACTTGGGTGGGTCCTATCCGGTCCCATAGACTTGTGTGTGTCTACGTGGTGTAGGTCATTGACCATTTCCTCTTGGACTACGGAGGCTTCGTTCTGCAACCTGTTCCTGTCTTCCAGCTCAGGGGGCGGGGCACTCAGAGGACAACTGGTCTCACTATTAAAGACTGAGACAAAGAAGGCAGCCAGTACCTCAATCTTTTCCTCTTCTTTGTTCACTATGTTTTTCTTCACATCCAACAGAGGATGAAGATACTCCTGAGTCCTTTTTTTTTGCTGATAATGTATTTAAAGAAACTATTTTTATTGTCTTTTATGTCAGTAGCCAGCCAAAATTCTAGCTGTACTTTGGTCTTTCTAATTTTCGCCCTGTATAGCCTCATGAAATCTTTGTAGTCTTCCTGAGTTGCCTGCCCCTTCTTCTATAGGCCGTAGACTTTCCTCTTCTTCCCAAGTTCCAATTAGATCTCTCTTTTTACTCAGCCTTTTTGGACTCCTTTGCCCTTCAGAAATGCCTTCCAAGGGACTCCGAAAACCAGACTCCTAAACAGGTCTAAATCTCCCCTCTGGAAGTCCAAGGTGGCAGTTCTACTGACCGTCCTCCTAACTTTCCCAACAATTGAAAACTCTACCATTTCATAATCACTATGCCCAAGATGGCCTCCAGCCTTCACGTCACCCACAAGTCCTTCTCAGTTCACAAACAACAGGTCCTGCAGTGAGTCTTCCCAAGCTGGTTTCCTCACCAAAGGAAAACGATAGGAAAAAAATCCTGTATGCTGAGATCTACTGCTCCACTGCAGGATAGGCTAGCTCTGTAGCACCTCCCCTTGCTGGTGGGTTTTCCTATAACCTCTCATGTCTCCAAGCACTAAAAAAGTACAGATATTATTCTATCTAATGCTACTTGACCTTCAGAGACAGTCCTTCATTTTATGACTCTTTCCTGCCTTGAGTCTAGATAGACTCAAACCAGTCAAATATTCAAAATCAGAGAACCCTTTATTAAAGATTTTATGTTTCATTAACATATTTTAATAAAATAATGATAATAATACATATATGCTGTGCATCTTTTTAATAGAGTGATCATCCTGTGATCTTTCAAAAATATTCGGTAAGATCAGGCCTATTCGTGATAACACCAATTAAAAAAAAAAATCACAACTGTGCAAGGGGAGAAAATATCTTCCCACCTACATTACAAAGAAAAAAAAAATGTTTTCATAATAAATAAAATATTTCAAATCAAACTTTCAGCAGTCCTTTGCATATTTAATCTTTACAAAATACCAAAATGCCTCACAGAATGAATGAATGTGCTATAAAATGCATCCTTTGGTTTTGAGGTTGTTTAGGTTTTTTTCTATTTTTTCTAACAATGTATTTGCAGTACCTTTTAAATGAACAGAGGTATTCATTGGACTGAAGTAGAGGTGAAACATTTCGCTGGATAAGAGCCAACTGCTCAGCACCTTACATAATCGTGTCAAATTAATTTATTTGATGATTGAGTCTGTCATTTTGGAAAGAAAATCTTTCCGTATCTTTATATGTAGATCATTGGTTTAGTGGTGATCTGACAGTGCTGGGTTAACCGCTGGACTTGATCTTAAAAGTCTTTTCCAAGCAAAATGGTTCTATGATTCTATGATATGGTAATATGTTCTGGCACAGCTGACTATGAAACAGCCTTGAAGAGAACAAGAGGACTAAAGTAATCTTGCTGCTTCCATATTAATATAATTTTCTTTATTCTCTATTTGCCTCTCTCAGGCCCATGAGGGCCCATAAGCACTGAGTGTCTCCATCCAGCCCCTCGGAGCTCCCCCTACCCTGTCCAAGGTCCAGAATCCCATGTCAGGTCCTTGGGGCCATCAGGCCCTGCCCCAGTAATGTCACAGCACGGCTGGTCTCCAGCTCTCCACAGCCCTGCCCTACCTAGCCATTGGCTCCACTGAGCCAGTGGCTGCACGTCTCAGCCTGTCCCTGTCACCAGGGAGGTGCCCAATGCCCAGGCTGGGGCTGCACCAGTGGCCCCCAGCTGTCCTGCTCCTGCCTGGAGGTGGGACAAGCCTTGTGCTGCCAGGCTCTGAGCCACACAGGGAGCCCTCAACACTCCTG
>VWZK01013827.1:0-17597 GCA_013396935.1 Baryphthengus martii
ATTCTGTGATTCTGTAAATGGAAGAATGCAAAATCTGACTGGGTAATTTATGCCATCTGCCTAAAGAAGCTGTAGAAATTTGAGTACTACACTCCATATCCTAAATATTTGAGGGTTTGAAACTATTCGGATAAACTCATTAATCATAAAGAAAAATGTCTTAGTAGTAGGATGCTTTCTTAACACCCATAAATGATGCAATTGAAAAAGTAGTTCCAGCAATATTCAACAAACCTTTGTAAAATTGCCTGTGAAATGATTTCCATTAGGACTGCATATTTATTTTTTTCATTAACTTAGTTTTTGCAACTTTGTAGGCTTTTTCAAGTAATTACATTTCCTTTGTTTCTGGATGAGGCAAAACACTTTACGGTTCAGTCTCTGCAGAGTCAAATGCAGGAGTAGATACATTAAAATAAAGTGATGGGTTGCACGCACTGAAATATCACTTTCCTCCAATGACATTTTGATTTTCTTGAATCAGTAGACCATGAAAGTTTATTTTGACACATAGTAGTTCAAGATAAAATCTCCTCCAGCTCTGTAATCACCTCTCTCAGCATTTAGGCTACCAAAAAGACAGAGCTCACATTCTCATTCTGTTTTGAAGACAAAAAAAAACAATTTTGTGCTGAACCACAGGAGGTATAGTGAGGTCCAGACATCAAACACTGTTGGACATAGGAGATTTGAATTCTTAGATGGGAAGATGCATGTGTAATATAGAAACAGGTTCTAAAAAAACCTGAAAATGATAGAAAACTGCTTGAGCTTGAGTACATAATCAGAAACCTACTGAAGTTTGTGAGATGTAACGTCAGCAGGGGGAAAAAATAATTTGCTTTTCCAGCTTCAGGATGGTTGGTGGAAAGGAACAGTTGCTGCTCCAAAAGGATGGAAAGATACTGAGGGGAAGAGCTGAGTTGCTTAATTTAAGGGCATCAAAGAGGACATATTATCAGTGGCGTATGAAGGAATTCAGACAAAAAAAAAAAAAAGCCAATGGGCTTTAAAAAAATTAAGCCATTTTGGTTTTTTCTCTTTTAAGTATTTTTTTCTGTTTTTAATTTTAAAAAATACAAATGAAACTCCTTTCTGCAATCACTTTCCTTCAGCAAATGTACTGAAAAGTTGCAGTGAAAACAACCTCCACAACGACAACAACAAAAAAAATAAAATTAAGAAACCTCCCACCTGCCCCAGTTATCAGCAGGAAATAAAAATATTTTCATTCCAAAAGAGAGCAAGTGTGTGTTTCGGTTAAATAGGACTCATGCATCAGGGGATAATAATTCATGCTAAAGTTTGCATTTAGTTTTGTCCTCAACAAGGAAGTTGAAGGGAGTTTTGAACAGCTAAGACTCTACGATTTAGCCTGTCGTATTTAGTACTCCATTTACAAATCAGAATGAGTCTGATACAAATCCAATCATTTGCAGCACCTCATGATGTGGAACTGGGGTCTGATAATTAGGAAATATCCTAACATTTCAGATCATTGTAAAATAAATAGAATTAATCATATTACTGTAACTGAAGCTCTCTGTTCCAGGTATTGAGGTGAAAAAAATTCTGAAGTCAAGTATTCTTACAAGATTTTTGTAATCTGGCACTTTTCATCCAGGACATTTTATTGACTGAAGTTCTGCTCATTTCAGAAACTGTTACACAAAAACAGTAAATGAAAGCTAACCTCCAAAAAGTTAAATGAACTTATTGTAAAGGTCAGATCTCTTAGAATTCACCGAAATGTTGGGTATGCTTCTTCTGAGAAGTTCCATACTTTGCAGTGTTAGTCACTGAGTACTTATAGACATCTAAATCTTATTCTGTAATAGTTGTCTATATCCCTTTCTACCACTGATGGAGAAAGACCAGTACATTTAGGAATTTTCTTTGTTCTTGTAAACCACTGTATTAGACCAGATTGTTAGCTTGTCCATCTATTTCTGATGACTACAGAAAGAACGCATAGGATTGATTGTCTTAAGCAAATGTCTGGGTTTAAGAATTAAAAGCTGTCTAAAAAATCATGGGCAATATTACAAATTCTTGCCTAATTCTGATTATTTTTTTTTTTTCATTTGCGAGAATAATGTTATGAATCCACAGATTCCATAGCTTTTAATACTACAAAGCACAAAATTCATGATTTACTTTTTTAATATGCTAGGCAATTTTGGGTTTTATAAGTTGTTTTCAAGGTCCTTTAGAATGATGGTATGAGCACAAAGACTTAGTGTTTTCTGAATTGTGCTGTCCATTTTGCTTTTCATCAGAGAGTAGAAAACCACAAAGGAATACATAAAAATTAGAGAAGGACTGGAAAATACCAATAACATCTAAGTTCCTGTGCTGGCTCATCCATTATGCTCATTTTCTTATTGTTGACAGTGTGTTAGGTGAGCTATGATTGCCATTGTTTTGTTCCAAATATCCAGGATAGAATATCATTTTACAAATCTGGTTAGATCCTTTTCCTTGGCCAGGTCCTTTTCCTTGGTCACATATCATAACTATCAAAGCAATGTACTGGTACCATGTAAACCAGTTAAGTGAAGCTAACTGAGACTGAAAAAGGACAAGATAAAGATACTTATCTGTCTTATCTGACACAATATCAGGGAACTAAGAATACAATCTCACACCTTTGAGACTACACTCAGCTGTCGTTACAATGAACAGTTACACTCACTGATTCCTGAAGGTGTGACTATCAGGACGATCTAACAATGAAGCAGTGTCAGCTATCCAGTCTTCAGTTTTATTGGTTTGCATGGCAAGGTTTTCTTAGATGGGGGGCTATAGGGGTGGTGTATGCATTTGTGCTTGGGCATGGTTAGTAATAGAGGAGGAAGCTGCTGGCATGGCCCCTATAAGAAAGGGGAAGAAAGGGGAGAAGCTCTTCCAGCTCCAAGTTGGATCCACCTCTGGTGAAGACCAAGGCAATCAGTGCCTCTGCGATAATATGTTCAAGAGACGAAAATCTGTTGGGCAAGTTTCTTTGTTTTGGGAGCTCTTTTATTTTGGAGAGAAGTGGGACCCAAGAGAGACAACATTGTGAACACCCAGGTCAGTGAAGAAAGAACAAGAGATATACACCAGAGCAACCATTCCTCTTCAGCCTGTGGTGAGATGTCAGGCTAAGCTCTCAGAGTACTTAGAAACCATTGGTAGGGAAAAATTTCATCTGCAGTCCATGGAGGACCCCAAGCCAGAGCAGGGAACTGCTTCCAAAGAAGACTGTGACTCTGAGGGAAGTTTGCACTGGAGAGGTCCATCACTGGGAGGATCACAGCCCCCAGAAGGAACCCATACTGGAGGGTGAAGTTCAGGGAGTATTGTCTCCCATAGGAGGGATATCACACCGTCTCAGGGGAAGACTGTGAGGAGTTTTCCCTTGAGGAGTAAAGAGTGGCAGAAACAACATGGAATGGACTGGAACAGACCACAACTCCCATTCTCTGCCCCTCTGCACTGCTCATAGGGAGGAAGAAGGAGAGCTTGGCCCAGGAAAAAGGGAGGGATGGTGGGAAGGTGCATTTAAGATTCAATTGTATTTGTCACTATCTTACCCTGATTCGGTTGGTGAATTGTTGGTGATTTTTTCTAAATTAAGGTTTACTGGCACAACTTGTGACCTGTCGGGGACTCTTCTGGAGCAGTTTGCGAAGAACTGCAGCTGACATGAAGGATCCATCTTGGAAAAGTTCATGGGGGTTGTCCCCCATGGGAGGGACTCCATGCTGGAGTAGGAGAAGAGTGTGAGGAGATCTCCCTCTGAGAAGGAAGAAGCAGCAGAAAGAATGTATGATAAACTGATTGCAACCTCCATTTTCCATTCCCCTGAACTGCTGTGGGGAAGAAGGTAGAGTAATCACAATGACGTTGAGTCATGGAAGCATGGAAGGGTGGGAGAAAGGTGTTTTAAGACTTGGGTTTATTTCTCATTATCCTACTCTGATTTTGATTGGTAATAACATTAAACTTATTTCCCTGAGCAGAGTCTATTTCGTCTGTGACGGTAATTGCTGAGTGCTTTCCTTGTCCTTACCTCAACCCATAAACCTTTTGTTATATTTTCTCTCTCCCAACCAGTTGAAAACAGGAAGCAATTGAGTGACTTTGTGGACACCTGGCATCCAGCCAGGGTCAACTTACCGTATCAGTCCTACAGCAATTTCTTACCTATTTGTCCTTTGTCTCATATTATAAATGAGAAGAATAATTAGAATTATGAGAATAACTCATTTTAATGATATCTTTTGCATCAGTTATGTTGAATTTTGATTTGAGTATTTTTTTCCAAAAAATTATTTTTATATATATTCAGAATGTAAACCTTCAACAATGTCTAATTATTTCCACTCACAATTGATGGAGGACCTCGGGGATAACGATTTCATCAAAATCACCAAGCTTTTTTTGCTTGTTTGTTTGTTGTTGTTTTTCATAATTTCTGTATAAAAACCAAACACAATAAATCCATTCAAATTAACCATGTGATCGCATGAATTTTTTAATTGCAACACTCTTCTTAGTCACAAACACGATGTCTGCAAAAGTATGACTCATCCCTTACTAAACATTTCCTCAAAACATGCATCTTCTTTTTGTACACAAAGGAGAACATCATAAAAGTTTTAGTTTAATGCAGCTGTTAAATTGTACTGAAGTTCAGACTACCGTTCCTTGGCACTGTTGCGTCTTACAGAAGAATCAGTACTTTAGTGTTTTGAAGATATGTTATTCAGTATCAGGACAAAAAAATAACACTGAAAAGATAATACTTTTAGCTTGTGTCATTTATGACTCATTCAGAGAAATAGTATGAAGTGCCACAGACAAGTAACAGAGAAGAGAACATCCTGCCCTAATCTTGTAATTTCACTGTAGGTCTTTTACAGTTCTAAAAAGTTTCAAAACTGCTGTTATTTACGTCCTGATGATAAGCAATTGCTTGCCTACTATTTTGCTGGAAAAGTACCAAAAGAATCAAAATAAGGTGGATATTCAGATTTAGACATTGGAAAGGAGGTGGTTTGAGCACAGCAAATGAGAGTCATCCTACCTAATTTTAAACATCTAAAATACAGGAATTCAATCTGAGCTTGTTGTATAAATGACTGTGAAAGAACATTAAAAGCTTCTGTAGGACAGCTCATCTCAATTCTGTCAGGACAAACAGAACCATCAGCTTAAAATGCATCCTTGAGGACTAATTTAGGATAGACATTTCATTGCATTCAAATTCCAATGAGGCCTCAAAGGCAAGGCACAAGACTAAACATTATGTTCAGATTATGCGTGCTAAAGAATCACACTTTCTGTGTGCAGCTGAGAATTAGTTACTAATCTTATTAATTTTAGCAATTCTATTCAGATATGTTACACCAAATTAGTCTGCAACTGTTAACGCTTCTTCCAAAATAATATCCATACAAGTGCTATGTATATATTTTCCATGATCTGTATCTTTCTTTTATGGTTTGCTCCCTCTTTCCAGGTCCTACTAGATTCTGAGGCCGATGATACTAGATTTCAATAAGAAGGGGATGATGACTGCAGGAAGACATCACCGTCTTGAGGTCTTTGCTACAAAAAATCTGAGCACAGACTGTTCTTTTTTACTCTTGAGTCCATTTAGAATTATTTCTTTGGCTTTTTTGTTGTTTGGGGTTTTTCAACACAGTGAACTTGCTATCCTTCACACAGATTTTGCCAGGCTTCAAAAGCTGTATTCTTTTACTAAATAGAAACTGGTCATTTAACAGAGACTGATTATTTGAATGTTTTACTTACAGCTCACAAACCTCCAATATCATCTTGTACACGTACTTTCAAGGCTGGTCTCTGTCATCTTGTACTTTATACTTTTGAGGCTTCTTGTTAAAATCCCATTTGTCTTCAATGGCCTTTGGGCTGTAGTTTCTTAAAAAAAAAAAAGAAAACTTTATGCTTTATTAGCACAGCCTGGAGATGTTTAAGCTGCTGTTCTAATAGATTTGAGTGGTTCACCTTACAGCAATATCAATCCATTAGAAGATGCATGCATTTACAGCTACATACAGTTGTTGATAAAATGCTTTAGTAAGTGTGTATTAATATCTATTACTTGAGGCCGTATCATTGGTTCATTATCAAAATTGCTTTACAACAATTTAGGCAGCGACTCCATTAGTAAAAATGTGGTTCGATATAAGAACTACAGAGCAAAATGTTGGAAGTCCAACATATACATTATACGCATTCACAAACATTTGCTTCAGACTGCCTCTAATCTAGTTTCGTGGAGCAAGTGTCCATTAACAAGGTAAGTTCATAGGCTCGTGTAACCCACAACACAAGAAAGATGCATAGTTGATGCCAACTGAGAAATTTGCTTCAGAAAAACATTCTTGGTGAAACTGAAACAATAATATTGACCTACTCTGAAGGCTTTGACAGATAAAATTTACAGTTACATTATTGTTAGCATGCATTACATCTGACTTTTTTTCTCTTTATGACACTTCTTCCTCTGGTTTGCATAAGTTATTTCTTATTTTAAAAGACCACAGTCTTGCAACTAACCATGTTTGTCTTTGTTGTCAAATAAATCTACCCATCTTTTATAAAATATCTTATAAATTTTGAATGTGGTCCCTATGATATTTTTTTTCTCAATATTAATCAGTCATTTTCAGTTCATTTAATTTTAGATAATACTGCAAATTCTGTATGCCCTTTGCTGTCTTCATTTGTTGTCATCAGAGATACCTTGACTGATTAATTACTTTAAAATAAATAAATACATAAATAAAAAATATATTATAGGATAATTTAGAATTCTAGAGTTGTAATGAGAAGCTTATTTAGACACTATGGGAATTTATTTGTTTATCTGAAATAATGTATCTCAAATTATTATGATCTTAAAAATCAATTAATGTATTATAATTACTTTATGTCAAAAGGACATTTTAGTGTCAAATAATTTAGAAAATCTTACACAATATTGAATAACTAAATGGAGCATACAAATATTTTCCATATTATTCTGAAGTAATTACTATCACATTGAGTATTGCTACAATAATGAACATTCTTGTATTGTTAATTTCTCCGTACTGGTAATTCTTGTAAATTCATTTTAATGCAAATAAATTTAGGTTGTTCAGGTCATTATTCTACAACATATATGTAATTTGAGTACTTGGTCTTTGTGATTTATGCCTATTATTACCCCATCATCACAGAATCATGCAATCACTTAATTTGGAAAAGATCCTTATTATGATGGAGTCCAACCATTAACACTGCCACATCCACCACTAAATCATGTCCCTCAGTGTCACATCTACACACCTTTCAAATATCTCCAGGGACAGTGACTCAATCACTTCCCTGCGCACTCTGTTCCAAACCTTGACAACCTACAAGCTTTTTACTTGGGAGAGCACAGCAACACCCACCTTACTACAACATCCTTTCAGGTAGTTGTAGAATGTGATCAAGTCTCCCCTGAGCCTCGTTTTCTCCAGGCTAAACAACTCCAGTTCATAAAATCA
Source organism: Baryphthengus martii (assembly GCA_013396935.1). Taxonomy (NCBI): domain Eukaryota; kingdom Metazoa; phylum Chordata; class Aves; order Coraciiformes; family Momotidae; genus Baryphthengus; species Baryphthengus martii. The sequence goes on from VWZK01013827.1 coordinate 7,551, forward strand.
TAGAATGGTTTGGATTGGAAGGGACCTTAAAGATCATCTGATTCCAACACCTCTGCCATGGCAGGGACATCTCCTACTAGACCAGGTTCCTCAGGGCCCCATCCAACCTCGATTTGAACATATCCAATGATGGAGCATCCACAATTTCCTCGGGTAACATGTGCCTGAGGTAGCTGTAAACCATTCTCTCATGTCCTGTCTCTAGACACCAACAAGAAGAGATCATCACCTCCATCCCTGTTCCCCTTTGTGAGGCAATTGCAGAGAGCAATGATGTCACCCCTCAGCCTTATGTTCTCAAAGCTGAACAAACCTAATATTCTCAGATGTTCCTAAATCATGCCTTCTAGTATTTTGCCATCATTGTTGCTCTCCTTTGGACACATCCTAATATTTTTATATCCTGACGCTCTGAAGCTCAAAACTGCGCACAGTACTTGAAATGAGGCCTCATCAGTGATGGAATACAGTGGGACAATCACTTCTTTTGACTCATTAGTTATACTCCGCTTAATGCACCCCAGGATGTAGTCAGCCTTTTGGATGCCAAGGCACATTGTTGACTCATATCAAGCTCACTATCAACTAACATCCTCAAATACTTTTCTGCAGGGCTGCACTTCATTCTTTTTTTTTCCCTCAATCTTTACATACATCAAGGATTACACCATCTCAGGTTTAGAACCCAGCATTTGCCTTTGTTAAATTTCATACAGTTGGTGATTGCCAAGCATGCTGATCTATAAAGTTCTCTCTGCAAGGCCTCTCTATCCTTGAAGGAATAAATGGATCTTCCTAATGTAGTATCATTGGCAAACAAACAGTGTGCACTCAACTCCTGTGTCCAGGTCATTGACAAAAACATTGAAGAGAATTGGCCCTACAATTGTGCCCATGGAAAACATCAGAATTTTTAAGAAATACTGTGGAATCTCCATCATTTATTTATTTTTTAATAACGTCTTAGATAAATGCCTGTGAATTCATTTATGTATGAATATTTTAGTTTGTGGCAGAGGACTGAACTACAGTACTTCTGAAATTTCTTTTAAATTTGTTTGTTCTAATTGTTGCAATTACATAATTTTAATAGAAATTTTATAATAAAGAATGATTTTTGCAAAGCAAATTTACCCTTACAGCATGGGGGAAGAGCAATAAAAAATATGATGAATCTATATAACCAGAACTACTTAAAATACTATAACTGGAAAAGGAGAAGAAAGATACAAACATGCTGTGAACGGAATTTGTGTTTCTGACCTGATACATGATGCTATGATGTTTCCCTGGCTTGATTCATAGGGACTTCGGAAAGCAAAGTTATCTGGAATTTTGCATCATTTTGGGTTTATTTATGTGTGTTTTTTTTATTAATTTAGCTTTTGTGCTTGCTTATGAGAAGCCAGGAGTTGATTTTCCTAGCAATGGAGAACTCCTACTCTTTCTAAGCTACTTATTGCCAATTTGAGATGTACCAGTCAAAATAAGTTTTTAAAATGTTCTGTAATTGAAATACATTGACTTTTAATTTCTGGAGAAAAAAATAAAATACAAATGGGAAGTGGAAGCTAGCTACTGAATTTTAAAGAATAATTTAATTCTGGCTACAGGCTTTCAGTCATTATTTATGATTCTATTTATCATGTTCCTAATGTGCTCTCATTCATATGTATTCTGTCTTATGGAATTGCAGTTCTGTATTATGACCTCTCAATTTTTAACAGTGAGGATCATAATTCACTAAAGTATAAAATCACTGTAATGAAACAGTAACCTATAATACAAGAAGTTGAGTGCTTAAAGTATTTATGTTATCTTTTAACATAAGTTTAGTGACAAGAAATAAACAAAAAAAAAAAAATCCCTCAAATAAGTACAGTGTGACTAGCCAGCTATTCACTGGAACCTGCTTTGTGGGTTACGGTTTTGGAAATTCTACTGTATGATATTAAGAATAAAAACATATTTACTTACGTATTTACTACCAATTTACATTATATTTTTCCTGGAAGAGGAAATAGTTCCTTCAGGAAAAGATTGCACTTTGTAACATTTTATTTTTTCTAGATACAAGGAAACTCAGCATAAGAAGTGGAGGACAGGTAGAGAATAAAGAGTGCAGAATTACAGGAAAAAGAAAGACTTCAGGAATGGAATTCTTCAAGTGTACATACATATTGGGTTTACATGACAAGGTTTCAGTTGTGAAGGGGCTACAGGTGTGGGTTCCGTGTGAAAAAGCCAATGCCAGCTGGCTCCAAGGAGGACCTCGCAGTGATTAAAGCTGAGCCAATTAGCAATAGTGGTAGCACCTCCATGATAACATATTTAAGAAGGATGATGCACAACAGCAGTTGGAAGAGAGGAGTGAGAATATGTGGAAGAAACAACTCTGCAGACGCCAAGGTCAGTGAAGAAACAGAGGGGACACATGTGCCAGAGCAGAGATTTCCCTGTAGCCTGTGATGAAGAACATAGTGAGGTGTGGTGTCCCCTGCAGTCCGTGGGGGTTAACAGAGGTGCAGATATCCACCTGAACCTCATGTGGGTTAACTGTGGTGCAGCTTGTGGAGGATTCCATGTCAGAGAGGGCAGATATGCCTAAAGGACACTGTGACCCCATGGAGAGCCCATGCTGAAGCAGGCTTCTGCCAGGACCTGTGGATCTGTGGAGAAAGGAGCTCATGATGGAGCAGGTTTGCTGGTGATCTCATGGGGGACCCACACTGGAGCAGTCTATTGAAGGACTATACCCTGTGGAAGACACCCACAATGGAGCAGTTCATGAAGAACTGCAGCCCATGGGAAACACTCATTTAGAGAAGTTTGTGGAGGACTGTCTCCCATGGAAGGGCTACCACACTGAGGCAAAGAGTGTGAGGAAGAAGGAACGGCAGAAACAATGTGTAATAAAGTAGGAATTACGGTTTCTAGCATTTTTTATGTTCCACAAATTCCTAACCTTAAAAGATCTATTAATATTTACCCATTCTCTTAAATGCATTAACTTTGAGACCTTGCACATATTACTTTTCTTTTGTGAATGCTGTACATAATTCGATCCAGGAACACAGCTGTGTCCAGACTATTATTGACTCATTGATCACTATAGGTTGTCTCCTGGACTTCATGGTTTGTAACAGTGGCATTTCTGGTGGAGCTTCAAAGTATTGACAGTTCTTCACCAGCTACAGGGTTCAATGTCACATAAAAATGTCGTCACAAACATGAACAATTCAGAGGACAAGAATATTTATACAGTTTTTCATAGATTTATTAAAAATTAAATTGGTTATTTGCTCTGAGCCAACTCACTATGAGAGACTACATTCCCCTGATAAATAATTTACTGTGAGCCATTCACTGACCTACATAATAAGCTTGTCTTCATACATAGCAGATAATTTTTCTTCTCAGAATATGTGTGTCAGTTTTCATGATTAACTACAAGAATCAGTGCACAGTTAAAACTGAAGGAGATGCTACTATATAATTTCCTAAGGAACTAGTTAAAAAATGTTCCTCAAAAATAGTTTTTATTCCAAAATACATTTTCTTCCAAGCCAAATACATACTTGAATTATTTCTTCTTTCATCTGAATACTATCAAATTGCCTGACACCTGTAGATGTCATAAGATATATTATGAAACTCATTAAGTAGTTTGCACTGTTCTGAGATCCATGAAATGATATGAAAATTCCAGATTTCATTTAAAAATAATCCAAGAACAACCCTCAAAGTTATCCAAGTTTATTTAAATAGTTTTCTAAATTATTACTCTGAATCAAAATTAGTAAGATGAAGTTTATTTTCTGAGAAAAAAAAGAAATCTTTCATTTTCAATAAGTATAATTAGCATTTGAAATTCCCCTTGAAATTATCATTTCAAATTCTGTTCAGATCTATTCTAATGTCTGTTAAGTGGGAGCAAAGAACTGCAGTGTGATTCATTTACATCTGAGTAGTACTCCTAGGCTCCTTTGTAGTCAATCACAAGAGTGCTATTCATTTGATCTATTTTATACATCTAATATAAAATGAGATTGAGTGCTTATTGGAAGTGCCTCTTTCTCTCTATTGACTATAATGCACATGCAGAGTGAATAACTTAAAAGCAGAGGCTTACATTTGGTCAAATGAATTGTTGCTGCTTACTCACTATATTGTCTTGATAGAATTGCTTCACGTTTCGTTCAGCTAAGGTACAATTTCATCACTGCTTCATTATAATGATCTTATTAAAAAGTTTATTGCATTTAGTTGGAAAGGCAGTTAGACTACATCACTCGCTTAATGGAGAAGTTTCTGATCTTTTCAGAAAGTTGAGGAGAGATGGAAAACACATTACACATTTAAGAAGTTACCAGATTCCTCAGCCTTTAAAAATGCAGATATTAACAGTGAGCTATATGAGAGTATTCTGAACATGATCTTATTGTGTTCATAGATGTATTATTGGTTTTCATATTTAACTACAGGAATCAGTGTATGGTTAAAACTAAAGAAGATGCTAACATATAGTCTTATTCCATATCATTTGAGTTATGCTCAGGCTCCACATAATACATCTTCAATCATTCTATCATATCTAATTCCCATTACTGAAATTCCTTTTTACCAACACTTACATCTTAATCTACATGCTTAAACTATCTTTATACGTAACATCCAGATGAATACATTCTCATTAACTACTATCCTCTGTCCTCCATTGTATGGGCTTTCTCCATACTTCCAAATATTCACAAACAGGCGATGTAGAATGGACATTTGGAATAGGAAAAGCAGTATGTTTGGTTGTTGGGCACCAACACTTGCTAGGTTTGAGTCATCATTGCACTCCTCTGGTTCCTTGCAAAATCCACTCTTCTCTGCACATCCTATAAAATATAACTCTCACATAGATTATTTTTCCCCCAAGGTAAAGTTTCCTTGAGGTACACATCGGGTGTCCCTGTCCTCCTTTATTAGAACCAAGTACACCTAGGGCCCTGAGCAAAGACAATGCCACAAATGGGTTTGCCTTTTCCCAAGGGAGGAGTAATCCACACTGCCTTTCCCAGCCACTTCCCTGTGTGCACTACAGGGATTTTATCTCCTCCCATAGTATGTAGGGGTTTTCTTTGGACAGGACCAGGACAGTTAACAGATCCTCTGAAGTTAATGAGTCAAGTGACTTCTGCTAAATTTATATCCCAGTGCTTCCAACCCCCATTTCGCAACACTCTCAACATAGTCTTTAACAGCCCATTACATCTTTCAGTCTTTCCGGGAGTGATACGAGATGTGATACACTCACTCAATGCCATGTTTCATCGCCCAGGAGTTCATAAGGTTATTTTGGAAATGTGCCGAGTTTTCCAATTCAATCCTTTCAGGAGTACCATGTCTCCATAAAATTTGCCATTCAAGGCCTAAGACGGTGTTTCAAGCAGTGGCATGATTTACAAGGTATGTTTCGAGCCAACTAGCAGTTGCTTTCATCATGGTGATTATGTAGTGCTTGCCTTTGCGTATTTGTGGCAGTAGACCCATGTAGTTGATTTTCCAGGCCTCACCATATCAAAAACCCAGCCATTGCACTCTATTCCAGGGAGACTTTACTCGTGTGGCTCACTTGATTGCAGTACATTTCACATTCATTGGTGATCTGTGTGATAGCCTTCATGGTCAGGTCTACCCCTTGATCACGAGCCCATCTGAGTGTTACATCTCACCCTAGATGTCCCGACGTTTCATGGGCCCATTCAAGCTACAAATAGCTCACCCCTACTCTCCCAGTCCAGGTCCAGCTCAGTCAGACTCAATATAGTAATGTATCCTAACAATCAGACAGCAGGTGGGGGTCTCAATTTAGCAGTAATGAATTGCCTAGAAGTGTTATTGATATTTTCATAAATTAAAAGCTGGCCAAGGAACAGCAGCAAAAAAAAATAATATTTCTTTTTAATGTTATCCGTTTTTCCAATTTTATTTTTTAGAATGAAGAGGTGGAGGTTGTGGGGTTTTTTAAACACTATTTTCTAGTGCTTAAAATAAAAAGGTAAATTCAAGAGACAATAGCTATCAGTCTTTAATAAGAGCAGGAGTAGCCTCTGTGAGGAGAGACCAGAAGCTGCCCCAAGCAGCCAGTTCCAGACACCTGTAAAGAATGGTCAGCTAAGGAGGGGGAGAAGGTGCTCCAGGTGCTGGAGGAGACATTCCCTTTCAGCCTGTGACTGAGTCCCCACTGAAAGGAAGTATTTCCCTGTAGCTTGTGGAGAGCTATTTCCTACAGTAAGTAGGCATGGTCTGAAGGAAGATGCAGTTCATGAACAAGCCAAGCTGAAGGAGGCTCCTAACAAGAACTATGGCTCATGAAGGACCATGCTGGAACAGGCTTATCCTGAAGGACTGCCACCTGTGGAGAGGACTCATGATGGAGCAGCAAAAAGGCATGAGGACGAAGCAGTGGCAGAGAGGAACTGTTATGAACTGACTGTAATCTTCCATTCCCCATCCCCCTGTACCACTTGGAAGGTTGAAGGAGAACGTAGAGAAGTGGGAAGCGAAAGAGTACATTCAGTGTGAGAAGCTGGGGTGGAAGATGTTTTAATTTTGTTTGTTTGTTTGTTTTCTTCGTTCCTCATGATCATACCCTATTTTATTTGGAAATGAATTAAATTATTATTCTGTTAGTTGACTCTGTTTTGTCTGGGATAATAATTGGCAACTGATCTTTCTATCTTTTATCTTGACCCATAAGATTTTCCATTTATTTTCTCTCTGCATCCCATCAACATTCAGCTGTAATTCTCATTCCAGCCTCTGTAATGATCACTATAGGTAAATTTCCAACATGCTCACATAAAATCAGTTCTGAGGAAAGAACATCTATTGCAAGACGAATACAAACAATGGGTAGAAAATTATTTCATGAAATAAATGAGGTGTTATTGCCATCACTAAAAAAATATGGAGAATCATATTAAGGAAAATATTTAGAACTTTTAAGTGTGATTTAGGTATGATTTTGAAACCTACATTAAAGAAAACAATCAAAACCCCCACTTCCTAACATATCTGGGACTTCAGACACAAACAATTCCTAATACCCGAAGCTTGTTACTTAGTTATCTATGCACACAAAAGAAGCAAAAATCTGACTCTTAAGTATTTCTCAGCCTGAGAAAATTTTGTTCGACTGCTTCTTCATCTCAGAGAACTGAATTCTCCTCATGTTGAGGTGGAACCTTCTATGTTCTGGCTTGTACCTATTATTTCTTGTCCTATTACTGGGCACCTCAGAAAAGAGACTGGCTCCTTCCACTTGCCACCCACCCCTTAGATATTTACAGACATTAATAAGATCCCCTCTCAGCCTTCTCTTCTCTGGACTAAACAGCCCCAGTTCTTTCAGCCTTTCCTCATGGGAGAGATGTTCAAGTCCCTCAATCGTTCTTGTAGCTCTTTGTTGAACGCTTTCCAATAGATCCCTGTCTCTCTTGAATTGGGGAGCCCAAAACTGGATACAGTACTCCAGGTGTGGTCTCACCAGGGCAGAGTAGAGGGGGAGGAGAACCTGCCTTGACCTGCTGGACACAGCTTTCTTAATGCACCCCAGGATATCATTGGCCTTCTTGGCCACAAGGACACATTGCTGTCCCATGGAGAACTTACTATCCACTAGGACTCCAAGGTCTTTCTTCGTGGACCTGCTTTCCAGCAGGATGACNATGGACCTGCTTTCCAGCAGGATGACCCCTAATCTGTACTGGTGCCTGCTGTTATTCCTCCCCAGATGCAGGACTCTACACTTGGCCTTATTGAAATTCTTTAGGTTCACCTTCGCCCAGCTCTTTAGTCTGTCTAGATCTCATTGGATAGCAGCACAGCCTTCTTTTGCGTCTGCCACTCCTCCCAGTTTCATATCAGCAAACTTGTGAGGATACATTCTATCCTCACATCCAGGTTGTTGATGAAGATATTGAACAAAACTGGACCCAGTACTGATCCCTGGGGAACACCACTGGCCACAAGCCTCCAACTTGACTCTGCACTGCGGATCACAACACTCAACAACTGTTGTTGAGCCAATTTGCCATCCAGCTCATAGTCCATCTGTCTATCCCACATTTCTTCCAAGTCCTAACATTCTATGATTCTATGATTCTGTGATTCTATGAATATAGCCGGGGAGGAAGGACAATCTTCTTGTTCGCTGAAATTTTGGTGACTGTGCTACAATTAATCCAAATTAATTTTAACTGTACAAAAGTGATGCAGCCAGTTCAAATACCTCACAATAGTTAGTGGAGATAGGTGTCTCCAGAGGACACTGTCAAAAACTTGGCTTAGCAAGAATTTTCTAAATGAGATTTTTATGTGTCTTGTCTTTCATTATAGAATGGTTAATATGTATTTTCTGTCTACTTTTAAGATGGATATAAGCCAGATAGCTGAAATACAACCCTGCAGTTCTACAGATACTACAAATTTTTTAACTCGTTCAGAGGTCAGATGCAATACAATTGGTAGTGATGAAAGGTTTTACATTGTAAGAAGTATAACCTATCCCTTGACTGGTTTTTAATCTTTTTCTTTCCCTTTTTGGTGTGACTAAAGAATATGAGTCCATGATGGTTTTATGGTAATCATTTCTGGAAGAACTGCTAATGTTCAGAATACTTTCTTAACTGGGACTATTTCTGCTTTATTTATCATCCAGTTCCAGCTGTCAGCATGTTACAATGAGCACTTCCTATTATTATACCAAGCTTCTTTGTCTGCAAAATACAGCTTTCAAAAACCAAGTAACTAACACTGCATAGGTGATTATGGGAGCCATTGTGATCACATGTGAACAGAGTAAGAACAGCTGGTCAAATAATGTAGTTCATAATATAGAAATACCCTCACTAATAAACAGCAGTGAGTTAATTGTTCTGTGTGAGCCTTTATTGTCCATTGTTCCTGATTGCACAGATTTCATCTAGCCATCCAAAAAAGTCTGTGAATCCTGGATATCTTTCTGAAGTTGGTACGAATAATTATTTGCCTAAAATTCATTCATAAGATGACGGTCATAATTCACTATTATCTCTTATTCTTTGTTGTCCTGTTTAGCATAGTTCAGTGTGAGCCAATTTGGGAGCAAAAACAATACCATATAAGATGAGCAATCATACACTAAAAATAACAAATAGTGACTAGTCAATGTGAGCAGCTGTGAACAGGCCATAGGCAAATATGCATGAATGATGAATACATTCACAGACTCAGCATTAGTTTGCAAGCAATTCACAGACAGAAAAAAGGACAAAATTTGTAATTAATAGTATTTATAATGAATAATTCGGTTGGCTCCACTTCTTGACAATTGTCATGACACTTCCTAGCCACTTTTTTTAATTGAGATCTGCATGTTTTGTTCTTTAATCTTTCTTGTATTAGTCTTCTCAGCCAAGTATTAGATGACAGTACTTCAATTCTGAAAGTGATATCAAAAATCCCATTCCACTTGAAATCTTCAGTCTTTACAAAGGTGTTATTTTATTATAGTTGTGATTATCTATATTCTATGGGATTATCTTTCATATAATTTTAAAATACGAAGTATGGCAACTTGTTCCTTTTCATTTCAGTGAGAGGCTTACAGACAAGAGAAGCAATTTCTATGCAAAGTGATCTGGTTTTTTTTGTTCTTTTTCTGGCACTCGCTTCCTATTATATAATGGCAGAATTAATAGAACGTCACTTTCCTGAGAAAAGCTTCTGATCTTATTGTGGAAGATGCAGCCTCCACAACAGACAAAATAGATAAAAAACCACAGTGTTCTAGAGCATTTTGGTGCCTTGGCTGTGAAGTTGCACCTCATGGTGATTAACTGACACCTCAGATTCTGGACCCTTAATTAACAGGCTCAGAATATGGGATTGTCTAGGTTTGTCCCCTCAACCAATTAGAATGACCACAGTGCACCCTTGACTAGGGTGTAAATGGACTCCCACCTATGAACCAGTCGAGTTGATTCACAGAGCCACCAAGATGATTAAAGGAGT
>VWZK01013828.1:1888-73791 GCA_013396935.1 Baryphthengus martii
TAAACTTAGAAATTAGTTGTGTAGTAGTTATTTCCTGACAGACATCCGAACCTGTGTTTAGTCAAGAGGAGTGCTGGCAACCCTGGTTGCAATAAACCCCATTTTTGGATAGCGGCTGCTGTTTGTTTTGTGGGTGCCTCCGTGACAACCAACCTAAATGATTCTGTGATACTGTTCTTAATTATGATATAGAATTCAGTGTGACATTCACAGTCATATCTGGCAAGTTTCTACTTGCCATTTTTAAATTGGGGTAATATTGAATAATTTTATTAATCTCATGACACACCTGGGCTGAAAGAGACTGCTAAGTATTGCCAATAATTTTTTCTGGATTTATGAATTCAAAAAGCACACTTTTTGGTCACTAGTGAGAACTGAGTTCCTAAAGTGCGATGTTTTACCTCTGTAAACAGTAATTAAGCATCTGTGGATAATTGTGCATTAATAGATAAGCACTGAGTTTTAAAAAACCAGAGAAGTGTCATTAAACCATAAACTGTAGAAATACACAATAATAAAATTAATCACTGTCGTAAAATAGCAATAACAAAACCCAACTGCCTTTCAAAGGAATTGGTGTTGATGCCTTTACAGCTTTCTCACGTTCCCTGTTTTGCAAAGACATATGGTGGCCTACTCTCTTTAACTCTTCATCTATCTGCAGTACTAGAATCGATCATATACCTAACCTGACTAATGCAAATCCTTTTAATGTATAATCAATAAATCACCAGGTCAGCCACCTATTCCTGCACATAGAGATACATTTTATGTAGGAAACAGAGACTTCAATAGATGCGTTTAAGAGCCTTGGAGTCTGAGAGTATCCTCCAGTTCTTCCGTATTCTTCAAGGGTAGAGGATCAGCATCTGACTATATCAGATATCTGAGAAGGTCCATTCTCTAGGGAGTCCTTATGCAAGAAAGATAAATAAATATCTCATTGGACCACATAGGAAGTTTTACAAAGCAAAACAAACCAAAAAGTTAAACAAACAAAATGCCTGACATGATGAATCTTGCATGAAAAATATTCATCATCTTACTAGCAATCTTTTGGAGAACTGCAGTATCATACAGTTCTCTCATTTTTATTTTTCATTTTTTCTAAGCCAGTGTTTGGATCAAATAACAAATAAATGTATTTGAATAGCAGTATTTCCCTGACTACAATTTTCAAGTATCAGGGATAATATTTCTTAGAAGCCTATTGTAACACAAGGAGTGAACAGAAGTTAACAGAAATAACAAATACGCAGTGAAAAATGGTATAAATTGGCATTAATGGATGTCTTTGGATTTAAGTAGTCTTTTTGTTGAGAACTCAAGTCCAATCTTTTTGCAGTCAACAGGAAATTTCCCACAGACTGCAGTGAGCTTTGATTTATCTCTTGCTATATAAGTATGAGGAAACATTAAGGATACTTACACTTAGAAGGAGGCCTTTCAAATCTTCAGGTTTTGCTTTCAGTGTGTTAGGATAACGCAGATTAATATTTTAGCCAGTTGTAAGCTGCTAAACACATCTGTATTGTAAAAAGTTCTGCAACTTATTCTTGAAAAACTCCAAGCTTCATCAGCCATACTAGTGAGCTCCTGTTCTCCTGTTATAAATTACCAACTCCAGTATTATTGCAAATCCAAATAGACTCCCTGATGATTACAGATTACGGTCACAAATCCAAAAGGTACAACACAATATACTTTTCTTAGCTAAATTAATTATTTCAGTTCTGGGCGACTCAATAGTAAGAACTGAACCACCAGCTGGCTAATATGTACAGTCAAAACATTTAGCAGCAGGTTTTTACATTAGTAACAGCAAGAATCCATTTCACAGAAGACAACAGAGAATAAATGATTCTCATTTTAAGAGTCCTTAAGGCTAAAGTGGTTTATCCTCCTTAAATGTTCTGACTAACTAGCTCCGCATGATGTCATCAAGATTAATTTTATGTAGCTTGTTTCTACTGCAGAAATACAGTAGAAATGTGTACAAGGCTGTGGGAAGCAGGGGAGACAGAGCAGAGAAATTCATGTAAAATAAAATTGTCCAGTTTCATAACCAAGACTTACTAGTCTTAGTTCTCTTCAGACTGTGAGGGAATCTCCTTTTTCTACTTGGTGCTTGTGACTGTAAACTCAAAGATGAAATGTACTACACTCATCCCTACCCTCAGAAGTTTTGTTTTCCGTGAGTCAACGTGTAGAGACTAATTCTTTTAGAGACTAGTTTGCAAAGAAGTGGTGTCAACACTCTTCTGGAAAGCATGCAAAAGACAATATATCTAGGAATGTGCAATGTTAGTTTGCTGTTCAGCGGGGCTAGCAAGGATGTATGGTCGGTTTGGTTTTGGTGGGTCTTTTTGTCCCATTCTCCCCCACACACCCAGAAAACACCGTTTATCATGTAGTTTGAGGAAACTATCAGTAGTGCTTTAGCTATCTGAACTTCCATCAAAGTCAAAGGAGTCATTGGAGAAATGCAGAATTCGAAAAATGTATCTACCAGAGTAGCAGGTATGACCCGAGACTTGTTAGAGACATTGATGAGTGTATTTTGGTTTATGTTGATCTTTTCATGAGAACTCTGGTACAGACTTGTAATCAACACGAATTTATCTGTTAATTACAATGTGAGGATATGACACAGGACATTTTGGAGGTCCACATTCTTCTGGTGGGAAATATCCTCAATTATCCCAATGGCATTAGTTTTTAGCAACTGGTTTTCAGCCATTAATTTGAGATTATCAGCTTCCCAGATCTTCAGTCCATGTAACAGGAGTCTTTCCCATTCCCAGAAGGCATCTCAGATTTGGTGGGATGTTTTGAATTAGACACTATATTAAACATTCACTGTGGAGGCACTTATGTTTAGATTTTTCCTATCTGAAGCTAATGCTTGATGTAGGCACCCAGAGATGCATTTGGTGACCTAATCTGGGAACTTAATGCAGGACTTGATGTTCCCTAAAATTCAACATAGTTGGCAAGGAAAGTAGGATCCTCCAAGAAGAATTTCAGTGTAGGAACATTAAATAGATGTTTTCCCCTCCATGCTATCTATGCATGTAAACTACATACATATAGGATAGGCAGAATCAGTTGTCCATTTAGGTCCCAGATTATCTGCCACATCATCATGGGACTGGCAAATAAACCCTAGATAAACTGGAGGTTCACAGCATTCGGGGAAGTTAGCTGGAATCCAGGCATAATATTTTGAGGCATCTCAAGGTGCTCTAGACACTATGCCCAGTATAGGCAAATTCTGTTGTGCACAAGGGTTACAGAACTGAGTGCAAGGTCTTCGGGGGACTTTCATTCTTCTGGAGAGATAGATGGAGGCCAGGAAAAATACCACACTGCCTGAAATAATGCTGAATTTGGGCAGCTAAGTCCTCCACATATCCCTCCATGTACTAGCTCCTTGATAAGTAAGTGCAGTTCTAGTCAAGTCACTAGAATTTTGTCCAGCCTAAAAGTGAAACTCTGACAAATTTTATCTAGAAATCCTAGTTTTACAAGACATCGTTAAATTAATTGTGGAATTATGCTTAGTGAAAACAGCTGCTGGAATGAATAAAAGATTTTTATTTTTTTTCTGAGGAACACTGTGTGTGTTTTAAAACCAAGATATGCCACAGTGAGAAACAGTGACAAAGAAGAATATGGAAATATTTCTGTGGTACATAAATACACAGACATCTGGAAGAATATATTAGAAACACTATTGTCAACTTCTAGCTCATGTTTCACATAACCCACATTCCTCTAACTACCCATGAAATATCTCTATAAACGTTTTTTCTAGACAGAGGAGGACTCTGCTTTGTCTGTTGAAATAAAGGGCTGGGAGATCGCATCAAATGCAGCATATAGGACTACATTCTTGCTAGGAAGAGCAAGAATGAATATATTATCTGTTCAGTTTTTATAAACTTGCCCATGATTTACCTGCATATTATGCAGATTAAAATATTGCAAAATTAAAAGTTTTCCCTCAAGAAGTTCTCTGGCTATGAAATTATGATAAATAAATGTATTAAATGACTTTCAGAAAATTAGAAGACTGTTTCAGAATCTGATGGAAGCATTTATTAAAATATTTTTCTGACCTACTTCTTTAATGCTTTGCTGGCCTTTTTTTTTTCTTTCAGAACTGGGAGAGGACATTCTTTCACTCCATGAAGAGGGGAATGGAAATGAATAGAAATGTCATATTTTACCATGATAGAAATTATTTTTAATATTATCATAATGATGGTGATGATATTATGATATTTCTTTCTTTTCCCAATTTTTTTTTTTTTAATCCATAGATGTAGAATAAATTACATAGATATTCAGATAGCTTTTAGAGTTGGAGAAATGAGGATTTTTAAAGATATTTTGATTTACACAGGGACAAAAATATCTAGAACAGAATGTCTCTTTTTTTTTCTTAAGCATGCGTTTTTCTCTCACTGGAATCAGTGGAATCTAGAAAGGTGATTAAAGTTGAAGTATTTCTTGCATGCATTCCTTAAAGATGAAAAATATAATTCTAGTCCTGTCCTATCCTATAAAAGCTTATAATTCCTTTTATTTGATCTCTGATTCAACAGGTCAGAATAGGCAAGAATGTATCAGTCGAATATACAGTCAGTTTTCTGCAAATTTCTGCTAAATCTGAGAATCAATGGCTTTGGAGTGAACATTTCAATTAGAATCAAACATTTTGTGGAGAATTGAAGCATTTCAAAATGTTGCAAACAGCGTTTTAGAGAAATGACAAAGCGCAATATAATCTCAATTTAAAAAGAAAAATCTCATTTTATTTATTTTTTTCTTTCTGAGTAAAGTCAGTTACATTTCCTGAAATTCACAAAATATTTTGTTTTAAGTGAACAAACCCTATATCTTTGACCAAAGAAAGCTGAATCCAGTGCTTACATTTTGCCACTTTTAGACAGGGATATCAGGTAAGAACTTGCTGAACTGGTTTTCTGACTTGGTGGGTCAATGTTTCAAGTATCTCAGATATTGAATCCCAAAGTCAGTTTTCCAGCTATTTGGGCAATGAGACATTGTTAAGAAAATTCAGGAAAACACTGGGAAAGAAGAAAGGTTAAAATTTGTGTTGTCATTGCATGTAAAATATTCCCAAAAATTGAAATAGAAACCCAAACAAAAACTTGTGAAAGGATATCTTTTCTACTCCAAACCCTATGTGAACAACATTATTCTTTAAAAGTGAACTTACAGTCTTTTGCAGGATGGCTGCTCAGGTGTGTTATTACCTTTAAACACGTGCAGTGTTGCCTGCAAAATTTTATGATAAAAAAAAAAGAATGCACCTTTTATACAGAGCTAACAATATAGTATGAGTATACTACAAATCTTATTAGTCAAACCAAATAATTATTGCTAGTCTAGGTCCAATTACAGAAGAGAACACAATCATAGAAAAATCTCCCAATAGTAATACAATTTCAAATGTTACACTCACACTCCCAGCATAGGTACACGTGTGTATTAACCAGTTAATAGGCTGTTGTCTAGATTTTACTCCGATGAAGAAATAGTTATCTTTTTTTTTTTTATTGGTGTCTATACAGAAAGAGGGAAAAATTATTTAAAAATGCACTAACAAAGGTTAAGTTGGCAGATAAGAGACAACCAAAAGCAGATGTTGGAAAAAATGTTTTCAGACATATAGAGAGGTCTGTAGATCAAGGCAGTGAAGTCAGATCATGGAGTTAGATTGTTTTAAGGAAGACTTGTAAGACTATGCCAATATTGCCCATGATCTTACATAAATACTGAAGATTTGTAACGTGGCTTCTTTATCCTTCATATAATTGTATGCAAGTCTGCAACATGATCAATATGTTTTTGTTTCTTGCTGTCATGTGGCACTATATGACATAATAACATGGTGTTCACATACTGGAAGTAAAAAAGAAAACTTAAAATTTTGAGGTAAGGTAACCAAAATGAAAATCTATGGAGCGACTTGTAAAACTATCACACAGACTTGAAGAGAAAAGGGGTTTTTCTTAAAAAAAAAAAAAAAAAGTGTTTCAAGCCAAAATGAAAAAGGTGAAGATTTGCACGATTTCAGATATGGCATTTGGGTTCTTTTTCCATTACTTAACTCAAGTTTTTTATTACGTAGACTTACATTTAAACAGCCTCACTTTTGGATAAGAGTAGGAGGAAGGCATGGATTTAATATTGAAGAAAGAAATTTCACAAATATACGAAGTTTACAAAGTAAAATCCCTTAAGCTCTTTCAAAGGGCCATAGTACTGTACAATCCAAGAAGTTTAAACTTTCTCATAGTTTTGACCTTTTGGTTGTATTTCTCTGAAGTATTATCCCAATGTACTTTGCTTTAAGAAGAACAAAGAAAGCAGGTACCACTTGCAGTTCAACAAAAGCAAGTGCGAAGTCCTCTGCCTGGGGAGAAAAAACACCAGGGATCAGTACAGGCAGAAGAAGACGACTGGCTGGAAACCAGCTTGGCAGAAAAGCACCTGGAGGTATAAGAGACGGGCATACTGGAGCAAGTCCAGTGAAGAGTCACTAGGATGTTTAAAGGACTGGAGCGCTGGATGAATGGAGAGAAGCCGAGAGAGCTGGGGTTGTTGAGCCTGGAGCAGAGAACACTGGGGAGGGCCAGGGAGGGGATCTTATTAACGTGTACAAAGAGAGTACATGTTACCTGAGAGTGCAAAGAGGATGGATGGGCTCTTCTCAGGCACAGGACAAGAAGCAGTGGGCATAAACTGAAACATGGAACGTTCCCCCTGAACATCAGGAAACGCTGTTTTACTGTGAGAGTATCTGAGCACCAGCACAGGTTGCCCAGGGAGGTAGTGGAGTCTCCTTCCTTGGAGATGCTCAAAAGCCGTCTGAACACAGTTCTGGGCAATCTGCTCTAGGTGACCCTACTTGAGCATGGGGGTTGGACCTATTGATCTCCAGCGGTCCCTTCCAACCTCAGACATTCTCTGAGCTTGTGGAAAAAAGCCATGAGATTAAATCAAGTTCATGGTGCTTTAATGTTGGTGATTTGTGCAACTAAGTCAGTATTTACTATCAGCCAGGGCTTCATGACAATCCGTAGAGCATTTGTTGGTTTTAACTAGTGCTGTCTCTACTACTGTTTCTTGATTTGGGGAAAGTTCTTAAGTTGTATACCAAAATAGTAATGAACGAAAACCCAGCTATATAAAGGGGAATCCCTTCTTCCCACAAATTAATCACTCTTACAATCATAGAACAGTAAGTACAGAAGCAGGTTGACTTTAAATACTTTATGAAGTTATTGTGAGAATATTTTTGTAGATAATGCAAAATAAAGGTGTGATTTATTTTCTAATACAGCAATACATCTATGTGACAAACTTCTGTCTAACATTGCTCAAGCAGCCTCTTATGTCATTTGAGAAAAAGCAGTCAAATTTTTGTAAAGTTTTCAAAAGGCTTTTTAAGAAGTCACTGTCTAATATAGACACCCGGTTTAGAATCAAATTCCCACATCTCAACAAAGAACTGGAAGGCATTTGATGACGTAACTTTAAATGGGAAATAACTTTTATCTCCAAAAGTAAAATTTTTTGCCACTTGTTTACGAATATGTTCTGTGATTATGAAAGTAAGAAAAAAGTTACTGTAAGAGATCTGAAATTC
This sequence comes from Baryphthengus martii, assembly GCA_013396935.1. Lineage (NCBI taxonomy): Eukaryota > Metazoa > Chordata > Aves > Coraciiformes > Momotidae > Baryphthengus > Baryphthengus martii. The sequence continues at coordinate 9,576 of VWZK01013828.1, forward strand.
CAAGTATAGCTCGATATAGATGGGTCTTAGATGATCTCCCATCCATAGATGCGAGTACTTAGAAGACCGAGTGTGAATTTTATCAGTGTGTTCAATTTAGACAAGCAGCTTAGGAAAATGCAGTTGTGTGGACAGCAGTGAAAACTGCTTAGCACTATTTTGTAATGCAATTGTGATTTTGTACTATTGTTTTCTATATACCTGAGATTTTTGTCTGAATGAAATTCCTGTTGCTGGGTCAGAAGAAGCAAAGTCAGAAACTGAATCAGGTCCTTTCCATCACACTGTGAAATACAAGTATTGTCTTTCATCTTACAATTTAAATTCATGTGAGAAATGTTCCAGTGAAGTAAGAGATAGATGTACTTCTATAGAAATACAAAACAGGTACATTTAACTTTGAATGGCGTTCAGCAAAAATGCCTTTCAGTGTGTCTTTCATGGCAATTTGCATTAGAAAAGTGTCTAAGTAGTTAACATATTTAAATAAGAACTTTGAAGAGAGGCTTTATATTCTGCATAAAAGATAGGTATTCAGCAGTGTTTACTGAATTTTTTAAAGCTTTGAGTGTTAAAGAGAATATCTTTCAAGAAGGAAATCCATTTCTTCACATACATGCATGAAGGTTTTTTATGGAGACTAAATGCTTGAGTTGGAGTTGATAATTTACAGAGACAATCAAAATGTATAAAAGTAATTTTTTTTTAAAGCCCGTGTAATTACACTTGTCAAACACAACCTCAGTAGTATTGGAGGTTATATTTGTAGTGTGTTTATTCATGTGCTGAGAAACCACAAGTAGTATAGATTTTAAAATTAAATTATTATTAATCTGAACAGTTGTTGAAAGAAACTCTCTGAGACACCAACTTGAATTTCAAAAAAGGTAGTGAGCAGCACCCCACCACTGCATACCAAATATCTGTGTTGCAACAGCCACTTCAAATGTAAATACTGTTTTGAAGAAAAGCTTACACACTATGAGTAAATGATATACACACATTTGATTGTATCCTGTTGACCCCATTTTGATGGGACATTAACTTCCATTATGCAGTTCACTTGTATTTCACCCAATATGTCAACCACAGTCTGTAGTAAAGACTCAGGGCTTCACAGAGTGTTCAGATAATACAGCTAAGATTTGCTAGGAGATCAAGACCAAGTATTTGCTCTGAAGCACAAAGCAGAATGGTTTTAGTGTAAATAAAGTTGTGCAAGGAAGCATGAAATTGAGAGTTCTCGAAGCCTCTGGGAATGGAGGGAGCAAGTGCTTCTGCCACATTTTACACTCTTGGTTGGGTGATTTGTCTTCAAAATGGGGTGAAGAGGGATAAGAAATCAAGAAGTGCCCATTATGCAGGCCCTTTAACTTCTTAGAAGGTTATAATGTTGGGAGCTGGTGAAATGCATGGCCAAGGGAGAAACTATTCTATCAGTAAAAGGTTATGATGATTTGAAGTGAGTCCATCAAAAACTTTACTGTAGTCTAGTTTTAGCTGGTGGTTTTTTGTTATTTTTTTTGTGTGTGCTGGTGGTGTTTGTTTTTTTTTTTTAAATTTTTATTGCTAGCAAAATTCTTCACTATTATTAGTGCTGCCTCGCTTTAATTCTTTAAGGCAGCTCAAAAGTAGTACTTAAAATTTTTTTCTCAGAACTTTGAATAAGTTCCTTGCCTACTAGGTGCATCACTGCAGCTCAGGTAGAGCATGCAAGAAAATTAATTAACCCATGTTTTCTGAAAGAAGCAATTTTAGAGTGTCTGAGCAAAATGAGTCTGTGTGAAGTGATACGAGGTAGGAAAGAGGAAGGGTGATAGTTGGAGAGAGCTCATCGAACTGTAGATTTAATCTCAATATATATTTACATTGAATTCAGAATGGCTAATCGATGCTTATAGATCAGTTAATTTATAATAAATGGGAATTCTTGAGGTTCTGTTTCTTGTAGTTTAATAAACTGAGCTTATATTCTTAGTTTGTTTGAAAGTACAATACAGAGAAAGTACAAATTTGTTCAAGTATGTTCTCTATGGACTTTCTTTGGTTTGGAACATTTGACTTCCCATCATTTAGCCATGCATGATTTTGGGGGGGGTTCTAAACTATAACTTCTGTGAAAAATAAATTGTAGATTAGTTAATTAAAGTACTTCTAAAAAGGCATCCAGTGCCATTTGACATGCCATGGGATACCGGTTTTGATGTCCAGTTGTCACTTCAGAAAAGCACAGGCTTTGATATATCCCATGGTATAATACCTGATGTCTTGAGCATCCTAGAACATTTCAAGTAACATTACACATCTTTGTTGAGGCACCTGAGTTGACACTAAAGTTATATTACAGACTTGGAGAAGGATACAGTTGCTTTGACGTAGGTGCTTAATGCCATTCAAGGTGCATGGTATTGTGCAGAAAAGGTCACTAGAAATTTATGCTTATGAACCAGTATTCTCTGGATCAGACATAGATTCAAACTAGAATGCTCAGATTTAGTATGTGCTACAGAGGTGCTTACAAGTGAGACTAATATCTAAATTATTGTCATAGTCGATGGAGGTCTAGTAAGCACAGACAACGGAGTCTAACGACATGTTTATTCGTCTCAATTCAGCGTCCATGTTTGACACCTCACAAGAAAGTAGATACTGCTCAGGTAATTGAACCAAGATTAGGGATTAGCTCTCAAGGCCCTGTCTGAACAGCTAAGGACACATTTTGGTTCCTGCGCATAGATGCTGAGAGCTACTTGAGCCATTGTGGGCTTTCTGGGATGTTTTTCCAGGGCTGGCAAGTATGAAACAGAACTTATGTCACTTCTGGAGTAGGAGCTGAAGGGCAGGCAGAATACCTTAGAGAATTTGAAATGGTGCTAGATCATAGCATCATAGAATGGTAGGGGTTGGAAGGGACCTCTGGAGATCATCAAGTCCAACTTCCCTCCTAGAGCAGGGTCACCTAGGGCAGACCACACAGAAGTGCATCCAGGTGGGTTTTGAGAGTCTCCAGAGAAGGAGACTCTACATGTTCAGGCAACAATTATAATTTTCATCCCTGATAATCATAGCAGAAGCTGAGTCATGTAAATAAATGTAGATATCTTTACCTGAGAGTTCAATCTCATCCTTCATACACTTTTTTTTTTTTTTTTTCATCCCCTATTGGAGTCATCTGTGCAATTTGAGACATCTTTGGTATTCTGCCTGTCCTCCAGCTGTAAGCCCAGAAAGGCATGATGAATCTCTCATAGATCTTGCATCATTTTGACCAGGATCATGCCAATATCTCAGATAAAATAGGACATGTCAAAGGGTCCTAGACACTTTAGGTTAGGCAACTGTGTGAAATCAATATATATGTCAATGAAATGATAACACTTCAAGAGCTTCAGAATCTGAAAGTGACCCTTAATTGAAGTATAATGGCAAGTAGTTTGTAGGTGTGAATTTAAGACCTCAGAGCATTTGAAACAGGAGGGGGGAAAAATTAAAATCAACCTTACATACCTGTATATTAAAAATAATAATTACAATTTTTAAAGTGTCATCCTGCCAACAAATTAGATAAATCAGGTATCCCCTAAGTAAGATTTACTCAGATTTTCACAACTATAGACATATCATGTAACATATGTGCAATACATACAGTTGTTTACTATGTCAATGACTCAAGATTTTATTTGATCTTGGAAACAATCAAATAAAAGAACTAAGGACCAAAAAGGAAACAAACTCTTAACTCATCACAGAAATGTTACTATTTTTAAAAGTGAATTATGATCTAGAATACTGAAAGAGGGTACTTCTGACCTCAAGGTGAGGAGTGGAAGGACAGGTAATTATTTTGCTGAGGTGTCCAGTGCTGCCAGCTTCATTCTTGGCCGTATCTGCTGTAGCATTCTCCACCAAAGTACTTAAGCAAAGACTTGAATCTACTCTGGGAGCATATGAGTAATGAACTGTAACTTTCTTAGCAGATATTGAAAATAAAGAGCATTGATACTAGTAAGTTTTTTAGAGAATAGAATTTATAGTAGCAATATCAGTGGTATGGTGTCAGCTAACCGAGGATAGCACTTTTTTCTTTTAGCTATTCCAAGAGGATAAACAAACTGGCAAAGAGGTATTTTGGCTTTAAAAGTTGAAGTGTGGATAGAGCTTTTGTGAAAGGAGAAAAAAAAACTGGATGTTGATATGCATAAAAGTAGACTAGAGTATAAGGACAATGGTCTGTTTTGGTTCAGATGTCTATGTCTTTTACTTCACAAACACTTGCTGCTGTGAAGAACTGCCAAGACACCAAGACTCTGGCAGCGTGGATTCTAACCTCAGATGCCCTTTTCCTTTTCACTTTGTGAAGTTCTTGACTACAGTCTGTTACCCCCAGTAAGCCAGACAGTCCTGTCCTGTCTCTAGTTTTTGCTGCTGCTTCGAAGAGTCTATGGTTTCTTTACATTACAGTGTAGAGCTACTGGAATGCTTTTATAACCTGTTCATTACTCATCATTTAAATTTGCTGTCTCCTTCACCACAATTAACCCGGCACTAAGTGCCTTCGGTTTTTGACAGTCTCTTGCCTTTGTCGTATTTGTTGGCTTTGTTTGATTTGTGAAGTGTTTTCCGTAATTCCTTTCCCCATTAAGTTTTGTTTCTTTGAGTCTTCTGTGTTCTTCTGGACTGACTTTGTAGTAATAATTTGGACTTGTTTTCTTTGCTGTCTGTCCTTAAGTTTCTGGCACTCAGCATTTGCCTCGGTGCCAAAACTTCGTTCCTAACGGCAGCTTTCTCCGTTACATAGATAGGATGCAGTTATACATAGCTGCTTATCTGTAGGTGACTTTAGGCTCTGACTGACTGGCATTCATAATCAACCATAAACTGGAACAGAAAATTGCCTGGTTTACAAACTGTAGTTTTGTCTTTAGACAGAAGTGTCATTTTTATGATTAGACCACAACTCGTATTGTTTACTACTAGCAAAGTTTTGGTTCCACAAATGGGGAAAAATAAATGCTTTATTAGACTACAGAAGGACTAAAGTAAATGCACGGTGTTTGGCTCTGTTCCAATAATTTTCTGGGGTTTTCGTTTTGTTTTGTTTTCATTCCTCTAAATTGGCTCAGTGTAATACTGAATTAATGTGCTGTCTCTCCCTTGGTCCTAATTTCTGCATCAGAAATTCTGCTTCTAATGCCACACATCATTTTATTTCCAAACTACTGCTGTTCTGGATGATGTGATTTGATACCATGTGTGAAGGACTTGGATAAAAGTAGGTTTTTATTTATGTGAGTTGGGGGAGACTATATCCAGCAAGACTCAGAGGCTTATTCTTACTCATTTATTTTTAGTTGGATAGTTATGCTTTGATACACATTCTTCCAGTCCCTTTGTTCTTAAGTGTGAATTTAGAAAACCTTGCCTAAGCAACTTGCGGTATGTCTGTTTTCTGCTTTTTCTTTGCCTATACTGCTCAGGAATAACCTATAGCCCAGTAACCTACGGCTGTAGTCTCATCATTTGGAGACTTCTGCTACACTGCTGTGGAAAGACTGATTCCTCTGTCTGTTGGCTTTCCGTTACAGGGATACTCAGGAAGCAGAAGGGTTGATTATACTTAACCTTCTTGATCTTTTTCATGCTAGGAAATGACTAAAGAAAAAAAGTATGTGAGCACCATGAGATGTCAAAAATTTGTAACCCCTTCCAGGTTGAACTCTGTGGTAACACAACAGAGCTGCTGCTGAAGAGGGACTGACAGTCCTCTTCAAGCTCTGTGTTATTTCGTAACTCACCTACACTTGAACGTGTGGATCTTACAATTATAAGTGCATGGGCAGATCTATTGTAAGATGTAATGAACTTCAAAATGTCAGCTCTAATATTTTGCGATTGTTTTGCTTTTCTTTTCAGCTTTATTTTGCTTCGCTTCGAGTGGCATTTTTTTTTAAAGTGATGCGACCTGAATTGGTTGCAAGATAGGGAGACACAGATGGCTGTGAACTGATCTTGTTTGAGTTTGTTAAAACAAAATGACAGATGTACCTTAGAAATTGAATACAGGTGCTGCAAAGAGAAAGTTATTACTTCGTATCTGACTTTGTTTGGAGACAGCTGGTGCTACAACTTTTTTCATTTATTTTTTTTTTATAATGGAAATGCAGGTATTTTATTTGTTGTCATCTGATATGCCACTTTCAAAACATAGTTAAATGACTCTGAAGATGACTACCACCTGTAATAAATAAAGACTTGATTCTCAGAATTGCTAAGTGTCCACAACTCTCAGTGATTTCAGTATGTTTTTTTCAAACTGGGGCCCTCAGTCAAAAAAAAAATAAAAAGGAAGCATTTTGTTTCATGTATTTTTCTGTGTTTGCACTTAAGTCCAGAATAATCAATATAAACATAATTAGGCACAATGTCTATATGTTTTGCAAAGGAGATGATTTCTGGTACATCAAAATACTGAAAAATAGGTAGTCCTATGCTTTCTGCATGGTACTTCATGTCATATCTTCAACTCTCATTTGCTCTTTACTCTGAACACGACTAACTGCAGAGTTACACCTTATATCATTAAATCAGTCCAGGAAGATTCTGTGGGTCTATGTGTCCATATACTCACAATTTACAAATGAAAAAAAAAATAAAATAAAAAAAAGAAAATTATTGTCTTCTGTTAGATCGACTGACTGAGCTGAAGAGAAACAGGGCACTAAATCATGTTGTTTAGATGTGGACCAGAAAGAGAAAAGTGAAAAATTAGCTACTGGGTAGAAACAGTTAGTTGTGTTTAGTTTCAATCTACTAATCAGTAAAGCAATTTGAGAGAAAAGGGCAGTTGGCAGTTGGTGAAAGAAGGGGATGTTAATAAAGCAGAGGTGGGAAGATCATTATTCTGCACTGAGCTGACAGAAGCAGGTGGTGAATGCCTATGAAACGTTCAGGGGTAGTTGGCAGGGTGTCACTGGGAAAAAAAATGGAATGTGCAATATCTTTATTCAGTCCATAACTTTTACTGTCCGGTGTAATAATGGATTTTAGTTTCCAGGCTCATATGTTGAAGCTATTTTATAGGTCTCACTTGAGGCTCAGGACAGAGAGAACAGTGATAAAGAGACCGTTTTCTCCAACGACTGGATGTTTCTGTCCTCTACCAATTGGCTTTTCTTTTTGAGATGCAGCGTTCATTTAGTTTTAACTATATGGCTTCTACAAGGACATTCTGTGCAGGGACTGAAATATATGACAGCCTGGGATGAATGGCTATAGGGCATGCAGCTTTTGATGACTCAGTTGTTCAGCTAATTAACCATGGTACCTTAGGAGAGAAATTGAAAAGTTTTACTCTGTAGTGGTCTCATGTCACTAATGTTGTTGATTTTGAGGGAATTCTTCCTCTAATAGTATTAAATAAAGTTAGAGGATGCTTTCTAGGCTAGGAAAAAGCAGAGTGCCAGGATTTTATTTTTCTGATACATGATCTTTTTTTTTCTGTATAGATTACAACAGGTTAATTACCATTTTTAAAAATGGATTTCAGAGTAGAATAATATGTAGCACTAAAAATTCTCAGCTAAGCAATCGAGAAAGGTCTTCTTCATGGCAGGGATCAGTAATATCAAAGGGATACATAGAATTCATGTATAATTCAGGTCTATTCTGAGATACAGCCCGGTTTTGCCAGAGGAGTACTGACTGGAGGTCATATTTCAGTTATTAAGATAGTGTTCTCCTCACATCAAATGCTCTTACGTTTGAGAACTTAATTGTATGCCACTTTTTTTTTTCTTTTTTTTCTTTTTTTTGGTGGTAATGCATAATAATCCAACAGAGGCTTACAGGCATTCAGCTCAGCATTGAATTTACAAGACTTTCAAACATCCTACTACTGTTAAAGTAAGACTTCATGAAACATACTCTACTTGAAGCACCTTAATGTGAAGGCATCTAAAATGACAACTCTTTGAAACATAACAACTTGGTCATCATTAATTTACCAAAGTCTCTTTAGAAATGAATGTGTAGAAACACAGCGTGAAATTCTTTCATGTTTTAAATTTGCTTATATTTTATCCGTTGGTAGAAATCAACATCGTTTGCATTAAAAAATGAAATACTCTTTGTGAACTACTAGAAGTTTTTAAATAAGTAGAAAAAAATGTTCTGGTGCACTGATAGATCACTGATAATGATGCTGCCAGCTCTGGGCAAAATCATACTTTGTGGATAGTACTGTGAATCACTGGATATTTTGACTAACCGCTGGAATAAGCAGAACTCTGAAGAACCAGTAATGCAATGCCTATATTCATATAGGCCAATAGACATAAAGGCCATAGAAATTATCTTCAAATTTCTACCCAGATTTTGTCTAAGTGGTACAGAAAACAAAAAAATTATGATGGGAGAGGGTTCATCAGATGCTTGCTTTTTTAAAAAATAAAATCACACTCATGAACTGGTAGTATCCAAAATGTGTAATCGTTAGGCATAAATACATAGCTTGTGACTTATTATTTAATTTAAGTGTATTTTTCCATCTTCATTCATTTTTTTTATACTGGGAATAATATTTCCAAATAGAACTATAGACAAAACTTTGTTTTTAAGCCTATCACATTAGCCTCTCTGAATATTGTTAAGTCTGTTTTATGAAGTGCCAGCATAAAATCTGTTTCCTGTAATGATTATAAGTAAAAAGAGTGAAACTGATTTTTCAGTAGTGTTGCACTATAGCTCGTATGTATCTGAATTACACTGTATCAACAGGTGAAAAATTGCTCTGCTTTTAGCTTGATATCATATTTCCCATTGACCACAATGGTTTTAAAGAATTTAAGGAAATGAATGAGTATATTAATACCAAAAGCATGAAAATTAGTTTAATTATTAAAAAACCCAAAAGATAAATATAGACCCCACCATGCATTTGAACCTTAAAATAACCAAAAATAACATTTTCAGTATGACAAGTCTACTGTGGTGAAGGTGCTAGAAATGAAGAGAGATAATGCAATCATGGAATCATAAAATCATAAAATTGTCAGGGTTGGAAGGGACCTTGAAGATCAGCGACTTCCAANCCCTTCTCTGGACACATTCCAGCACATTCATATCTTTCTTGTAATAGGGGCTCCAGAACTGGACGCAGTGCTCCAGGTGGGGTCTCAGGAGAGTGGAGTAGAGGGGGAGAATCACCTCCCTCAACCTACTGGCCAGTGTTCAAAAGTAACTGAATGAATGAGGTGAGCTCGAGGAGTGAGATGCACACAGTGAGATTCACAGTCAGTAACTGGCAACCAGGATACTTCAGGCACTAGGTCGCCGTAAACGATTAGAGTGGTAATAAAGGCCTGTATCAGGCCTTTGAAATGATAATAGTCCTTTAAATGTGGTAGACAAATGGCTAGGGAAAAGGCAAGACAGCACAAAAAAGTACCTTGCATTTTTGAGTTTGTTCACTGCATTCTTATATGTATCTGTGATAGGTGGGTGAAACACTCAGGAGTTGAACTGAAGGTCAATAGCACTGATTTAGTCATTCTTGTCCCAGGAAAGCTTAGCAAAGTGGACAGGTATCGCGCTTTCCCTTTTCCTTATATATCCTAGTACAAGGGCAGGTTTTACTTTGCATTCTTGCCTCATGAACTACATTAAAACATAAGAGGTTCCTATACTGGAACAGAGTTGTCCATAGCATCGAGGTTATGCCAGTATCATTGTAACAGTTTATATCCATGTCACTGTCACGTTTTATATCCATGAAATTTTCCTAGATGGAAAAATCCCTTAAGTACCTTAATAACTGAGGCACTCCTGAGATTGTGGCTTCAGGACTCCCAGAGATGCTAGTTCATACAGCTTGATTCAAACTTCTCTGGAGTTAACTGGAAGCCTCTTGACTTCGATGTAATTTCAATCTGACTCATATGCAATTTTGAGCCCCTGTATAATAAAATTAGAACAACTTATTTATCATCTTTGCAAGAGTAATGACTGTTGGTATACTTAGCTTCATTGTAAGGGAAACCTGCTTTGGTAGAGAGATTGAAGACAGACAGATGGACTTACTCAGGTATTGGCAAGGAGAAGTGGTCTTGAATGATATTCTTTTCCATCTTTGAATCAGCAAGAACCATTTCTCATCTATTGCTCCACTTTTGTAGGGCATTGTACCATGACTGGAATGCCAAAATGCTGTTTGCATACTCTTCCAGTACATGACTGTTGGCAAATATATCTTGATACTGTGAATTTGAAGATTATTTTAGAGGCAAACCTGTGTTTTGTTTTTTTTGTTTTGTTTTGGTTTTTTGTTTGGTTGGTTGGTTGGTTTTGTTTGTTTGTTTGTTTTGTTTTACCTTTTACTTCCTTTGGTCTGTTTATGCAGAGACAGAAAATTTGTTTGGGCCCCTTCATATTTCATTACTTGTGACGGAGTGTGCCTTGGGAACCTCTGCATCACTCTGGGTAATTTCATCAGTGTCGAAATGGACGTTAGCCAGTGGCCTTGACACTGCAAGTTAGCCTTTTATGAAAGATATAATCAGACAACAATAAGGCGTAGGGTGGTAACTCTAGACTAGGCTGTGAAGTACTCACATGTCAAAAGCGTATGACATTCTGTTCAGCGTTTTTCAAATTTTCCTGAAAGTTTAGGTTTGCAACAAGGCGCATATCTTGGAAAATCAAAGCAGTAGTGGTAATTTCCAATGAATTGTCAGATTTACATTTCAGAATCTCTCTTTCTCTCCTCTTGCTTGAACGTAATAAAATGCCGTAAAGTCTGACAGTCACCTACACATACTAATATATTAAGTTCCTGTGAAATAAACTCACAGACTTTTCAGTGATGACTTTTACCTCCTGCCAGTGCTATGCGGTAATCACACAGATGCAGTGTTCTATTTGTACGGTAAAAAAGTTAACAGTATATGGAATGTGGTAATACTGAAAACAATTCTGAGTCTTTAAAATATTTAAACTGAAATGTTAAATATTACTTATCCTATGTCATTGATATGCAAGATAAAAAGACTTCTAAAACTGAAAACTTTGTGATGTGTATTGTTGGAATTTTGTATGGTGTGTTTTGTAATAAAAATGAGTAAAAAATATCGCTTATTACGTAATGTTTCAAAACATATTTGGTAATATCAAGGACTGTCTATGATTTAAAATAATGATTATAAACTAACAAATGATAGAAAAGCAATCTAGACAAATAGAATGTGTGTTATTTACACAATTGGCTTCCATGGAGACCTCAGAAGATGAGACAGCATGGTGACAGAAGGGACACTTCTTCCAAAGTACCACTTTTTGTATCTGCTCACTTTATGTTTTGCTAACTTGATTTACCTACTTAAGAAGAATTTTCTTTTTATCGGTTTTGATTATGAGGCTAACTTTAAATTAGGATCTCTGTTTTTGACAAGTTAATAACCCTCCATCTGTTGGAACTATTAATGTTACATTAGTTGGTTACCATGGAAAAATTGTCTAGTCTGTCTAGGCTTAGGAAGTGTTAGGTATCCATTCTTTATCAGAACAGATCCCTTCTTTGTATTCATTGCTGATAGCGTTTCACAGCACTCCTGGAAGAATGATGAGATCTTGTATTTGAATCTTGGTTTTGGTTATTTATTCAGTAATTGTGTAGTCCCCTGTTACACATTCATGTATAGTTATGTTATAGTTATTACTATTCTTACTGTTACATAATATGTAGATAATTAGATCACTGTTATATAAAGTGCATCAATGTCCAGCGATGTTCATCTTTTATAAAAAAGATTTTTTTGGCTCTGACGGTCACAGAAGCAGCAAGAGATGTGCCATATCATTTTTGCAATCAAAGCATACTAGTAGTTAGTCCATCCAACAATGTGACTTTTACCAGAAGTGTGCAAGGATGTGACAAGGCACAAAAAACCCACATCAAACTCATCCATTGACCATCAGAGCCTGTTGTCTGACAGAGGAGTAACAGCAGTGAGCAGAGGGGGTTTGTGTAACCAAGCTGTTCCTGGGGCGGTGTTTTCCTTTGTGAGACAGCTTTATTATCGAATTTGTTACAAAAAAATGGACCAAAGAAGATGCTATTGTAAATCTTTTTCCCCTGGAATTATTTTATTTCTAATGTAGGCATATTACCTGTTAATGTATCATATGTACTCATTTGCAGGCTGTTTTGTGGTTTTCTGGATGAAAGACATGTAGTTAAATCCATCTCTGTATGACTTAGTATAACAATATCAACTATATATTAAAAATAATCAAGAAATAATTAAAAACAAGAAAACAAGAGAAATAAAAATTAATAATTTCAAATTGTATGGAGGTGTCTGAACATTTTCCTTAATATGAAGTTTCTGATTTGGCTATCGCTGACACCACGTAAGCCAGAAATGATTCTACCTTCCTATGAAGAGTTTCAGGCTCATCAAGAGACAGCTGTCAAAGAATGTGTCTCTCACAAGACCTCTTCTTTTTTTTTTTTTTTTCATTTCTGATATGGTGCTCTTAACTTTTCATTGTTGTAATTTATTCTTTTGGCGTATCTATGTGTGACAATAGCACTCTCTTCTCTCAGCTACCGTAATTATACAATGTATTTACAATTAATACATATTGTAATGATGGAAAAAAGATACAGCAAAACAGTATTTAGAAAGAACAGGAAACATGAATGGATTTTTCACTTATTTTTAGCTTCTCTAAGGATATCTAGGATTCGGTAGCAAAAATGGAAACACTTCCTTATGTTTTTAAACACAAACTCAGGAAAAAAACCCATGAAACCAAAACCCAAAACAACAAAAAACCCAAACTTAAAAAGAGAGATTAATCTGCCCAGCCTCGACACATCCAAGGTATAGATGTGTAAATCTCAGCCAGTTCCCTAGGCTTCTTTTAAAGTCAGCAGAGAGAAGCATTCGAGAGTGTAATTCATCTTACTCTTCGTAGGTCCCTCTCTTAGCATGAGATTAATTTCTTTTCATGAATTTTAAAGGTAGCCTAAAATGACTAGTTGAGACTTAAATGCCCAATCTAGAGATGCCTAAACTCGGACTAACTAATCTGTCCCATCCTTTAAAGTCGAAGGCACTGTTAGACCATGTAGTCTGAAATTCTTTATGTCATATTTCACTCAGTGGCCGAATCTGGCAACTTCAGCTAAAGCTGATGGGAAGCTGAGCCGATATTAAGGTCAGCTTTAGCTCACCTACTGCAGAGGCTTTTATTGTCATGTACCAATCTGAATTCCCAAACCTATATTGGAGCACACACCACTGCTACAAAGTGGATGGGTGAGCTCTCAGCCTTCTATTTTTCTATCTGTGATGCTGAGCTACGACAAAATCTGTCTCCTATGCAAGAGAGTTGAGATTTCTGATTGTAAATGATGAATGCAGAGAATTATTCTATTCCAGCTACTAAGACCCCGTTTGATTCTAGTTGATTTTCTTGTCTACCTGTGGTCTAGTTCGAGACATGAAATAATTGTTGCACATCATTGCTTTGCTTCAAACAGCTTTTAGTTCATTTCACATGCAGTGACTTTGTTTCCTCCCAGGCAAGAACTTTCAATATCCTCTCAAAACATCGTTTCCATGTGTTAGGTGTGGAAAAGTCCCTCCGAATGCTATGATTTCTAATCTATTTTTGAGAATCCGGTGCTTGCTGTATCTCGTTTCATTTCCCACCTTCAGAATGTTGCAATATTGAGACTCAGTGAATATCAAATGCAGTAGCTTAAATCCTGTCTGATTCCAGTCTGTCTCATTACATTACACCTCTTTACTACCTTCCAATAAAATCTCTTATAGACTTCAAAGTGGCTACTTTTTCCCCTTTCAAATGCTTCCAAAAGCGTGGCCCAGTGTCCTGTGGCTCTCTGACCACCTTTTATCCCATGTCCCTAGTTCTCAATCTAGGCATTTATGCATCAGACTGTTATTTGCAATGTCCTCATTATCAGCTGGATTTACTCTTTAGGCGCTTATAGCTCTGGCTGTAGAGTTACTCTATGATCCAAATTCAGCAAACTGACACCATCCTGTCTTTTAAGTCCACATTTAAGGAACACAGGTATGCTGGAGATTTTTAATGAGTTTTTAGCCTGCCAAGCACACAGTGTCTACTGCGAGGAAAGCCCTTGATGTCTGCGATTTTAGTATTGAGAACATCTAGGATTTAATTTATGATGTAATACCATTCACCAGGGGAAATCACATGTCATATTTCAGATTGGTTCTTAAAATATGCTCAGTTTCAGTAAATCACTGACTTTTCCTGGTTGCTGAGATGAGGGATTGAGATGAGGGTTACTGAGATTGACTGATCATCTATTATCATTGTCTTAAAATATAGGATAACTTCAAATATGCAACAGTTGCAATAGTATTTCTCCACTTGACACTTGACAGGCTTCCTGTGCCTGAAGATTATCCTTTTTTTTTTTTTTCTTATTGTCATGTTTTCATACTGCTCTGTGAGCACGGCAAGATTTTTTTAACTCTCAAGCTAATTTCAGTCAATTTCTGACTCCTCAACCAGAGTTTGACCACCAGAATGCCTAAGGGACACAAGCTTCTTGTAGACATCTATGCAAATCTCAAACAATGTGCTCTTGCTTTACATAACTGGGTTTTACATGCTCTTGCTTAGCCTTCTCCTCCTCTTCTGGCTTGATCACCTTCCACAGAGCGGCTTAATCTTTCCCAGCTTCATCAACCATCACTATCAGATGTATATAAAGTAATACATTAATGTTTACAGACCTTTCACCCCTGAATGCTATTCCACTTGATAAATATCAACAACTAAACACACCTGGAGTCAGGATGTTCATCATGACTCAGATTTCTGCCAAACTTGAGCACTGCAGGTGATATTTATGTGAGTATTGCAGGACACGAGGGAAACATTTAAAGAAGAAAATACCCTCCTTTTCAACCTTTGTCATATCTTAATGTTAGTTATTGTTTTATTCCCTCTTTCCTTTTTACTCAAGCTCTAGTCTATTTATCCTGACATAAACCAAGAATTGCATCGGCTAATCAGTAGTCATGTCAGCAACCTCTGCTGCAGTGGGAGCATCCAGCAGGTCAAGGGAGATTCTCCTCCTCTGCATCTGGAATATTTTGTCCAGTTCTGGGGCCCTCAGTTTAAGGACAGGGAACTGCTTGAAAGAGTCCAGTGCAGAGCCACAAAAATGGTTAAGGGAGTGGAACATCTTCCTTATGAGAAAAGGCTGAGGGAGCTGAGTCTCTTTAGCTTGGAGAAGAAGACACTGAGGGGTGGCCTCATTAATGTTTATAAATATGTGAATGGCGAGTGTCAAGAGGATGGCGTCAGGCTCTTCTCAGTGATGCCCAATGACAGGACAAGAGGCAATGTGCGCAAGTTAAGGCATTGGAAGTTCCATGTAACTATGAGAAAAAATTTTTTCACTGTGAAGGTGACAGAGCACTGGAACAGGCTTCCTAGAGAGGTTGTGGAGTCTCCTTCTCTGGAGACTTTCAAAATCAGCCTGGATGTGTTCCTGTGTGATGTACTCTAGGCGATCCTGCTCTGACAGGGAGGTTGGACCAGATGATCTTTAGAGGTCCCTTCCAACCCCTAACATTCTGTGATTCTGTGATTCTACTCTGCCCTGGTGAGACCACACCTGGAATACTGTATCCAGTTTTGGGCTCCTCGATTCAAGAGAGACAGGGATCTACTGGAAAGAGTCCTATGGAGAGCTTCAAGGATGATTAAGGGTCTTAAACATCTCCCCTATGAGGAAAGGCTGAGAGACCTGGGGCTGTTTAGTCTGGAGAAGAGAAGGCTAAGAGGGGATCTTATTAATGTCGAGAAATATCTAAGGGATGGGTGTCAAGATTAAGCGAACAGACTCTTTTTTGGTGGTGCTCAGTAGTAAGACAAGGAATAATGGATATAATCTACAACATAGGAAGTTTCATCTCAACATGAGGAGAAACTTCTTTACTACGAGGGTGACGGAGCCTGAAACAGGCTGCCCAGAGAGCTTGTGGAGTCTCCTTCTCTGGAGACTTTCAAAACCCGCCTGGATATATTCCTGTGTGACCTGCCCTAGGTGATCCTGCTTTGGTAGGGGAATTGGACTAGATGATCTCTGGAGGTCGTTTCTAAACTCTAACATACTACGAGTCTATGATTCTAGATTTCCCCTGGCACCTGGGAGTAGAAGACTCTCGTCTTGTGCAGCAGCTCGCCCTTCCCACCAGCAGTGGCTGGGGCACTTGTGGGAAAAGTAGATGCACAGTTATAGAGAAGAAACAAGGATCTAGATAGCACTAAATGAGAAATACAGAAGTTTAAATCTACCAGGCCTGTGTACTTTCAGCAATCTAAAAAGTCCAAATAGCCACGTATACAGCAGAACTGCCAGTAGGTGACGGGAGGTGCGAATAGAGGTAAATAACGTATACATTCAGGAGGGAGTTAGCAGGAGGTTGGGTGGCAGCTGGTCTAGTTAGTTCTTATTTCTCAGGAATATAAGTAAGTACCTTGTACAAGTAGGAAATTTGGTTATTTTCTTGGACACAGCAGTTCCTCGTTTCTACCAATCAGTGTATTTTGACTTTCATAGAATCATGGAATTGTCGGGGTTGGAAGAGACCTTAAAGATCATCTAGTTCCACCCGCCTTGCCATGGGCAGGGACACCTCCCACTAGATCAGGTTGCTTAGAGCCCCATCTAACCTGGCCTTAAAAACTTCCAGGGAACTTTCTTTCTAGCTTCACCCGTTTGTTATTTATGTAGTAATATTTATTCAAAAGATATTGACCTTCATAATAACCAATGGGAACGACAATACTAAAATAGTTTTTAAATATACTTTCATATGATTCAGTGAGATTTGCTTACGTTCATACCTAGCCACTATAAACATATACACTATGCTTAGGTACATATATACTTTGTGATATACTTGTGCTTTACATGTAAATATGCAAACATTTTTGAAACAACTATAGTAGGGAGCATTATCGAATTTTTACTTAGAATTAGAATTCATATCATGAGGGAATGCTGAAATTGAGGTCTTCTCACATGAATGATGATACGGGCTGCTTTTATGATCATCTAGATTTTTAACAGAAGCCTCAACTCAGTGCCTCATTCTCTCAGGCTGCATTGAAAGAAAATGCTGTCGGTAGGATGCCTGAATCATTTGTTTCTGGTTTGAAGATGTGTTACACCAGAGATGGATACTGATGGCTGTGAAATAGAATGATACCACCATTAATGCAGCCATGTTAAAGGTGGTATCTTTATGAGTCAAAAAATGTGACAAGCTTTCAGAAACATATGCCCTTTTTCCCATTCTTAAATTGAAGCAGCAGATTTTGAAGTTGAATATCCTTGTTGAGAACAATTGTTCAGATATCTATCAGTTAGACCACCTCTGGTAGGAGCAGAGATTCATAAGAGGAAAAAGTGATAAGTGGTAGACTAGTTATCTCCTAGAGGAAAGAGAGAAAGTTTTAAATCATGGTAGAATTTAGAGGGAAGGAAAAGGAAAATCCTGGAACCTACACCTTAATTTGAAAATATACCTTTCACCTAGTGCATTAAATACTATGTTTCTTACTTTCTGGATGCACCATAGAAAATATAGCATCAGTTTTACAGAAGTATCGTGCTTCCAATGGTAAATAAAATCAGTTAAAACACTGCTCTGAATGAAGACAATGTTATAAATTAGTGTATGAAGAAATCAGATCTCAAGTGATCAAAACTACATACCCCAAACCAGTGAGCATCTTAGTACCACTGTGATAAATTTTCAAACTGAAAGAACACTGTAATAAATTTAATCTTATGAATTTGTATTTATGAAACATTCACTACAGCAAAAACAGCATGGAAATGGTGATGAAGAAAATAATTTTACTTTCAATATAAGGTTTGATTAATGTGTGCTAAATAAGGTATGGGATCAAACACTAAATAAGGTAACCAAAAAATACCACCTTAAATAGCTATAAATACAACTAGAAGCTTTGGGGAAGAAATATAATGAGTCCTGTAACTAAAATGTTATGAAAAATGTGTCAACAAGGCTATAAAGTTTCATATGCATAGGCAATTTTTCTGACAATCTCCTGAGTGCTTAAATACGTAACCATGACATTCTGCTCACAAAGGGGTGTGCGTGCTCCAGACTAATAGAATTCTGCATATTTCTAACTTCTTAGAAAACAATCTGCCATCTGATCAGCTGTAACTGTGTCGGTAATGAATTAGGATCATCAGCATTTTTGCAATCAGTGCCACACACTGCTTCAGCTTCAGGCAGTGGAGTAGCAAATAGCAGTAGTAGACTATGCATCACCTATGTACCAGCTGCTATGAATAACGTGACATAAGGAATGCAAAGTATAAAAATATTAAAGGCCTTTGAAGTTCAATTACAATTTCTTTAAGGAAAAGTACCTTACTGATTAGAAGCACTTCTACTCATATAACTTCGGCTAATCTGGTCCTATGTTTCTATGAAATTACTGCATGTGCTTTTTTCTCCATCACAACTCCTGTTTCTCCTGTTTCTGCAGAATATTCAGAAAATTACCTCTACTCTCATTTACATTTATGCCAGGAAGTTAAAATATGTAATTTTAGATTAATAGTTGAGCTTCCAGCCATAGCCAGTCCTCTCATCATGGAACACAATCAGATTAGTCAGACACAGCTCGCCCTTGGTGATGCCGAGATGGCTGTTCCCAGACGCCTTCTTGTCCTTCATGTACTTGGAAATGGCTTCCAGGAGGATTGATCCATAACCTTCCTAAGTACTGAATGATGCTGACCAGTCCGTAGTTTCCCTGATCCTCGCTGTTCTTTTGGAAGCTAGGTGTGTCTCTTGCTGCTCTGTAGATACTGCTTCACTCCCATAGATTGGGACACTTCAGAACAAACCTGGCCAAGGGAACTGAGAAAAATATATCATTGAGTATCTTGACCTATTCCGTGTCTTTTATCACTAGTAGACCCCTACTTCCCTTAGCTGCCAATATACATGTAGAAACTTCTTGTTGCACTTCACCTCCCTAGTTTGTTCCAACTCCAGCTGAGCTCTGCCTTTCCTGACGGCATCCTTTCATACTTGGACAGTGCCCTTGTATTCTTCCTCGTTAGCCTATCACAGCTTCCACCTTCTCTGTACTTTGTTTTTGCTTTTGAACTTATTCAAGAGTCCAGTCCATCCATGCTGGCTTTCTGCCTTGCTTGCTTGACTTTCTGCACATTGGAATGGATCATTCTTGTGCTCTGAGGAGTTTGTCCTTGAGGACAAATCAGCTGTCCAGAGTTCTTGCTCAGACCCCTGAGGAACAAGAATTCTTTTGAAGTTCAGTGTTGTAATTATTTGTCTTGGTCATTCCTGTGAGTATTTTAAGCTCCACAATCTCATGGTTACTACAGTCAAGGCTACCCTTGACCACCCCATCTCCAAACATTGCTTGTTCGTTTTTGGGTAGTAATTCCAATAGGCCATCTTCCCTAGTCAGGTTGTCCATCATCTATGTCAGGAAATTGTCATCATCACACCTCAGGAGTCTCAAGGGCTTACTTAGTGTGCACAACTATTCTATGCTATGCTATGCTATGCTATGCTATGCTATGCTATGCTATGCTATGCTATGCTATGCTAAGTTATTTGCCCTTCCAGAAAATATGAGAGTTGTTTTGTACCATAATTACTGGGGCCTGTTGTGAGACTTCCTCCAGCTTTCTAAAGAAAGCTTCATCTGTTTCCTCTGCTCAGTCAGGTGGTCTGTAGCAGAAGCATACCATGGTGTCAGCTGTGTCAGTCTGTTCTCTGATCCTTTCCTGTAAGCTCTGAACTGGTCCATCACCAGTCCCAAGGCCAAGCTCTAGGCATTCAGCACACTCCTTTGCGCAGAACTCACCTCTCCTCACTTTCCAAGCTGGTCTTCCCTGGACAGCCTGTGTCCACCCATTACAGCTCCCATCCACTGGTGCGAGCTCCCCTACTGCACCTCCTTGCCGTGTGTGGGATTATTTCAATAGGAATTCCAATGAACAACACAGGCTTTTTTACATTTGCGATTCAGTGGCTGTTAGGGCAGCTACCAGATGCGTTCGTTCTTTTTATCAAATCCCGTAATGAAAAAGTCACAGCATTCTAGGTAATCGGTAACCATTTTGGAAGGCCACAGCGCAATGAGGACCTCAGTCAGTCTCTTAGTTTTCCAGTTGATCAACACTATAGGCTTAAAAATTTGAACTTTATTAAAAGTGAGAGTGCACTTAATGGTCATTGAAAGCCTCTTTTCCAAATAAATAAAAATTCAGTCTTCACATTTAGTTAAAAAAATCTCTAATAAATTGGCACATCACTAATAGGGCAGAAGACTAACTAGAAATATTGGACCTCTGACGTGTCATAAACCCATCCAACAAGGAAATTAATGTATGATTTAAACTGTCAGATTATTACTGTTACGAATTATGTTGAGTAGTAGCTACTTTGTATGCAGCTTTAATGTATACATTCATTTCTTTTACTTCAAAATAGAGGATCTATCAGTTAAATCACTCACTATATTGTAACATGTTCTGAAGGCTGATAATATACATCATATGAGAAGCTTGCTATTAAAACTTTCCTAATATTATTATATAATACTATACAAAGCTGTGGGTTGAGGAAATTCGAAAGAGGTAAGATCAAGGATAAATTTCTTTAAACTGATAACTTACGTGTATTCTAGGCACATATGATATAGAAATGGCATACTTCATATGAATATTTAACCATTATGAAAAATAGGGATGTAAGGTTGCCAGAAGCCATCCTAGTAGATACAGGAAGTAGGGGTGGAATTTAATATCTTTTTGATAAGGTAAAGAGACAATAACAATGTCAACGTTTTCAAGACCAAACTGTTACTTTAGGCTTAGTAGTATGGTGGTTGATTAAAGCATGTAAGAAAGTTCAGACAATTAAGACAGGGTGAAAGCTGAATTCCCTGTCATCGTGGCAATACCATCCTGTTTTGTTAACAAGAATAGTGTGTATCTGGGACAGGACATAAAAGTATTCTGAAAACTACAATGCCATGCATCTCCCCAGTCCTCATATATGGCAGTATTCTTTTCTCCCTATCACAAGTCCGTTCATCTTGGACAGCCAACAAAGATACATTGGATGAGAAGGCAATTTAGATCTCTGAAGCACCATACTTTTTTGTCATAGTTTTAATGGTGTTTCAAATGTTATCAATTCTCAGATGCAGTAGAATATCAACATAGAGACTGATTTACTGCCAATATATGATCCCATATAATGTATTGAAAAAAATATTGTGCTTTTACCTTGATGTGACACTCTTAAAAGAAACAGTTGAAAGGTGATATATCCTTTATTTTTCATTCTTTCATACTTCCCTTTTAAAAGAAATAGTTTGCAAGTACTCAAAGCAGTATTATAAATTCTTAAGTAATTTTAAAACTGCTGGTTATCCTACAGGTTATACTGTCCCCATATATTTCACATCTCTTGTCAACCAAAATCAGCTCTCCATTATTTTAATCCTGCTCAAACACCCAGTAGAATGGATTCTCCTGATTATGGGATATATTAGAATGTTTCTGTTACTATTTATTAGTCTTGGAACACTGCACATTTCATTTTACATAATATTTGGTACTATCCAATCATTCTGGGAAATATATTTTTTTTCCCTTTTTAATCACAGAAACCATTTCTCTCTCTCCTTAATGCAGGAGATAATATAGGTTCATAAGGATTTTATATGGGTTGTTTTATGGGAGGAGGAAGTTATACTCCATTAAGTTTCTTCCCACTCCCTCTAAATCCAATTTGCATTTGTTTTACTATATGTAAGCAGGGAATTTGTGAACACATTTTTTTTGTTCATTCTGTTTGCTGAACTATATCGTCTATATGTTGAAATGTAAGTAACAATACAATCAAACAGAAACAATTTAATTCAGAGAATTATTAACTATATCAAGTTACCTAAAGTAATTTTCAAATCTTTGTCATATTTGAGCTACATCTTCTGTAGTGATACATCCTTGATTCAAGGGATAGTATAAAGCAGGAAAGTAACAAAAAGGACTAAGATATTGCATCAAAAATTAAAGAAAAAATAAATCACCAAGTCTTTTTTTCCTTGAAGTAACAAATCCTCTTTTAAATCCTCTTTTAAATCAACTATGAAGTTTTTCATTAACAAGGCAACGCATGAACATTCTTTAAGGGCTGCTTAACTGACTCCTACAATAGGTCTGTTTCTGTCAGCTGAGCAAAGTGCCACAAATCCCAAAAGTCGCTACAACTGTGAGGAAAGACTGTTGGCTCTAGAATGGAATAGAGATGTGCTGCTAAGAGTAGATGTGTAAATTTGAGTAAAACCAGAGGTGGTAACTATTACTTGTTACAGCACAGTTGATCTACTACAGTTATCACAGAGCTTAAGACCAGGCAACATAACAAAATATCCAATCTAGCCTTTAGGTTTTTGTCTTGACAATATCTGAGCCTTGAGAAGGCTCAAGATGCAATGCAGATATTCATCTATAAAACTATATGTGACAATATAATACTTATGCAAGGCATGAATTAGATCAAATCACTTGAACCTTCAGGTGACTGGGCTGTGTGCCAGAGGAGGAAAACAGTGTGCAATCAGAAGTGTAGAAAAGGAAGATGAGATGTACAAGATCTGAGTGCAGCAAATCTTGCTTTTTGGAAGAAAGGTGCAAAAGAGAAAAAAAACCAACCTCAAATTCTTTGCCTAAAGAGGGGAAGAAATTCCTTCCAGACCCCAAATTAGCATGATCTTTTTCTTTTAGGGTGTGTATATAAAGTTACGAGCATCCTGATTAGAATAAGCCTGCAATATTGTATTGAAAAACTGTTCTTTTGGCCATTGCTGGTAAGAGCCACTCAGTATTTCCAAAAGGAACCTGAGACAGCCTCATGATTCTCTCTGTGTATCTAGCATGAGGAGTAGGTGGTAGAAAGATGTTCCTGAACGCTGTACTGGAATGTAATTTGCAGACATACATTAAATCTGCATGCCTGTTCCTGACCTCCCATGTTACACTTATTTGAGTGTACCATTTTGTTCCACTGGAGGAAATTAGTCAATAAGTGAGGGAATTTAATAAAAAACAAACAACCAAAGCAATTGCTGCTCCAGATTTGAAAGGAACTGTTCAGGGAATTTGTGTGTTGCGGAGAATTAAACAAAGACGTTTACAAATGTGATTTAACACAGCTCTTCAGTACCTTTATGAACCTTTCACGTTTTCATTTCATTTCGGAGCTGTAAAGTTGGGTAAGTCTGATGAGGTTTCAGGAAGGTTTCCAAACCCCTGACATTTACTGCTATGGTCTCCGAATCCAGGTGTAAATGTGCTAGTGTATGTTGGCTCATCTGGACTTCTGGCAATGTCTGGGACTAATTCAGCGCCTCCTCCTGTGTGTATTCTGGCAATGCCAGGGGGCTGGGCAGCCATATGCTTCTATATTAATTTTGGCAAGGCTAGCTTTGCTTCAGTGCACATTCCACAGCACATTCATAATATTGTTGTCCCAGTGGTGCTGCTGGTGACATTACTTTGAAATCCTAGAGGTAAGACAACTGAGTTTTTTTGTTGTTGGGAGGGGGGTTATAATTTTTTTAAATTTTATTTTACTTTTAATTTTAAACGTTGAAAGTGAGGGAAAGATATCACTTGTAAAATACTCTATGTTTCTATAAGATATGAGAACTCAAAGTCTTAGTTTTGCCTTTGGATATGAAATATGTGATGAGTCAGTGCAGCAGAAGCTAGATCACGACTGTTTGAGCCAGTTTAGAATAATACTAGTAAATTTCCTAGGTTTTAAGATAAAAATTGCTTACAGTTTAAGTTTTCATTCCTGTTCCTAATAAAGCTAAACAGCTATTTTGCTTAAAAATCTTTCAAAACAAAGTAGGCCCCTGTCCATATACTTTTGCTAGCTGTTGTTCACAGCTAATACTAATGAAATGGAAAAAAATGTATTTTTGATTTTTCATTATTTTACAGCTAAAAAAGGTGTCTTAATGGGTCAAGCAGATCAAAATACAATTTTTAATTGACAAAAAGATGGTACATCCGATTCAGAAAGTTTCCTTGTCAAAGAATAATGTTGATTCTTTTGGTAAAATGACTTATAAAAGCAAATTATACAGCAGAGTGGGGATAAACACAATGGACTTGGAAGTTCTTGCAGATTTCAACTTTTACTGAACAATGTATCATAAAAACAAATTCCGATTTACTGTGGGAACTGCAGTTTATGGTCTCTAGGTATTCATAAAAAGTATTTTAAGAAAGCACTTTATTTTAAAGGTGTTGTTTCATTGTTAGCATGTCTCCTTGCAAGGTAGTTTTTATTTAAATGAGGACTGTCTATTTTATTTTATTGTACGTACAGTTAAGAAAAAAGTATCATTTTAATGCTGTATGACAAGTAACACTCCTGTGAAGCTGAACATATAATTGAAAAAAAATATACAAATCTAGTTAGTGAAGCATAATAATTTTACCTACTGTCTTGGCTTTTACTGGCATGTGAAGAAACCAGCAGTGCATCTTAAATCACTGTGGAGTTCTAAGGGACATTTTAGACATTACCCTTCCTTACAGATTCCTACTCCTTGCTAATAATTATATAGCATTAATGTAAACATTTTCGTGGCTACCCTAGTCACTTCCTTCTCGCTAACTCAAGTTACAGACTGTAGCAGTCAACTTGGCCAGTAGTATGACCGCTATGGTAAAAATGTAGACCATAGAGAAGAAGAAACATATTATTTCCGTTGAGGAAAGACATTCAGTTTCATGGTTTAGTATCCATAGCAGTAAATATTTCAAGAATCCTTCTGAAGTTTCAGAAAAAAAATACGGTACATTTTTTCAATATTCTTTGTTTATTTCTTCAACACAAAGCCTTTGCTTTCAATTTATGCATAATGCCGTGGAAGGAAATTCATTCATCAATTCTCTATTGAAGCTTATCCAAATTGCTTGATTTGTGAAATGTCTTGGAGAGGAAAATCCACCTGACATTTGTCTCTGCAAATTAATGCAAGTTTTAGTGTAGTCAGATAAAACTCCAGTTTCCATATATGTCTCATTAAACCAAGAGAACTGTAGAACTGTATTCCAAAAGTGTGAAAATATCAAAGCAAAAGTGTACAGTCATTCAGAGAAGAAGAATATATAGGTCTATCATCGATGAGAAGTATCTGGGGTAAGAATGTTATATTAATTTTCCTTCTCCTTTAGAATTTTGCATCACAGAGTTCCTGATATTTTCTTGTGTTTCTTATTTTGTACTTTCTTGTTGTTAAACGTATACTGGCTCAAGACCTCTAAGGAGGTTTAGAGGGTCATTAGATCTTCCAGTTTGGGCACAACAGCTAGAGGTATATGGCTAGTCTTGATGTATTTCTTCCATCTCATAAGATCACATCTTTTAATTGAACATATTTGGTTTTCAACAACTAACAGCGACAAGGGCTAATGGGAAATTCATTCTGAGATATCTTCTAGGCTCGGTTAAGATTTGTAAGAAAGGCTTTGGAATAACAGCTGAATCAATACTTTCCTATTATATTTGAATTTTTATTTCTGTTGTAAAGTGAATGTTGCCACTGAGCATTGAAAATGAGGTTGTGCAAGAGAGTAGGTCAGCATAGATTCACCAAAGGGAAATCATGCTTGACCAATCTGATAGCCTTCTGTGATGTCATAACTATCTGGTTAGATGAGGGGCGAGCTGTTGATGGCATCTGCCTTGACTTCAGCAAGGCTTTTGACACTCTCTCTCATAACATCTTCATTAGGAAACTCATGAAGGATCCTGAGGCAGCCCCATGATTCTCTCTGTGTATCTAACATGAGGAATAGGTGGTAGAAAGATCTTCCTGAATGCTGTACTGGAATGAAATTTGCAGACATATATTAAATCTGCACGCCTGTTCCTGACCTCCCATGCTGCACTCATGTGAGTGTACTATTTTTGAAGTGTGGGTTAAATGAGTGGACAGTGAGGTGGATTGAGAGCTAGTTGAGTGACAGAGCTCAGAGGGTCGTGACCAATGGTGCAGGGCCGAGTTGGAGTCCTGTAGCCAGTGGTGTTCCCCAGGGGCGAGTACTGGGTCCAGTCTTACTGAACGTATTAATCAGTGACGCAGGTAAGGGCACAGAGCGTATCCCCAGCAAGCTTGCTGATGATACAAAACTGAGAAGAGTGGCTGACACACCAGAGGGCTGTGCTTCCATCCAGCATGACCTGGACAGGCTGGAGTGTTGGGCAGGGCAGACCTTAATGAGGTTCAACAAGGGCAAATGTAGGGTCCTGTGCCTGGGGAGGAGCAACTCCCTGCATCAATATGTGTTACGGGTAGACCTACTGGAAAGCAGCCCTGGGGAGGAGGATCTTGGAGTCCCGGTAGGCAATATGTTAACCACGAGCCAACAACATGCTCTTGTGACTGAGAAGGCCAATGGTACACAGGAGGTTCCATCTACATATGAGAAACGCCTTCTTTACTGTGAGGGTGTCAAAGCACTGGAACAGGTTGCCCGAGGAGGTTGTGGAGTCTCCTTCTCTGGAGATTTTCAAAATCCACCTGGATGCAATCCTGTGTAATGTGCTCTAGGCAAGCCTGCTTTTGTGGAGTGGTGGTTGGACTAGACATCTCTAGAGGTCCCTTCCAACTCTTAATTATTCTGTGATTTTGCAATATTTTCTAAGATATATGTCTATTTTCACTGTAATACTGAAGACAAAATCAAGGTAAAATCTGTTCTCCGTGGCTGGGTACTACTGACCAATCTAAATGGGTTTGCAGTTTACAAAGACAATTGTGACGCTGAGGAATAAGATATAAAACACGTCACAACCCAAGAGGAGTTCATCAAAGGAAGGACAAACTCCGCAGAACTATGTGACTTCACAGAGTGGAAAGGCAGTGTGACAGTTGCTTGTCTGTGACATTACAGGTATTATTCAGTAACTACATCAGAATAGTGCTCTGTAAATTGTGCTGAATGTATACCTAGTGTGTAGCTTATGGAGAGCAACAACCGTCAGATTTCTTGCAGATTTCTTGCAGATTTCTTGTTGAATTTCCTAATTTCTAGACATGAAACAATTTAAAAGGGAGTATATTAGGTACAACATTCCCTTGACATTTTCTTTCTCCTTGATTCTGTCCTTATAATGGTACTGTTGACATTCCTTCTTTGACATTTATTTTACTCCCTTTGGTAGTTTAGTAGTTCAGTGAGAAATTAACAGATTAACGGATTCCCCCTCTTAGTTTCATTTGGTATTACACTTTTATTGGCCATACTGCTTATTATTTGGATGAAAGAAGTTTATCTTGTTTCCTGCCCAGAAATGTGTTCGTTAAACGATGGAAACCCAGTGGGATAAGCTAGTCTAATTCTCAAATGTTTATATTAATCAAAACAGGTAAATTTACTTAACCACAGTGATGCATCCGGAGCCTTAAGTTAGGAAGAGTTTGGACCTTTCTCTAATTAGCAATGACCTTAAAAGTCTTTATGTTTAAAAATGGATTAAAGATAATGCACCACTACACTCAGTAAGACAGATCCTGTTCGTGACAACTCAGAATAAAAATGGGGGTAATATGGAAGACATTTTTCTTTAGTTGTTTTAATAATGTTGAACATGCAACTTTCACATCTTAATTGGGAAATCTGGAGTGGCACAAGGCCATTTTTATTTTTAAAGGATTGACCGAACTGGGTTTTATTTTATTTTGTTTGTTGTTTTTTTTGTGTGGGGTTTTTTGTTTGTTTTTTTTTTTTATGCTTTATATTTATCTGAACTGCCCTGTGGGCTTTTACTTTTTTAAAAAAATGTTTGGCTTTCTCTATGTAATTTTTCTATGGTTTCATCTTAATACTGATTTTAAGAAGTCATAATTTTAACTTCCAAATCTCAGCAGACATAACTGTCTGTTAAACTGTTGTGTTTTCCTGGGCAGTAGTTTGTAGTTTGATATTTCAAAGCTTTTTTAGCTTTAGGAAGGGCAAACAGAGAAAAATAATCATACGATTTTCTGTGCTTGGTATCTCACTTCTTTTCCCAAATATTATATAATTGGAAACTCTCACCATTCTTTTCAGAAAAACTACATTATTTATTAGATATGCAACTCTGTGTTGTATTTAGCAGTTAAATACCATCTTACCTCAAAAATAAAGATTCTGAATATAATTTTGAGGATTGTACATTGGTCAGTATCTGTATCATCCCTATTTCTAAACATTTTTTTTTCCTATTTCAAATAGGCATTAGCACTCCATTTATTGAAGATTTTATTTATTCTCCTTTTATGTATAGAAGCCTTTACTCAGCTTTTCCAACTGTATCATAAAATGTTGCATTTGAAACTAGCTTCTGAAATGAACTGCTTCTCTTATGGACTGTAACGTACAGATATTCTAGTATTTGAAACAAAGTTCAATAACATATTTTTTATTTATGTTCAATTGCTCTGTTTCTTAATACATAAATACATCAATGAAAAAAACCATTTTTTTCTCCAGTCACAACCAAAATATAGAAAATTATGCTCTTTACGCATAATTTCAAAGGAATATGAGCTATTGGAAGATTTATTAACTAGTTTTTATGGAAACTGTATTTTATCTGACTACACTAAACCTTCCTGAGAGGTTCTGATGTTGTTGGTATCGTAGACACATGGAAGGCCTACTGACCAAATACAGCAACTTGCAGGAAACTCGGTATCAGCGACCAGAAAGCCTTCTAGTCTGAAATCGTTTGATCTCCTTAAATTTCTTGCAGCCTGTGTAGAGGTAGAACTTTATAGGCACTGATCTCCTCCATATCTCTCTAGAACAGCTCTATAAATGCTGTTCACCTCTTTGTGTGATGGAGAAAAAAAAAATGTTTTCCAGAGACTCTATACTCCTTCTGCCCTTAGAAATTCTCAGGATATGTTTCAAACACAGATAGGTAAGATTGGTGATGTACAATGTGAAGGCAGCGCCTTTTATATAACAGTGAAACTTACCCAGGAATGAAGGTGTCAGGGGGTGTGCAGTGCTCAGGGGGGAACAAAAGCTGACTGGGTTGTAGGCTGGATGTGGAAATTTTCCACTCTTTCTCATAGAGTATTTCTACTGTTGTAAAAAAAATTCTTCAAATGTTGTTAAGCTAAAGAAAGGAATGAAAGGAAACATGAACCTGTCACCCAGTGATTAAGAAATGCATCTATATGAAGGGACCTTTAGTGGTACCTAATGCAAGGATTAACTTTTGCACTTACATAAAACAGTCACAGGAGAAAATACAAAAAGGAATAACCTTTTCTCACTCATTTAAAAGACAAATAAAGTCCTTGAAAGATATGCTACAGATATATTTGTAGCCTGGTGGAAGCAAATGAACAGTGTTGCCTAAAGCCTAGAGCATACCTGAGTCCCGTATAGGAAAGGATGAGAAAGGATTGCAGAGATCTCCACCGCACAGTGCTTCCTACAGGCTGGCTCGAGTTGAGCTTCAGCACCCTGGTTGGTTTGGACCTCCTTGACTCTTAATACTCCAGTAACAGAAATTGAAGCTCTTAAAATTCTTCTTTGGAAATAAGACATAATGGCAGCTAATATGTTGGTACTAAAATCTTCTCTTAGACTGTCCTCATTGTTTGATACCTAACGTTTCCTAGAGCAGGCCACGTGTCTAAAAATTATGACTACAGACACAAGGATTACTTCTTTAACTTCCCTTTGTGGAAAAGTCTCCAAAAATCGGGATATCATAGGTTTACCAAAAAAAAAATCGTGAAAATACAGGAAAAAAATAAGAAAAAATAGTGGAATTGGACCATAATCCTGAAGAGAGATTTTCATGGCTACACAGATTCTCCCTACTGTACAAGCAGTAATTTGTCATGGTACCACTGTAAAAGATGTCAACATATTTTAAAGAAACAAAGTTTCTCCTTAATTAGACAAAATGATCAAATGTAACAAAATAGGTCTTGAAACTGAAAATGACCAATATAAAAATCAAACAAAACCAGTAAATGGAGATAGTTATAAAGAGCCTGAATTGTCACCCAGCTCCTTAAAAAACAGAAGTCAGACACTGTCTGTGGGGCATAGACTTAGTTCTCACAAGAAGAATTCAGTCGTATCTCAACCAGATTCACTTAACACTTATATACTCAATTATTTACATTCATTTCTAATCTGATTGTCATCTGTGTCTGATCTCTCAATCCACCAGGTAGGCAAAATATCTTCTTTGCCTGAATGTAGGGACAGGGGATGTTCTTCTAAACTCATCTTGTTCTGACAGGTTTCATATTTGGAATCGATGAGATTGAAGAATGCTTCAAGTGCGTTTTGCCGTTGAAGGGCCATTCCCACGTTTATGGGGGATTGAGGTCACTGTGGCTTGAGGCTTCCTCCATGGGAGGGGAAGTTATTGCAGTAGCAGGAGCGGTTTCAGCGTGAAAATTGCTTTGAGAAAGGAAAAGCATGGATGGAGAGTCCTGTCAAATTACTGCCAAGAAGTGGGCAAGAAGGGCTATAATGCTCCTCTTAAAAAGGCAGTTTAGTTTAAAATCTTTTGAATCAATAAATTGTTGATTAGAAGTTGGGTGACTGAGAGGCTACAATAGTAGTGTATTATAGAACAAGATGTGTGATTCTGCATTATCCAATACCTTTTACTAACCTGAAAGAAAATGAAACTGAAAAAAAAAGAAAGAGAAAATACAAAAAAAAAAAAGACAAAAAAAACCCCATGTTGATTATTTTTGATCACTGAAAACTGCAGTTTCATTTGAGGAGTAGCTGCTGTAGTACAGTTAAATATTTAAAAAAAAAATAAAAATCTTGAAATTAACACTGAATTTTGTACCTGCTACATGTATCCTCAAGTATAGTGACATGGAAAAGGATCTTGAGGTCAGAATTCAACATGAGTTGCCAGTGCAGAGCTATAGTCAACAAATAAGACTGTAACTGCTGGGAGTGATTTCCAGGAACCAGGCCAATAAATGGGACTAGGGATGAAGTATTACTTAGTATGGAGCATTAGTGATATTGTTACTGAAGTACTACATTCAGTTCTGGTGGTGGGACTTTAAAAGCTGTTGAAGTAGAGGAATTACTAGAGGATTAAAAGGAACGGGTAAATTTAGGTTTATCTCTCATATAATTGATGTAAAGTAGTTGTCTAGTTTAACAAGTACAAAGCAAAGGGTGACACAATCTAAGGCTCTAAATGAAAAAAAAAAAAATATTTCTATCAATAAACAGCTCTATAATATAGCGGGAATAAAAAAAACCCCAACCCTGTACAGGGAAACTGAAACCAGATAAAATATCAATCTAAATGAAGGCACTATGCTTTCATACATAGTCATCGGGAAAATATGTTGAGTGATATGGCGGCTTCAAATTCAAGCCGTTGCATTTCTCTCAGACATGTATGATAACCCTAAAAGAAATGAAGAGCTTAATTCCTGAATTATTGCATGACTTTTTTATAGCCTGTGTTATGAAAAGACCGGATGACTGTAAGAGTTCCTTCTGGCCTTTAAATCTAAACCTCTGCAAAGAGGCCACTGAAAAAAAGAGCTCAGTGAAATTGGAGCTGACACTGGAATCTAAACCCCATGAAACAAAGTGAATGAAATATTGGTCCCCCGGAGAAGACAAATATTCCCATTCATTCACTAATTTCATCCCACATGCTCAAGTTGTGAAATTATAGTCCAAATACAAAGACTGATTTTTGATGATTATCAGAACGTAGCGGCATGTAATACTGATACCTGATTAAGTCAGTATCTAGATCTGCCTTTATTACTTGTGTTTATGGCAAAAACATATTGGATTCATACTTGTAAGAAAATACCATAATCAAAATTACTGGATGACTGATGTGCTTTGTTAAATTGGGTTAGATTGTTTCATGTTGAACATGTTGCGGGAAAATAAGCTGGGATATTTGAAGGTTTTGTCAGGAAGCTGTAGCTGTCTGGTCGAACTTGCACTTTTCGGATGGTTTTACTACTGTCTTTACCCATGGTTTGTCTATAAACAATTATTATATGGCTTAGCATTGCATTGCTCATGATCCAGCCAAGCTGAAGTTAGATGCTGTGAATTTATAGTACTAGTTCTTATGTAAAAAATCAGACAAGTGCTGTAGTATTTGTTTGCTAATATATATATATATATGACTAAGCTACATAAATACTTAAAGCTTTAAGTAAGCCTTATGAAGATGAGCTGTAGCTCCACTTGTAACATCATAAGTACTGATGGAAACCAGAAAAGCGACGCCCGTTTTATGTTAATTAAAAATCACCTTGACAACTGAAGAAATCCCTTTATAGACTTCTTAGAATTCATTTACATTTAATTAATCAAAATGTGATTTATGAAGACTTAATTCATTTCAAGAAAACATAGAAGTGTTATTTCCTGTTTGAAGCATTGTATGAAATGCAGATTTTTTGCTAGTGACGCGGGTTTCCAAAATTTCTTTTCTGTGAGCAAATGAAAAAAACTGGGACATTTTTGTCAATGATCTTTTAAAAATCTTGTTAATTAATAGCTATTTTCTCTTTTACGGAATACTTTTAACATATTTAAAGACAGAACCAAGCACACAGGACCATCCTAAAGATCATCCTGTTTGGATGACCACACTTTAAAAGAACAATTAAAACTGTTGTTTCCTACAACAGCAATTATATTCTGTGTCACTTGTGCATTTTCCACAAGCCCACAATCCACAAGATTGAAAAATCTATTGAGTCACATGTGAGTGAACCCATTAGCCTTTAATGTGCAAGAATAGTCATCAGTCATTTCTCTATCTCTTCTTTTTTCTAGTTTTACTCACCTACTAGGAGTGCTGCATGAGTAGTGTCATACATAGGATTATCTGTTTCAGTGGTTGAGCCCCTTAAAGTTAATACTCAGATTTGAAACCTGTGCAATGCAAACCCTGTTGCAGGTTTGCAGCTTTACATGTTCAAAGCAATGTGAGTCCATCCCAGCTTAATTATTCCTGTGATAATCCAAGAAATTTTCATAAAGCCTAATTAATTTTATAAATTGATATAGTTACTCTTTTGTTGTTCAGTAGTTGCAATGCACATATCTCTTTATAAGCAAGGCAGGCTTCACTGTCATAAACAGTTTGCAAGTCTAAATCATAAAGGTAAATAAATAAGTCAAGAAAGCAGAACTAAAGTTTGTTGGAGAGAATATAATTTCACATTGTCTTTAATGTGTCAAAAGCTTTAGTCTGTGAAAACAAAGATCTACCTAGGAATGGTTAATTGGATAGAATCATAGAATGCCAGGTTGGAAAGGACATCAAGGATCACCTAGTCCAACCTTTTAAGTAAAAAAAAAAACAACAAAAAAAGCAAAAAAATCCAAAAAAAATGGTGTAAGTGAGATCACCCAGTACCCTGTCAAGTTGAGTTAAAACTGCCCAGTGTAGGGGAGTCCACCACCTCCCTTGGATGTTCGGGGAAGAATATAAGTAGCCAAACTCTTTTAGATCAAGCTTTTGCAATACTTCCAATTGCTTGCCAAGAATCTTATAAGACATAGTCAGGTACGTGATGAGCAAGGACTATTGTCTTTATATCAGTTTGCTTGATGGATTTTCATTTCCACCAATAGGGCCCTTCTTGGCATATGCCATTGACAGCTTTCAGATGATAGAAAGGTAGAATGAGGAAAATGGGGTTTAAAGGAGATGACGAACATCAATTAGTACAAATGAAGGAAAGGGACCTCTCAAGTGTTAGAAACAGAATTTAGGAAAAATATGTTAACAGTGCTTTGTATGTGTACCGCTTCTGTTTCTCCACAGCACGGATGAACTTTCAAAATAAACTAAACATGTAAATATGAAAACTAACTATAACTGTCTGTTGTACCTTTACTGAAACTTGGCTATTCAAGCAGCTCATGTCACCAATGCAAAAGTATTGGCAGGAACTCATGTGGACTAACATCATCAAGCTGCAACCCAATGTATTTTCAGTTATTAATGAGTAAATTCTTGTATTTGTCTATGACTTAAGTTGATGCCTTTAAATGAAAAAAAAAGTAGTGTAGTTTTACTAACCGAGTTAGAAGAGGAGCAGGATTGTATCTCACACCTGAAATATAACGGCCCCCGCATCACTGTCTTGATGCCCCTTTCTGCACCTGACAGATGTTTTATCAAAAGAGCGGAGCAGCCCTACCAGCTGAGCGTAGAGGCCCGTCTAGCTCGGAATTTGTCTCTGACAGTTGCCAGTAACGGATGATTATAAGAGTGGGGCAAACAGTGATCAGTCACTACCTTGTTTAGGTCTCAGCCTACCGTAGAAAATAGCAGTTCTACAGAATAACGTGCTGCATTTTGACATTTTAAAGCTAGTGCTTTCTGATATTAGAAACCACAGGTATCACTTCAGCTGTTTTCTTGAGCAGTAGGAATGCTGTCAGCAGCTGTACAATGAAACCTGATATAACCATTGTGCATTCCCCGTATTTGTTGAAGTGATAGCTGCTGATATTTAGGGATTCCTCATTTCTATTTATTTTTCATTCGATCTGCTTTTGTAAGTGAGCTAGGCTGTTCACTGAGTAATTTTCCCCCCACAGCTTCTGGTGATAAACACCAGCTGTCAACAGTGAATGCGGGGACATGAGACGCATACAATGATTTTCAAGACAAGGTCAAATGACAGGTAGTTAAATAATGTAGAAAGGATAATCTTCTGAACAAGCAAAAACCTGAGGTTGGCGCAATGTTTTTCACAAAATTTACAATCATCAGATGGCAATGCAGAGGTCGAGCTCCCAGACAGAATATATCATGTATCCGAATAAATAATACGTGTATAAATGGTACTCTACAAAAACTCCTTTTTTTTTGCTATTGATATACCTACCTGACCTTCTGATGTTACTGTCAATGCTCTTTAAATTGTTGTCTGAATTGCATTATAAGGTAGTACTTGAAATCATATGTTGCTACTAAAATCACAGTTATATGGTTATACACATAGGTTTAAAGGTCTGATGATTTTGAAAGGCTGAAGTCTGGATTTTCTGTGCGTGCTGTACATCCTTGGAAGTGTCTCGTGATGGGAATGTGACAGAAATCATATTCTTCAGAATTTAAGCTAAACTTAGCTGATTCTGGGATTTTGTCTGGTCAATCTAGTGCCTTTCTTTGCATATTAATTTTTCACTTATGTCTGGCTTCCTGTGTTGCATAGTATCTCTTGAGAGGTATTCTTTTACTTTGTTCAAAAACCTGCATTTAATTGACATAAAATTAACAAAGCTACTTCCAGAGTTTAATTTCAATTCTCCATTAGCTTCTTTAAATTTCTCTAAATTCCATATATCATATACACTTATTCTGCAAAACTTTAACAGAAATCAGTAGATATCTTCTTACTTCCCTTTCAAGACAAAAACAAATTCATGATTTTCTAAAGTGGACCTCCTGTGTACATCGAAAAAAATGCAGTGAAGTGATTATCTAAAATCAGTATGTAACCATAGAACCTGCAGTGAACTGTCATAGGCATAATAATAGTGGAAGATTTTTTAATGGAAATGTCAAATACAATTGTATTAATAGGAAGTTAGCTCCTTACGACAATGTAAGTACTCTTTCATTGTCAGTTGGGAGCTTAAAAGATTTCTTTCCTTTTATATATTATATTTTAATAAAGGAAATTTAAATATCAATCAAAATCTATGCTAAAATCATGTTAAAGTTTTTAAGGAACTAGGCAAAAAAAAAAAAAAAAAATGTAGGAAAATTCACAGATAAGACTGCCACAGTAACCAGAGTTTAAAAACAGTGAAACAGCTCCCACGAATTGCTTGCCTTCCATGAATTGGCGGTTGATGATGAGCTGATAGCAAAGTGAAATATTTCTTCCCAGTGAGCTAAAAGTGTGATACTGATTTTTGAAGGTGCAATGATAACTTGATTAGACTGAATTTATTCTGAATTTGCTTTGTAGTTTTAGAGACAATCCTCCTTTGAGTTAATAGAATGCTAGTAAGTAGAACTTCATATATTATACAGATTTTAACACCCAGAACATTCTCCAAAAGTAAAGAAGCATTTATGAATTAGTGCAACCACACTGATTTTAAAGATCAAAAAATCTTCTTTGACCATCATGACAGAGAAGACAGTTTTGAAGATAGTTTTTACAGCTACGCTACTTACTGTTCTTACTAATCTTACAGCCTTGACTTAGAAAAGGAAGTGAATACAGAATACAAAGAAGTAGGGGAATTCTTCTCGGTAACCAAAAAAGAATAAATGATACTGTGTTCTTTCTCTCTGTACTTTGTGCTATTACATTCCTTCACTGCACCAGAAGGGGTAAATAAACTGTAGGGCTCATATCCAGCAAAACAAGAAAAAATATTATTGACAGCTTGAAGATTATAAAAATTACTGGCCATGAAAGTGTTTATGTAACTCAGAGGAAACTGGTTTGTAAAATGGCATTGTGCTCTAGCTCTCAAACTTTTCTGCAATACCACTATCAGTAGTTAAAACTTGTTCAAATGCAATTAATTACTATTTTTCTTTTTATAACATTCAAATAAGAAAAGGGAAATCTATCTCATTGAAATAATAAGGATGATTTACATCATAATAATATATACACCAAGAGAAGCATAGAGGATGTGATCAGATTCTAATATCGCTGTTTCTGGTGTTTGAAGATGACCTCCAATGGTTTAGCATATGATATTTTTATGAGCATCTCTAGCTGTAAGTAAAGACAATCTTTTAATATCTGTTTCTCTCTGTCTTAGCTGAGAAGGTTTGCAACTTGGAATGTTGGGGTTTTTTTGCTTTTTTTTTTTGCACAGTATTTACAAGCTGACATTTCAAATAACCTAAGAGCAGTGTAATAATAAGTTGATACTGGACATGCATCTCCATTCCTATCATCAATACTTTTCAAGGATCTTGTTATTAGCATAGGTTGGAAATTATTGAAAAAATCGAAAATCATAGCTGTTGTAGAGAGAAGAGGGTCCATCTGCAAGCAAGAGGGTTCCATGTAAACGTTCTTTCTTTTGGCATACTTTATGTTTCATGATCCTAAGTTGCTAGCTGGCACAACTTGTCTATCACTGACAAACCTGAGCTGGTAAAAACCTGAGTACTGAACAAAGCGATTCGACTTGTGTTTCTGAGTAGAAGGCAAATTTTAACAGCTGTATTTCCTCCACTGTTACGTAAAATACGTACAGATCTCATTTTAAGTTTTAATACAAGTAAGAAATCATGTATTTATTTATTTGCTTTTCTGTATCCTCTGCCTGCTTATCTATTCTCCAACTGAATTTAGCAATGATTATTGAAACAAAAAAACCCTAGAGATCAGGATGCAGTTGCAGCTACATCAGAAGTGAAATTCACAGCGAATTCAATTACTGTATATTTTTCCACCATTTATGCATTTGGGTGAACCTGGTACTCCTGAGACCTTAAGTGATAGTTTTAAAGAGTGAAGTCTTTATTTAACTGCAAAATAGTTGTAAGACAGAAGCAACAAAACATGCGACACATAATGATTGAAATGAATTTCTCTTCACTGCAGTATCTGCTAAGAGCAGTGAGAAAGCTGTAAGAAGGAATGTTTCACCCAATAGCATAGCATGCTTAGTAAGGCTGAGTATGATTAGCCTGATGCAACGCATGCTTTTAAGAGTTGTTAGCTTTTGTAAACCTTTCTTTTATAGAAAAGTGACTGGGGGAGACTTACCAGCGAATTTGCAGATTACGTTTTATATGAGGAACATTCCAGCATCAGATTGTCATAGACATTTAATCAAGTAAATCAGTGGGGAAAGATCAAGAAAAGATTTTGATCTGAGATGTCAGGGAATTCTTCAAATCACACCGTCTTAAAAATAAACACTAAATATTGTTAAAGCCTTTCTGTTGCTCCAGAACAGATTCTGTAATGCTGCCAATAATATAAAATGTACAGAAGGTGAAGTGGTGTTACAGGGAACCGTGGTTCTCCTGTCACTTAACTTACCTGAGATCTGTCATCTGTTCCACCAGAATTATGTCTTGGCTGATAGTCGTTTCATATGATGCATACTATAGTCATAATATTTTCTGATCATAATTTTTATCCTTATACATTACAACTTGTATTTTTAATGACTTGTCTTCTAATCAGGTGTAATCTAGTGTAAAAAATAGTAATGTATGTACATTGTATGTTTTATATGCTTTATAATAGAAGTACTCCGGAGGTGTCAGTCTTTCTCTATTCACTGAAAATGGAGCCTCCATGATCAGTTTTGGGTGACTACTGCCAGCTAAAGGACAAGTATAATTAACAAAGATTAATCCAAACTTTTGGCGTTAATCAATGTGCAAGAACGTGTTTCCTTTCAAACTTCAATCCCACATAGAAATGAAATTTTGAAAGGAGTGATGCATATCAATATAAACATATCCATATTTGAGATCTTTAGTTAAGATATTAGAATATTTTATGGCCCTATTGTCAAGGGTAATCTAATTATAGAGGAGATTTGTCTCCTACCATTTAAGGTATTGATCATATTTGAGTTTCACTGATATTCTTTTAGGGTATTGAGGGGGGATTTCTTTTTTCTTTCATAGATCTACATACCTAGTTTGGACATAATGGTTCAGTATATCATGCTGTATATTGACGAAGTAGCCCTCTACTATTCCTTAAGTATTTTGAGGTTTTAAATCTTGCAAAAGAAAAAGATGAGAACAAAAAAAAAGTGTTCTACTTCTTCACGATGAGTTTAATAGCTGTGTGACTTTCTGAATGTTTGAAGAACACAAAAATGTATTTCCAACCTTCTATTCACAAGATGAATCTACAGCGAGCTAGGTAGTGTCCTGTGCTATCAGTTCAGTAATAGAAGATGACAAACAGCTGTGAAATCAGGCTGATTAACAAGGTTAATAGTAATAAAAATAGAGTAGTTTCATATGAAAAATGTCACATGAATCGTGAGTAGGTGAGCAAAAGTGCTCAATTTCTAGATGTTCCTATTGGAAAAAAATATTTTGCAAAATGAAATTAAACAAAGAAAATTTTAGTTGTGGTTTTTGTTAATTCCACATATTCAGATGAAACTGAATATAAATTAACTTGAAAACAATTGAAAACCACAACAAAGAACCCATAAAAATAACACACCTCAGAATGAAACAGTTTGGAAACAAAATCACACCACCAATCTGTAATCCCTCAGTGCAGCAAAGGTGAATGAACCCGGTGGCATCATATTGAATTTTCAGAGGAGTGCTAAGTTCAAACTAGAATACAGTAAAACATATGATGAAGATGTTCAGAAAAAGTCATTTACCCTCTCAGAAGTGTTTGGTTTTTTCTTTTACTATTTTCAGAATATTGCTCATATATGTTCAGTTTAGACTGGTTTACAGAATAGGGTTTTTCAGGAACAGCAGCCCTGCCACAGCGAGGACTCAGCTATCAGAAATATTTGTACTGTGTGGTGGAAAGGATATGGTCAAGGCTGCACAGAAATGTGATGATGAGTATCACACTTTTTGTATTTTCCATAGAAAGAGAATCTGTACAGTCAAGCTACAGTTTCCATCTTCCATTTTCCTATATGGCAAAATCCTGAAGAAAATGTAGCTAGTATTTTACTTTATCTTTCACTCTGGACTGGAATGTAGGAGGAGATGTGCATAATTTGTGCAGGATGTGTTTCTGTATTTCAAGATAGTCTATAAAGTGACACAAAAGGATGCAAGAAGGAAGTCTTAATTCATTTCATACACTCTAACTTCTTCAGAAGAAAAAGACTTTTATCTTCTTATATACCTATAGCACCAATTAGTGGTTAAATATGCTAAAATTAGAGCACATGCGTGAGCTCACCTCTGACTGAATATATTCTGTTCGGCAAGCTGCCTTCACATCCTTTGCAGTCACATTTTTGCTATGCTTTGAATGTTCTTAGTTGTGCATGGAGAACATTCATGTACAAAGATATCCTCATAAAATGGATAGTGCTCACTTCTATTTTTACTTCTTTTAAACATGCTAAATATAAATATGTAAAAAATAGAAGTAAAAAGGCACAAGGAGAAGAGAAAGCAAGTTAAAAGCATCTCAGCATCAAAGAAATTAGTCAGTCAGCAAAGTGGATGTTATACTTCTTGTCATACGTCACTTTGAATCTTTGGAGAATACTCTGATACCATCATGATGGGCATTAGCATAAGAATATGAACATAATTGCTGTTAAAATGCATCGGTGTGGGCAGGACTCCATTTCACTTGCATAAGGAAATACAGAATAACTTATTAGGAATTTCTAGGGTAATAAAGAGGCAAGAGAAAAGAGAACAAAACTGTTCCTGTCAGCTGGGATTGTGGATGTTCTAGGCAACTAGGCAGAGATGCATATTTTGTTTTCATTGCCATTTGTATATATGTAATTACTCAGTCTTTATATTGCAGTTGCTGGTGATAACCATGTCATTAAGTAGTGTCAGCATCCGAGAAAATCAAAGCATCCAAGAACTCACTGGTTAAACAGTTTGAAGAAGCCCTTAGGGCATAGATCTAGGACATGATACAGGTAAAATGTATAATGAAAGCATATAATCATATGCTATGGATTCAAAACAAAGTCATTACCATCCCATATGTAAATCATAGCTTTCTTCATGTGATTTTTTTATATGTTCATGTGGACTGTGGGCAATTAGTGAAAGCTGTACACTTTACATTAGTCTGAAAATGAGTCACTGCACCTGGTGCATTCACATTTCACAAAGCAGCATTTACAGGAAAAACTGTAAACTTTATCTAGGCCACTGTCAGGAAGTGATGAATGAGGTCAGTGGTGGTGTAACCCCAATTCTTTTCCCATGGGTGCGATTGGGTCCCTTGGAAACATTTGCTAGCTGGTTTCGGGATATGCAAGGTTTTCTACTGAGTATCTGTTGACTAATAACTTTTACACTACTTCAGAGATCCTTTCTTGTCAATCAGGAGTGAACAGTGTATGCATTGGTGTACTCTTTTCAACAAGCTATATAGTAGCTGTTATTAACAGAGGTAGAAAGAGTTGTTTGTTGATCTATGAACACATACAGATTCACTCATCTATTAACTTTAAAAACTAACATTTGCATTACAGTAAATCAGTAATGTGAAATTTGAGTAATTTTTAAGCAGTTTGTTACACTGCACCTCATGACTTTTTGCAATACCAACTTTATGCTGGAATCAACAGGGATATGGTCAAAATCAGATATGGCAAAATTGTTGTAATGTTACCCAATGCACATCTTTGTCGGCTGTGAAAAGCAGCAATTAACTGTCCTATTTTCTATCTATCTGACTTGTGAGTTCCCTTTTGATAGCAAGAGGCTATATTTGTACAGGGATATCAATGGACTCCAGACTAGTGCGCGATTAACGTTTAGTTTGCATTTTGCCATTAGTCAGATCAGAGTTTAAAAGAACTAAAAGGTGAGATTTTAGGACTGTATGACCTTAAATATAGAAGTCCTTTGTTGTGTTGGTTTCAGGTCAGTGTAATTGTCTCAGTGAAATGGGAAATCTCCAGAATAGACAAGGAGATAAAGAACTGTGTTCTCTAACAAGTCCTGTGCTAGACTAATGTATTTCATGTTCGTACAATTTACTTCTGCATAATGTCTTTAAAAAGCATCGCTTGTGTATGCAAACATAAGGAAAATATGTGAAGTAGATCTATGTTTGTGTATAGCAAGCACATCTAAATTCTTGTGACACTCAACTTTGTATTTACCGATGAATACCAATGCTCCCTACCTGTGCTTCACTGCTAGGAATGTTTTTATCATTGCCAAAACCATAGGTTTACAAGAAGAAAACAAATCAGATGATAAAAAATTAATGCCTTCATTATAGTGGCCTTTTTTTCTCCTTATTGAAGAAATCCAGCACCTGTTAATAGTACTTAGGCAAAGAGGAAGAGGGAAAGAAAATGCAATTTCGCTGCACTATCCATTAGCAGCAGTTTTTAAATCATCAGCAGAAAGATGACGGTATCCTTTGATTTCCTCCATGCCTATGGAGGAAACATAAGAAGTTTACAGTAAAATCAATATCTCTGATTATATGGTGAGAATCCAGTTTTCAAGAAGGAGCTACCCTTGTCTTCTTTGTTCCAAACAAGAAAAAAAGAAAACCAACCATCCAAAATACAAACAAAACCCAATCAAACAAAATATGGAAGTCAAAAGTGATAAGGAAACAAAGACCTATTTATAACAGGCTAGAAAAGGGCAAAATTTTCCCTAAAGTTATATCAAAAGGCAGATGGCATTTTAGTTCCCACCTCCTTATTTTGTGCCTTGTGGAAAAGAATGAAAAAATAAAAAAAGAGGAGAAGGAAGGTAGAGATGGCTGACTGGAGACCTGGACTAAGTATTATGTTTCTGAAGCCCTTTTAGCTCATTTTGCCCTTTGTTGACGTAAGCTCTGTATCCAAATCACAGATGATCTTCAGCAGTTAAAAAAAATCTCGTACTCTGTAATTCATGAGGCCAAGTGTGATCACCCTATTATCAGTATCAGCAGATTTAGATGTTAAGTGCAAGGGATACACTGAAGTCTTACTTTCCATGGTAGACTAATCAGAGGTAGCAGCGTCCTTTAGTGGTGTTCAGAGCCACATCTACCCACCAACACCTAGTAAATTCTGCTCTGCTAATAAGTGCATAGTCGAAATCTTTTTTTCCCCAAGTCCCTTTTTATTGATCTTATTTTCTTTTCTAAAAATGTAATAATGCACCCTACACTTTCTTTACAGGAAGTTTTTATGTCTTGGCAATGTCAAGACACTTTTTCTTAATTTCCCCCTGATATGGCATAGGGCTTTGCTTCATCATCCCTTCAAAATCCTGTTTCTGGGAAATGTTTGCCTTTTGTTTCAGCCTCCTTCCTTTTTGCTCTGTTTAGAGGACATTTAGTAATGCTAAATATTGATGGCAAATAGATTCCCTTTTCACTCTCTCTAAAAAAAAAGATGCTTATGTTCTCAGTTCATGTGCTGTGCTGTTTCTGCTGAGTTTGTCCACTCATGCTGTCAGTACGTATAGGCGTGTGCATATATGCAATGTACAGTAAGACAGAAAGCACAAAATTAAAAGACCTTGTTCAATAAAATTAGTGCTGAAGATTAATGAAGAGACAAATGTTCATGTTAATTTGTATTGTAAGATATTGTAAAATAACATATTCTGACAGCTAGGAAGATTTTTAGTTCCTTTTTTTTATTGCATATGTGGCCTCATAATTTAAAATCATTCTTTCTTTTCTTTTTTTCTTCTAACTTTCCATTTTGAATTCTCTCTTTCTTCCTGTGTTCAGCCCTTTTGTACCAATAGTCCCCTGAGTCAGAAAGAACCAACATGACCTTGAACACAGATCA
Source organism: Baryphthengus martii (assembly GCA_013396935.1). Classification (NCBI taxonomy): domain Eukaryota; kingdom Metazoa; phylum Chordata; class Aves; order Coraciiformes; family Momotidae; genus Baryphthengus; species Baryphthengus martii. The sequence continues at coordinate 53,206 of VWZK01013828.1, forward strand.
GAGCAGATGTAGTAAATTTACATAGTAACATGCAGTTTTCCTTGAAAATATATCACCTAGTGGAAAATGGGGACATGCATATGCCTAGACAACATGAAATGAAGGATAGCTTTGACCAGAGGTCTTCGACATATTAAACTGTTCTTTATGAGAAATTACAAACTTGTGCAACTTTTCTTCCCCTCTAAAACTCTGAAATTAAAGGCAATGGGTTAGCATATTGAAAAAGTGGTGCTGAGACTTACAGGAGGAGAAATCACAGGGCGTTTGCGCATCTATGTGTTATTTGAACTCATGAATTTAAAAGCCAAGTGACTTAAAGAAGTCCCTCCCTTCTTAAAATTTCTGCCTCTTTGTCTTAGTCCAACATACCACCACCTAAAACCTTTTTCACATTTATTTTCATGTTCTGTTCAATTAGATGCAATTATGAGCCTATATTTTTTCCTGCTGACCAAGAACAGCATCAGCAGACTAACAGCACGAAGTGTGCAAGTGCATCCTGGCTGGGTGAGAACAGTTCTTGTTAAATAACTTGGGAAAAACCCTACATATTTTCTCTGTTAACCCCGCTACACCATATGCCTTATGTACAGCAGTCAGTAGGTGGAATCATTGTGGTGGCAGAAAAACAGGAAGAAAGCAAGTCTCTCGTGGCTACACATGGTATCCCAGAAGTACCTCTGAAATCCACTTACTGTTTTGAAGGTTCAGATTGGTAAAGCTGGCTGAAGTCTAGCTACGATTAATATTATTAGTAGCAAGTGTCAGGCAATGGAGATTTCCCACATGGTCTGGTACCCATAGTTCATCAGATGTTTGGAGAGAAGAAGAAAATCTGAAGATGTGTATTGGAAAATCTCACCAGTGGACGAACAGGATTAGATGCCAGTGAGTCAATTAAATGAAGGACATGTAATTTTGAAACAGTGCAGTTGTGTATTACACCAGTGCAATGAATCAATCAGTCATAAGCATAGTTGACAAGATAGTAAAATCAGATGTCAACACTATTTTTTTTATTCATTTGCTTTCACTGTAATGGTAAGAAAACAGGAATAGACAGGTATTCAGTAGCTGAATTGTGTGCATGCAAAACTATAGAGTTAAGCACTGACCTTCAGTTTCAATAACTGTCATTTTTCCCCCCGTGGGCTGACTAGAGCCTATCATTTCGCAAAATGGAATTTGGAAACTGCACTTTACAGTTCAGGTCTTCAAAAGTAAAAAGCTAATATGTTAATGCTAGAGGTCAGTGGATGCTGTCAAGATTTGTGACAGCTGGTACCATTTACAGATGTCTTGTATCTATCTTTGCCTTGCTCTTCACTATTATTTTATACTGTGTTCCTGAAACACTAGGCAACCAAGCACAGGAGAGAGCGCAGGCTTTTGTCCATCGAGTTATATTTGTCTAGCAAGCACATTGAGCTCTAGCAGGGTATTCCTGCAGGATGCAAGGAAGATAAAAATTAATATCCCTCTTGAAATAGAGTGGTACAGATGTTTCTATGTTATAGCTGCCTTCACACACCACATGCCAGACTCCTTTGAAACCAAGAAAAGACACTGTGAAAAAAATATAATCTCCTTATGGAATATATGAGATTACTAAATGTTTTGTGAAACTTTTACAATGTTTGCTGTTGAAATTATACATTAAGCAAATTGTATACTGACGGAAGTCAAAACGACAAGAGTCTGGAGAAAATTAGCATGCATGAACAAATCATCTTGTGTTCTAACATATTTGACTATGATACTGTGTTGTGCTGGGCAGTTTCTGAAGTACAGTAACTTGGGACAGAAATTATGGGGGTTTTTGACAGTGTCGTCCATACTCTGCCTAGCTTTAACATTGGGAACACAGACAGGGGCTGGAAAAATACATTTAAATTTTATGTAGGTTAACATCGAAAGATTATTTATTTGAAACAGAGTAATTTGGTGCTAACTAATCACATATGACCTATATATTTGGCATATGTTTATTTCAAATGTGTAATCCTGTATTAGTTTATAATCTGGTACTTTAAAATGATTTATTCCGGTTACTGTATTGGATTAGTATTTATTCCTTAAGGATCTGATCCAATGTCCATTAAAGAGCAGGATCGGGTACTAACAGAAAACCGGTTAGCTCCTTCAGGACTCAATTTATGTGAGTAGCATATGAAAAAAAAAATGAACCTATATTTGTGTTCATTGTTTTGAGAGGAAAAAAGTGGTTGGAAATTAAAGAAGAAAAAATGAAGATTTAATTTCTGTCTTATTTGAGCTCTGTTACAGAATAAACTTAAAACAAAGATTCCTAACAGCTGAAAGATTTCTTAACTTCATAGAGATACTGGAAATTGCTACTCTTTAGCAGTTTTGTGAACTTTTCATGTTAATTAGTCCCTTTGGTAGGTTCCTTTTCTGATGAGCTGTACTCACTCTTCACATGACTATTTTTCTAGTTTATTTATCTGCCAGTTGTTCTTTTTATTATGGTCAGAGGCTTCTGAGGAGATGAACTTCTATGGCAAACTAAGCTGTCGCAGAGGCAATATAGGTTTATATTTGTCTTTTTTTTTTTTTTTTCCTGTCTAATGCAACTCTCCCCCTAGCATAAGGATTCTTCACACTTAATTAAAGAAACCTTTAAAACAGGTTATGCTCGCAAAAAAGTTGGGGGGGGGGTTGAGTTAAAAGAAGAGTGGTCATTTGGACAAAATTATCTTCTTCCTTAGGAAAGGTGTGATGACAGAGATGATAGATTTCTTATTGCAGGGAACGATTTTATGGAGAACTCTGAAGTTCACTGCTGTTAGTAATGGAGGAGAGTAGGAGGAAGAGCAATTCCAGCAGCTTTATTCATTGATTTCCAACAGTGAATCTCTCACAAGCTGTTTGGAAACATAAGTAATTGTGCACTGATATCTTCTTAAAGCTATAAAATGAAAATGAAATGAGAAGTTGGTCAACTTTTAGTCAAAGTCACACTGAGACCCTTCTTCATCAAGTTTATGGCTATAACAACATGCCTCAGAGCCAGAACATGACGAGTCATGTACTAGTGATAAATGACAGGTATGGGCCATTCTGTATCACCCTGTCCTGAGGAAGAGCTAGGCTGGGCCTTACAGACACGCCAATACTGCCAAATCGAAGCAGACTACTTCTTCTCCTTGACAGCAAGTGACACAGGTTGCCTCACAGCTATACTGCCTATGACCTCGCTACCTCCCACATCGTTCCTCTCTTGAAAGAAATCTGCTTAGACAAGTTCAAAATGGAATCAGAAAGTACACTAACAACAGCTAGGCAGTATGGTGTCCGATAAAATTACTTGCTTAACCCTTCATGTATGCCCTTAAACCTAGCCTCAGAGGACCGTTGATGTCCACATCAGCAGCTGCATCTGACTTATCTTCCCAGGCCTACCCAAAACCTCATCTTCTTCGCAGCTAATCTCTCTGTTAAGGCACATCACTCCACAGTGCACATCCATACCTCAAGTACTTGGACACCTTTCAACAGATGAAGCTTGGTTTTTCCAAAAAAACCCTCTTGATTCCACACCAACCGCACCTTCAGTTCATGAGGCTCCATAGTACATATGTGTATTTCATCTTGTATGCTTCTTGTGCATTTACATCTTACGTGAACATTTTGTGGCTATGCTAATTTAAGGACTAATAATACAGACCTCTTTGTAAAACCTAGAGGAGATTAGAACTAGCTGGATTTGGTAACCTCTTAAGCCTTTTCCATTGGTAACTTCGTAACTGCAGGTCCTGGTAGATTGTGTTTGTATTCTGTAGGCTCTGATGCATTAAAGCAATCCATAGCACAGATACAGTATCCATTCTGCTGTTATTGAAGAATTTGGAAATATTAGCTCTTTATTTTCCAAAACTACTTAGTTAAGACACAATAATTTGGAAAGAAAACAAGGAGACCACTTCATGAAAAAATGAACCAGTGAAGCAGACCTGCTAATTTTGTTTAAGAGAAAACAAATCTGATTATTAAAAGGCAAAGTGAAATCTTCACCTTTTCCTGCAGCTGCAACTTTGTGTTCTTTGTTGAGAATGGGGATCTATATAAGCAATCTGCTTTGCCTTACGAAGTTTCTCAATCATCAATGACAAAAATATTGTAAGAAAGAATCAGGGCACAATCAAGTGTTTCCATCTGGAAGAAATCTCATTATGTAGGTCGATCCGAAAAGGGACCTTCTACAACTTCAGTATCAGCACTAGCCTTATTTTACTACCTGCAGCCACATGCATGTAAAGAAAAATTCCCTTCTCCACTACTTTTTTTCAGGAGATGAACCCTTGGGTTTTAAACATTGACATTACCATTTTTGCCTGTTGTGTTGCCAACATGTACTTATCATAGCAGTGAATGTATTGTGCTTGGGACAGCACATGCCCTAGGAAATATTCTTGCATCCCTGTTCCTGATCTCTCCTTTGTAACCTGGAACACAAAAGTTATGGTGCAGTTGATTAATCTACAGGGTTGAGAGCCTCTCTTATGCACAGCTTTGTAGCTGTGAATCACACCAAAAGCCGCTAGATCTGGCCAAGGTAGACCTTTTCGGGGAAATCACAGCTGTGCACACAAAACCGGCCAGCACTCTTCCTGCCTACAGGGTAATGGTGTCGTGCGAAGCACTTTGTATGGCCAAAGACAGCCAAGTTTCAGTCTGCATCTCAAGAGTCTTCAATTTCATGAGGCTTTCTGCAACATAGGGATTTAGGGAACACTCTATATTTCTTTTATGGGTACTGTAGCCAATTTGTGTTGGCCCGTAAATCAAGAAACTTCCAACAGTCCTCTCTTATTCTCACTCATTTTATTTTCCAGCACTGAGCTCATGTACCAGTAAAACCTCTCGCCCACCAAATCTGAACAAGCACAGTTGTTTGCTTGTTGTTTTTTTATTTTTATTTCCTGAGAGAAATCAGTGAAAATATATTGATTTTTTTAGACACAAATTATAATGAGTATACGTATAAATTAATTACACTATCTTTCTGAATAGGATACTAGCAGATTAAAACATAATTATGAAGTCAAATATAATTTTCAGTATATAGATCATGTTTTAATTGCTAGACTAATTATAGAAAGACAAGAGACCTTTGAAATTATTTGACTGAACAATTCATCAAATGTGGAGTTTATATTTTTTCCTCTCCTCTCCCTGTTCCTTTGCAAGGAATACTACTCTTCACATAGTTGTGGAATAAAAGCTTTTTATTTAGTCATTTAGAAGTTTAACTTCTTGAATAAGACCAATGAAGTATTGCATTAATATGCTAATTGGTACTTTAAAATGGCCTGGAAATGATTAAAGTCTTAAAATATTTATTGCTGTTTTGCTTTCAGCCAATGTAGGAAGTGAGCATACAGTCCACGTTTAAAGATTTATTTGTGAAAACACTCTAAAATGGAAAGAACTTTTAATACTATTAAGAAAAATGTTTCTGACTTGGATATGTCAGCTTCTTTAATATTTTTGACTGAAATAAGACATTCCCTGTTGGGTATAATTGCATTCTTTGGGGATGTTTTTGCTAATTAAGCCAGCTGAAAGCTGAGACCGTGTCATTCAGTGGCTCAGAGTTTTTCTCCAACTATGAAAAATAATACAGAATGTTAAGGAATGGCAAGATCTATTCTAATGGCAGACTTTTCCATCAGTCCAGGAATGAGGGTCTATGGGGACTCTGCTGCAACTCATGAGCGTTGTAGAGTATCAACATGAAACATTATACAGAAGGGTTTACAATTAAATTACAGAGGTAGGTTTGAACACAAAACATTTTACAGGTATGGGAAAAGTAGCAGCCTTATGAAAATAAGGATTAAATTGTTTTTTTAAATTTCTTTAAAAAGTGAAAATCAGATTTTATTTTCTGATACGTTTTAAAGAATCTGTGGCTTAATGATATGTTCTCTAAAATAGGAAATAAGTATTTAAAATAGGCACAGTAAGATTCATTTTTATTAAAAGGTACAGTATAAGGTCTCCTAATCTGGTTACATAAAACCATCCTTACAGAACTGTGTGCTTTCTGAACCTGTTTGAAATAGCACAGATACTATACAAGGAGGTGGTTTGTGGGAGGAGATGTGTTCCTTTCTTGGCAGGAGGTGCAGGTGTGGTGATTTTCAGATTACAGAGAAGGAAATAAAAGAGGCAGATGTTGACTGTGATAAGAAGATGATGATGTATATATGATTAATATGTCACTAAGTATGTTTTGGGACAGTTCCATATGACCTCTTTATTCAGATTAAAAGCATGTGCTCTAAATAACAGTAGGCTTTTAATTTAATCAGCGTTTGCCTTTATACTGCCAGGACTCAAATGGAAATGTCATGGGCATTTAAGTTGATGAGACCTTGCAGCCACTATATCATTCTTGTTAAGGACAGTAAACGACCACATATTTGACCTTTCCTGTTATATCCAGTTACACTGTAGACTGACAAACTATAGGAATTGTAAATGTTCTTATTATGTCCTTTATTAACAAAAATCAAATCCTTTTTTGTGAATATCCACTTCATTGTTATTCTTGAATACTGTCATTTGTTGTTCACGTGGAATCATAGCCCAACTTGCTTTCACAAGACTCAATTTAAATGTATATGAAATATACTTTAACATAAGTGCTGCTTGCCAATTTTGAATGAAGCTGTATATTAAAAGTTTGATATCACAATACCAAATTCTTTGTAAATGCAGAAGAAATTCCATGCCTTGGAAATTAAATCCCATGCCTGCAACTTGAAGCCTTGAGTGTTATTGAAACACAACAATAAAAGTCCAAAATATATGTTTTCCATCAGACTTTACCTTGCCTTGAAACACATAAAAGAGCATGCTGTACACAACTACATTTTGGGATTACTTTTTTAATTATTATTAAAAGGATCATTCGAAATCTGACTTGATAATAGGAAAATTCCAGCTGGCCTTCTTATATGTTCTGTGAGTTTTATCCTATGACACTGATACATAATGCAAGCAAGAAAACTACATTTTAGAGACAAAACATACCGATGGAGCTCTGAGGCAGCAATGCATGCACATCTATGACAATGCAACCTTCTTTTAAAACCCTGAAAAACAGCTTCTGCAGTCTTGCAATGAATCACTACCTTGGCACTGGATAAACGTGTTGAAAGGTAAATGCAAACATTTGAATTATGTATCTAAACTATGTCATAGTTAATGAAAATCTGGGATCAATTCAGATACCTAACCACAAGATCCAATGCCACATGACCTGTCCTCTGATGTCTACTCTCACACCAGATATCTATCTGTCTGTGGTGTTTGCATAGACCTTGCATCATATTTACTAGTCCCATGCGACTCTTCTGGTATGGCAGGACTTCTCATGAGGCGTTGGAAATGCACTTTATAATCAAGAGAGTGACTCATCTACTTTATAATGGGAGAAATGATCCCTGGAAATATTTCTGAAGTCAGTAGCAAGAGATGGGTAACACATGACAAGACTACCCAGGTCTACATTCTGGACAGATAAAATTTGAGGAGATGTAGCCTATGTCTTTCGCTTTTTTCTCTGCCTCAAAGATTTTTGTAACAATAGACAACATGCTGCTGACCTATTAATTTGTTTTTCACTTCATGGTATAGAAAACATTATGATTCTTAGAATCATCAAATCATAGAATGGCTTGACTTGGAAGAGACCTTAAAGAGAGCTCAATTCTTGGAAGAATTGAGTTCATATCAAGTGAAATTTTTGTACAATGATTTTTTTTTTAATCATATCAAATGCCTTTGGTAAAAAAATAAAGATACTTATGCAAATCACTTTCACTTTATACCTACTTTCATTTGCGTGGCTTTCATTTGTAATCCTAATACAGATAAATAAGTATTTCAATCATGATGTGCTGTTGTGAAATTCCAATAAAATAAAAAGTCAAAGGGTATTTAAAGTTGGGCCACTGTTTGTAAAACACCTAGCTACTGAGAGTATAAACAGAATGATCGCAAAGAGAGAAGGAGATAAAACACTTTTCTGCACTAAGAGTTTCCCTTTTTCTGATCTAAGAATTCTTAGAGATAAGAATAGAGGGGAGGTTTTTCCCTAGCTTTTCTAAAAAAAGACAAAAAAAAAATGCTATTACTTTAGTTGATGAAACACACAATTTTAGCAGTGTCTGTTTTTCCAAAACAGAATGTCCTGGAAATCTTCTGGGCTTCCTTTTCTCTTGAGTTGCTGTACAAAGTGCCTGTGGGTAAAGGGACTGTCACATGCCTGTATATCCAATAAATTATAGGAAATTAGACTTACTCTTGAAATACCTGAATAAGTTTAATAAATTTTTCAAAAGAGACATGAAAATATACTACCAGTAATTGAAGCCTTTAAACGGTTCTATATTGAAGTTCATGCAGACTGTAATTATACAGTCCTTCTGTATTTCTAGGCTAAATACCCACTACAGTAGGGTTGTTTTTTTTAATGTAATGACATTTGGAAGAAAAATCTTTTTAATAAAATATAAAAGCATGAGTTTATGAATTTCAATTCATTCCTACTTGTCAGAATTATTTTATGTTATTTATTCTGAGAAAATAGTCTTCCTAATTACTCTGATGTATAGACTTTACAGTAGATTTTAAGAGAGCAGACATCTCTGTAAATCTGCTTATACAGATTGCTCAGTTCAAATTAAATTTGGAACTGTGTATTATAGAGAAAACTTCACTTGTTTTGTCAAAATACAATAGAACAGTTGCAACCTCGATACAGACCTACTGTAAATCATGAAAATGTTCTCTAAAAGGACGAGTACTATGTAAGTCTGTATCAGCAGTTTGAACTGAAGCTATTCTTTTTAAAAGGTCTCATTATAACATCTTTCATTTCATTACTGTGTACAAAGTTTAGGTTTTCATCTACTGAGGAGAATCTCATTGTTTCTTTCCTCCCATGCTTTTGAGTTGTGATAGACATGAGCATGAGTATGTGTCCTAGTGAGAAAAAGTGATTACGTGCATGAATAAGAGATAGGTCAGGCTGGCTTGTGTCTGTTGTATCCGTGGAGATCCGGACTGCATACACACCTTTATAATAATGAAGTGAAGAGGAAAACTGAGTAGTTACACCCTTTCCCCTTGCGCTACTCAAACGATAGTCCTTCCCCCTTCTGTGGCGCCGTCCTATCTGACTCTCTATCCTCCATCTCTCCCCAGCTAAGCTTTCAAGAGCTACACTAATTCTACCAATTGATGGCTTCTTAATAACAGAGGAATCATTTTTGCACCCTTTTGGTTAACTTTCTTCAGATAGATCTTGACTCACAGCAATATGAATTTTCTAGCTGAAGGACTTCCAGTTGAAAATGTGTTTTCTCAATCATTTCCAAGATGAAATAAATATGGGAGAAATAAAAGTATAGGACTACAACATGCACATTTTTAGCTTAAGATCATACAAAGGTTTGATGAATGTGAACAGTATCAGCTGAAATACTTGCCTGTTGCTAGGTGTTGGTGCAGCCGGCTGTTTCACTGTGCTTGTCAATAAGATTTCTTCTGCCATACAATTAAATATGGAGTAGGGAACTGCAAAGCAGCACTGACTTAAATCTCTCCACAAGTGGAAGAAAACAGTTCTGCTGGTATAGAATTGAATTTGAACTCATCAAAACTCCTTCTAGGCAGCAAAGTTAATTAGGACCACGCTAATAAATTTAGACTGCTTTTGGGATCTCGGGTGCTTTTTTGACCTCATGCTGCATCAATTTCATGCAATCTATCTCCTTCAGGGATGTTTTGCATGCTTCTGTGCCGTGCTTCATTGAAAAATATAGCTATGCTAAGGAAAAATGCATGTATTGGGTACTCACAAATATGTTTGTCATAGATTAGAATATCAATGCATGATGAAATACAGCTTTGAAAAAAATAGCAATGGTTCCCTCTTTATCAAATAAGACATGAAATGGGTTTGGTTGATTTATGCAGTTCTCTGGAATAATATCCAGATGTGTAACTGTGTACGCGCACAGTTTGTGGGTGAACTCATATAACTCGACACATATCTAAACTGCAGATGACTTCATCTGAGTTAATCATACTTACTTCTACTTATAATCAGTGGTGAACAACAGAACTTCTAAAGTGTGATTCACTGCCTCCTAAAATAGATTTCTAAATCTGACTATAGGATTACAGTGTCTCTTCCTCCCGATCGACTATACAAGGATTCTACGGTGACTAGCACAGATATAAGCTACCTTGCAGATATCTTATGCAGAAATCCCATGCTAAATGATCAAAATAAATTCTCTCTTAGCACTATGGCACATATAAGGACCTGTGTTTCCCTGGAAATACCATAATAATGAAAAATCAGGCATTAAAATACCTAGTTAACTCTATAATGGTAACATCCCTACTCTGTTTGTCAAAGTGCTTACAAAGGTGATAAATACTTCTAACATTTTCTTAAAATATGTAGTAGGTTTTCTTCTAATTGTGTTAAGAATTTTTAAAGCAAAATGGCTGCACCACATTGTGTGATACTGCTTTCTAACAATTCCAATGGGTCAGCTCAGGTGAATCTGAGTGCCTACAATGATAATATTAATAACAATAACAATGCAAAAAAAGAAAAAAAAAAGGAATAATAGATAAGAAAATTAGCAGAATTGTTACACAAATGCATGGTAATGGACTGTGCATTTTTTTCTATCTATCTACTAAGCCTCTGGACCAAAGGATGACTTCTCTGTTAGCAAAGAGAGAGTTCTGACTATCTCAAACAATCTAGCACTAGGCCATTTCCTATTATTTTTTCTATGACTTGTCTCTCACATACCTTTCTAGTGTTGGAATACTTGATTCAGGAGATCATCTTTATGAGTAACAGCACATTTTTGTCAGGAGAGACCATGGAAGACTCTTCTCAAATTACCTGATGGTGTTTATGAATATATTGATCATTTTTCTAGTATGCAGAATTAACTGACTTGAAGGTATTGTTCCAACTGCGTGGGAGAATGAGATTTTGGAAGAAAATCTGAGATCTACGGTCTTAATGCCAAACACCTGTTTCTGGTTCTAAATATCACAGGACAGTGTATATAAATATCTAAGTATACATAAATATAAACTGTCCTGTCAAAAAGTATGCTTTATAAGAGTGGAAGAGAATCAGGCAACCAGCCACTGTATGGGGAGCATTTAAGGGTGTTCCTTGAACCTAATGATAGTAGTCCCCAACCCTAACAGACATCTAGGAGTTTGAAGTCTGAACTTCAGCTAATGACTGTAAGTTTTAAGGTAGGCATCTCTAAAAGTCTTCACCGTTTGGACTCTTAATTTAGGATAAATTAATTTTCTTTTAGATTGAGCTATTTGTCTTCGAAGACTATGAGGAGAGTTTAGGTAATTAGTTCAGTTTTAAGCGGTAAGCTTACATGTCCCCCTACGTTGGAAATAACATGCCCGAAGTTGAATTCGAGGTCACTCAAATCAGTAGGAGCCAGGTGCAGACTAATTTTCAGATGTATTATCACTTTCCTCTCCAAACCTCAGTTGGGCTGCTGCAAAAATTATGCCAAGAGTAAAGTGATCAGACCCACAGCACTCAGGTTATAAATTAGCCAGAATAGGACACGGGCTACCTCTTGAAGCTATTGTTGATAGCTAGAGTGTTTCTTCTGCTCCTCCATCATAAAACAAAGGCCTTATTTCTTTCTTCTCCTGTTCTGTCCCCTTTTCAAGCTTAGAATTATCTACCTAGGTCTTGTTATGAACTACTTTTCTTTTGTTGTGCTACATGTACTTAAAATTTCCTGGGTTCCTTTTCTATGAAGGAAAGCTACATTGCTCTTCACTATGCAGTCCAGCAGTGATTTTGTACTCTTTAATTTAAATATATCGGTATCTTATAACACTCTCATAAGAATTATTTGGTAGATAAAATATAAATGAGAGTTTTAAACATTGTTCAACATATTGATGAAACCATTAACACTGAAAACACAAACATTTTCTTTCTGGTGAATGTAAATCTTGAGAGGTTGAACTAAAACTATGATATGTTATCATATTCATTGCATAAAAGGGGAAGATGGTAATAATGATGATAAAAGAAGCCTCTGGAATAAATGAGAGCTCAAATTATTTTAATCTCTTATGTTAAGTATTTTCTCAGATCCCTTTTTAACACTTTTTCAGAAATCATATACACCAGATAGGTTCAGTGAGGCAAGAGCATTTTTAAAAACAAAAAAACCCTCTTCTGTTGTAACTGATAATGATAAACAGGGACAGAGATTCTCTTATTCTTGTCCAGTCTCAAGATATAATACTTATACTGCTTAGTGCCAAAGTCATGGGCATGCCAGTTCAGTGAATCTTCAGCAGAAATCAATAGCTGCTTATGTATACAGAGGTAAATATAAAGAGGTTGCATATAAATAAACTGAGTACTAGGAATTATATGGTTGCTAGCTGCTTTTATTCTAGACAGAACTGACACTGATGCTAAAGCTTCCTATTACAGTGTTTTCAGTAGGTTGGGTAGCTGCGAGACGTGAACCAACATTTGCTTTCTACTGAAGGCAGACACTAGTGTTTTAAAAGTTTTATTCAGCTTTACTCATGGCACTTTCAAAGCTTTACATTCTTGAATTTGAAGTATTACTCTCCTTATAAGAAGGCTGAAGGTTTTCTCACTTCATATAGCAGCATAATTCAATAAACAGGAAAATAGCTTGTTAGAGAGAACTATCAAAATATGCACGGTGTTTACTATGCACTTTCCTACCACAATATCTAGAAGACTTGCACACTTGGTTTCAAAAGGAAAAAAAAGTGTAAAAATATTATAAAGAAATCTGTAATGTCAGAATATTTTGCTGTATTTTTGGGGATTATTTCCTGAAGCATTGTGTAGTCACATCATAAAGACATCTAATCAAATAAAATATTTTCACTTTTCTTGCTAAATCCACATTACTATACTTTGCCTCTCTCTTGCTTTCTCTCTTTAGATACTTATCTTAAGTATATCGATAATACAGACTTATTTAGATTTTGCTCCATTTTCCAGGCTCTATCCCTGCAGCTTGAAAGGATGACTTTGCAAGTGCCACGCTGCGTTGCTTCTACCCCTTACAGCTTTGGAAGCCTTCTCTAATACAGGGTTTTCATTATTTATTGTAGTGGATATATATATCATTGCATAATGATACAGTAATAGAAATCCATAAATAGGAAGAACTTTTTGCCTGACAAGAGATGAAAATATTGAAAGAAGTCGTTTGCCTTTTGCGTTGGAATAAAATGTCTTACTGCTTCACAAAAACTCCTGTAATTGTCCTATGTGGTAGCATTGGAGGACTAAGAAGACTTTTTGTCTGGATATGTTATCAAATGTACTTTGCTGATATTCTAAGTGAAGCGGAAGGGAGAATTGCAGTGAAATATTAGAAATGCTAAATTTATTCTGAGAAATATAAAATCAGCTTACTCATCTAATGATATTTGTGGCTAACCTTGGAAAGAGAAATAAATTAACGAGTGACTAATCACTCTGTAAACTGAAATGTCTGAGAAATAAAGACTTTCTTGTGGATAGATCTCATTCTTTTAGCAGGAAGGGGGAAAGAGCTAATTCTGTGCTATAAAAATGCCTTTGCTGCCTAAGTGGCCAGAGTATTGTGTGTCTTTCATTAACTCTTACCTCTGTTCAGACATACTGCCTGCATAAGGTTTAGATAATCAGATAACCTATTTTCCAAGTCTTATTTGTTCTGTTGTTGTTGCTGCTGTGATAACCTGTCTGATTTCAATGGCCATAGTAAGTACTGATCTTTTTAGGGAATGAAGGAGAAATGCAACGAACATATTATCTTCTTATACCAACCACAAGCAAGCCAGACTAAAATATGAAGTGGTTTATGGAGCACTAAATTGAAACTGTCTTGGTTAAAATAGAATCAAACGACAGGGAACAGGCGTGCTTTATTTTAGTTCATTTCCAGTCTGTCCTGAAAAATTGGGGATATCAGTCCTCCTCTCTGTTTCATTATTCTATTATTGAAAGAGTGGGGAGTGCCAGAAACATACATGTTGATTTAGTGTTGCACTGATGAAACCATTTTGTTTGTGTGATGTGTCATTTTTCATTGCTTTCTTATCAAGGTGTTTCAGCTGCACCCAACCCAGGTCTTGTAATTGCTTCAGTTGCTGGTGGCAAAGTTACGTCAATGTCAATTGCTAAATAACTTTTGACTGCTTCGTGTTGAATCTGTTAGAAAAGAAAGACAGTGCAGGATGAACTTTTACATACCGATGGTGTGTCAATTCTGGATTGCAAAAGAAGGCTTCTACCAAAGAATGTGGCTGCTAGTAAATATATTAAATGTAAAGTATTAAACATGAAACTCTGATACAAGGTTTAGAGGAGTGAAAAAAAAAATAAAAAAAAATATTAAAAAGAACTATAAAGCCATGAGAGGATTGGATGACACATTCGTAAAATACCAAGTAGAAATATAAAGGCAAACCGTATTAGGTAAAGCTGGTGAATTTCAGCAAAAGACAGGTCCCCAGCCGAGTCTCAGTGGGTACATGGTACTCACCTAAAGGCAGAGATAACACCCATTTGTGTAGTCTCCACAGCCATTCCCGCATTTTGTTGAAACGAGGTGTGATAAGGAAGGGTTGTGCATCAGTAGTAATTAGCAGTTACTGGAACATAGAAGCTTGTTCCTCCTGCTGAGTAGACAGCTGCTGAAGCAGATTCAGGAAGACACCACAATTTTTCCTGATGCCCATTAGACACAAGGAGTGAGAATTTCATATTCTTGTATCAGCCCTATGTTATTGTAATATCATATATCAAAATGAAAATGGAGTAAGTCTGAAAACTAAATGTGCCGTGTGTCAGACAAATCAATGCAATACAGTAGTTCTACTATATATGTATATATGTATTTTCAACTACAGGGCCTTGTGCATACACGTAAAACATACCAGAGAGACAGGCACAAATAGCTGGTTTGCTCTTTTACACATTTGGAACAAAAAGTTGACCACCAATTCTCAATTACATTTTTCAGTGAGTATATGTCAGAAAAATAACTCTAACATAGTCCTAAAAATAATACCACTTTTTTAGCACTCTGAATTTTTCATACCTATGGCATTCACAAACTGCTATAGCCCAGGTAAGACTGTGTTCAGCTTAAAGCGGTTATGTTTCGGAGCCAAGAAGGTCTGACATGCCAGGAACTGGGATCTCAGGCTGTCAGGAAGCCATGCAGTAGAAGCAGATATGGGAAATCTGAGGAAAAAAAAGAAATTAGATAGATAGATAGATAGATAGATAGATAGATAGATAGATAGATAGATAGATAGATAGATAGATAGATAGATAGATAAAATAAGGGTATGCTTTGAAAGTACGTTGGGTGCTCTTAAGTCAGAATACAGTCCAAGTCAGAAAGAGAAACAGATTTATTGATATGACCACCATTGGTGTGACCATCTAGCACCAATCAGTGACCTTTGCCTGTAACTATCCAGACTTTCTCTGTATCCTGGTTTTAGCGTATTATAGGAATGAAAGCCACTTTGACTTTGTTTTAGAAAACCTGAGACCCATGAAAGATGAGTCACCGAGTTTCCAGGTTGAGTATAAAATAAGAATAATAAACAGATATCATAGGATTTCTAGGTGGACTTGCATCCTTGCTTGAACAGGGATCAGCTTCTATGTAATGGAACCTACAAGGCTTCCTGAATACTACTCATCTGTATTTTCTTCGCATCCACAGGGAGATATCATTACACTTACTTACAAAATATCTTTTGGGTCTTTACACTTACTGTGAACTTTTGTAACGGATTAAAGTAACATGACTTACAAATACATGCAAGTGAGATCACAGCTAATGTTCAAAGCAGAACAGAAAATGGTTTCCATTACACAGATTGGACAACACATTCTGGTAGAAGAAATATTTCTTGGGTGTATTACGTCCTCTGAGTCTGAAATCATGATAGACTTTTATTTTTTGCCATCTGGTCTTAAACTTAAAAATAATGCATTTCCTAGACATAGACAGAGAGAGAGTAGGGGCACTACAATAGAGTTTACCTCCTCCTGCTTGCCTGTTTTCTAAGGGAGACAATTATGGATGCATTGTACCCACTCAAACTGGCTCTATAATCCATGCTTTGATGACAAGTGCTAGAGGTGTCCAGCGGTATAACCTTGAGAACACTCCCTATTACACAGACGTTCTTTCAGTCACATAAGGAACAGTGAAGATACAGAAGATAAATGCTTCAAGATAAGGTACCTGTGTGAAGACATCAGTGCTTCAGGGCCATCCAGATGCTCTGTCATCATAACAGTATTGCCTTCTGTATCTGAACTTTGCAGCCCAGTTATCTTGCACAGAGTAAGAAAAATTATCTGATTTCATTTTTCCAACACATACTGTTCTTGATTCCCCTAAATCAATTTAATCATCTTCTGGAATCCATTCATTTTTCTGTAACCCCACCCACTCATCCAAGTGGTTGTTGCTGTTGCAAATTATTATTGCATATATAATATACCATCCCCTAAAGGAAAATCAGAAGAGCCACTGAAGATACTAACATAAAAATTTAGATGGTATTCAAGATCCTTGGATAAGGATCCATTATATGTGCTCTTTTGAAACAAAAAAGGAACTATTCCAACTTCTCCACATTGGAATAACATTAGAGATCCAATTGCTGTACGAAATACTTACCAACTCATCGGAAAGTTAATTTAAGTTTCTATCACAGGAAGACATTTCTAAATTATTTTAAATTTTTATTTTTTTTTTTTCTGAATGATAGTCTTGCTATTTCATTCCAGAGATGTGGTTCTAGAAAGGATATTCTTCAGATTTTAACTGAACAGAAAATAAGTATTTCAGGCCTCCTTTGGCAGGATTTCATTTCTCTTTGTCCATTTAGCATTTCTTCTTACATCTTCAAAAGTCAGGCATTTCTGATCCATGAGATAAGTATAGAAACAAAGCAAGCTATGTCTCAGCTGGATCAAAACAATATAATATTTCTTTCAACATTTTTGTTAAATAACAATATTCTTGGAGTCCCAGAGTTTCATGATAACCCTACTTTTCAGATTTTAGAGCATTTAGCTTTCCCATACATTGAAAACACTTGTATGTTGCAGTGACTTTCAGACTATTTTTGTGTGTTCTATTTTCTTACAGTTGCTTTTGATACTTGATATTCATTTAAGTCCAGTTAATTATATTGATTTTTTGAGTCAATAATTTTAAAAGAACACATTTTCAGTACTTTGTGTGAATGAACTATTTTATTTTCTTTTTGGTGATTTTTGAGTGCTTTTTACTTTAATGTGCAGAAATTAGTTCATGCTCCAAGATGCTTATAAAACTGTTGGAGACCAAGGGAAAATGGGAGATGTAAATATCTCTTTCTAATCTACATCTGCTTCTAAGCTAAGGAAGCTGTCAGGATAATTTGATTAAGTTTACATTTTATTTCTTAAGCACATTTCACTACACAGTATCAATAGTTTACATACAAGCAGTAAAAATACTTCAACATTTAAAAAATACTGAAAATATTTTATTTTAGTTGCCTGTCTTTTACTTAATATGCACTGTTCTGTTGCTCAGAGTGTCTGGTGTGTATTTCTACAGCAGAAGCCTGAATTCCTGTTTCATTTTCATGGTTTCTCCATAATTTCAGCTCATCATTATCCTGCATTTGAGAGGAAAGCCTTTAGAAGGTGCAAGATGCTAACTGCTGTGGACATTGATGTACTTTGAATAATCATAACTGAAAGAGTAAAATTCTGTTAGAAATTAAATACTAACTCTCATTTATAAGATGAATAAATGCCAAATATTGTTGTGACTATATTTATAAAACTATTTATAAAAGAGGGCTGGCTAGCTAATTTTCAGATATTGTGTCTATCACTACAGATTTTGTAGGAGATCTTGTAATTATTGCAAACAGCAAGACAATAATAGCTAAATATGTGTTTATAATGAATATTCTAATGAAATCTGGAGGAGAACTTTACACCATTTTAATTCTGAATGGAATCACGCATTATATCCATCCTTTAGACTTGGACAGGAGTGTAATTGTTGCAAACAGCAAGACAAGAATAGCTAAATATATGTTTATAATGAATATTTTAATGAAGTCTTGAGGAGAACTTTACACCATTTTAATTCTGATTGGAGTCCCTCATTATATCCATCCTTCAGGCTTGGATGGCAGTGATGTGGGATGAAAGGAGTCAGTTATGCCAGTGCTATGGATTTATGCTGCTCTCACAAAGGCTTCACCTACACTGTCAGGTTGAATCAGTCAGTTTTTCAATCCAGAAACCTGTTCTTCCTGATTGTTCACACTTTGTGCATGCAGAATCACTCCTGGAATCCCTTTTGGAGAGGACCAACTGTGTCTCTCTGCAGATAAGAGTCAGGAGGGGCTCTGTGCGGAGTGCTCCAAGGATTGCTCCAACAGGCAGGAAGGTCGCCGTGCCTTTCGGCACACAGCACATGCTTTCAGCTTCCTGCCATCAAATCAAAAATTTGACAAGCACCAAAGAAGCCATTTAGCTTGTTCATTTCATATGGAAATACTATTTTTTTTAAGAATTGTGAAAATATTGCTACATTTCCTACCCTAAAATCAAACTGACTTCTGTTAAGCCCTTGAAAGCCGGTGTCGCGTGGCGAGAGGAATGCCATGTATGCTGTGCTGAGTCTGTGGAAAAGGATGGTGGAATGCCTACTACATCCAAGTTATATATAGCCTGAAGATGTATCCAGGTTATGGAAAGAGCAGGGTGGGCTAGAATAGTTCAGGAGTCATTTAATTAAGGGAAGGGTCACTCACTGGAGCGTATCACCAAAACTGCATAATCCAAATGTGTACGTTCATGTGTATATATGTATATGTGTATGTATATAGACAGAAAGGTAAAGTCTGGTTTTGAAAATCTAAAAATGTGGCCTGATTGTGAGCATGAGGGAGTGAATAGGACTGAGATGTATGTTTTACGGACATCTTTGTAAAAGTCATAATGATGTAAATGTGAATTACCTTCTTAGAGAACTTCAAGATATTTTCCCTTTCACTCATGATTTTGCTGTTAATAGTGTTCATTTGCTTACCAAAGATAACAGTGGAAGGTATACTAGATTTATTAACTTAATTCGTGGTGACTTACTCAGCTGGACTAGAACTATACCCAAGAAATCTAGAGAGAAAATAGTCTTTCTGGGAATTAGAACACTGGACTCATCATTGGATACAGAATGGTGGGATTTTACCAAAAGCTTCAAAATTCATGTAAAAATCTACTCTTCTTTTAAAATACGTAAAGCTAACATTATCATTCCAGTGACTCTTAGCAGACTGTTAGTATTGCTTTTTGAATCACAGTGCTAAGCAACAGTACTATACATCACTTCTGAATAATACAAAACTGTTTTAACATTCAGTACTAACAATTAAAAAACATTGTATAGAAAAAAAAAAGTTGACATTAGGAGGAAAACAATGACGGGAAGACTGCATAGACTTTCCTTAAAGTATGTCTAGCACTAGCTGCCTAGCTTTGATTGCTAAGGTAGTATTATTTTCATGTGTCACTCCTCTGCTTTACATCCTTCTGTTGCTTATGCCCAGGTTAGTGTCCTAACTGAAATGACTTACTCTCTAAATTTCACTAAACAAAGAACAAGCTCACAAAGTAAACCTCTTTCTGAGATGACTAACCATAACACAGTGTATTCTTTTTCTTATTTTATAAGCATGTAGATCTTGCCTTTTCTGTGTCAAAAAAAGATTTCTTTCATAGCATTTCATATACGGACCTTGTATGTTTTTTTGTGGGAACACATTAGTGAAACTTAATTAAGTACCAGTGAAATAGCTGAAGTGCTAATGGAGAGTGAAATGATGAAGAAGATAAACATTATACTACAGAATGTTATCAGTAGTGTCTGGAGAAAAAAAACAAAACCGAACATTCACTCGTTTATTGTTTAAAGACCTTCAATAGATTAAAGAGAAACTTGATGGCATAATCCATTTTCACTTTGAAAGAGACTCCAATAAAGTCCTTCACAAGTGACTGTTAGCAGTAGAGTGTCAAGGACAAGATTCAGAAGCAAGCTCAATGATGTTTGACTAGTAATTTAGAAAAAAAAATTCCATATTTGAAAGTGGTACAGAATTATTCAAGTAATTCAAGCAAAAAAGAAGTGGGCAGAGCCTCAAAGAAAGCTAGACTGAGTAAGAAAATGGGATCATGTTTTCAGATAAGTTTGCTGTTGAGAAATGCTAGGAAATCTATTTAAAGTATATGTGAGGTGTTTAACCAGCTCAAATTTAATTGCATAGATTCAAGAGAAAAAGGAGACCAAACAGACTTAATAACTTCTGTGAAGAAATCAGAGAGTATAATGAAATGGGCAAGAACTGATAGAGCTATCAAAAAAAAAAAAAAAAAAAAAA